>CM037151.1:21660415-21995415 GCA_020921065.1 Vaccinium darrowii
TGATAGAACACACCTCAGAGAACACAAATTTGGTCACCTAAACAGTCGACACAATATCCAGATCCTTTTCTAGTCAAAATAATTAAGACTAGTAAATTTGTTTGACAATGTCATCAAGTGGATTGAAAGAGTCCAATTTTTTTGAATCTGAGAATCACATAACAATTATGAAGGGCAATAAAACTTTTTGTATTTCTATTAAATTGGTTCCCTCAACCAGTCTATTAAAAGAAAAACATTAGCAACCCTACACACCGTGAAGAGTATGCCTCGATGGGTAGGTCCACTACTCTTCATCATTCGTGTAGATAGGCACAACCTTTTAATTTTACTATCTAGACACTAAACCGTGCCCAATAAAATTAAATAGCTAATTTGCTTCGGTCCTATAAATAAAAGCAGTGACTCAGATGGAGAGGATACTTGTTATTTATAGCTAAGTGTATACCATTACCTAACCTCAAGATCCATTGTTCCGTAATGAACTACCCCAGATGGAGGAGTAGTCCACACAACAATTATCTTGAAACTATCCTCTAAGGAAGTAAGTACCGATGATGCCACAATTAATTTTGTCCGATGGGGAGGAAGGTACTAAAACCAACACACAAAACTTAATTATATCATCTACATACTAGTAATGGAGACCATGGGATTTATACAAAATAAACTCCCTCTCCCACTTAGTAATTTAAAAAATTTGTGAGGGTTATCAAAATTAACATGTTTGCAAAACCCGTGATCTAGGTCGAAGGCCAAATATTACCATGTTGTCCAAATATGGTAAACTATCACACATGCAAACAAGATGAATATACAAATATTCATAAAAAGGAGACATAAATAATATGTATCCCAGCTATTATGGTCAAAGATGCAATCCTTGAGCAATAAGGAATCCTTCAGTCTTGAAATCCTAAAGCAGTCAGAAATCCTTCGAGTCTTGAAATCCTCAAACAGTAAGGAATCCTTTCTAAACTTGAAATTCTTGAGCAATACATATGTTGAAGACTTAGATACTTTGAATCAATCAAGGAAACCAAAATCCAACCATACTTAGGCAAGAAAAATCGGATCTAAAATTTTTTCCGAGTAAACTTCACAGCCTTCAGTATTTTGGACTTTTCTCCCTAATCCGAACTCCGATTGAACTGATTCCAATTGGGTTGGATTCGAAATTCAATTATCTACAACTTCTGTGAAGAACAGAATTTCCAATTCCGATGTTTACTGGGTCAAAACAGCCTTGCAATCTGACCCTAAAAATCTGAAAAAATTCTGCTGCGAGCCAAACATTCTTTTTTCTTGACAAAACTTATCTTCTTGTCAAAAAGATTGTTTTCTCCGTAACGTATGCCCCATTACAGAATCTGTAATCTTACAACAGATCTATATATCTAAAACGATACAACTGAAGAAACAAAGATTACATCAAAAACTTATACCTCCCACATACTATTATACTACTATTACAGATTACAAAACTAAACTTGTAATAAAAAAACAGTAGTAGTAACCACGCATAAAACAATTACAAAGCGTGGGATCCAATCACACAATCAAAAACATGCGTGACCATAATAGTGGGATAATCGATTCTGCAAAACAGACGTTAGAACAAACTAGAACTCTGCAAAAACAGTTAGCACAGTTCTATATCTATGTTCTACGGACAACATGGCTTGTTTAATCCATACGCATGATTACAGCCCGCTCTGATACCACTGTTCGGAAACGAATCCCAGAACCCAGTAATTACGCGTACAGATTAAACAATAAAAATAAGCACAAACCCTACAAGGCGGAATTAGGGTTTACCTCTCATCCGTAGACACGAACGCTGGTTGACTTGTTTATTTTAGAACTTGACAGACCTAATTACTGTATGCAACAAGCTTTGCTCGACAGTACCTCATGATCTTCTGCCATATTCCCTTATATCTCGATCATGTAGCCAAGTGTGGACTTCTACATGATCTCTTTGTTCTCTCTCTCACAGCCTCTATTCTAATTTTCTGAATGACTGTTGTTTTTGTGACCTAGAGAACATAACGATATATTTATAGGGCTAGAGCAGGGACCTGAGGAGAAATAAATCTGGGCTCCTTGTGTAAATAAGAAAACCTAATCCCACCTGGATTCTATTCTTATTTCACAAATTATAATTCACACCACTAAAGAATTATAATTGCACTCTCATCTTTATCTCGATTATATTTCGAGCTCCACGTTATTAAATACTTATTAATCTCCCCACGTTAAGATTACAGATACCCGTTGATTAAATGTCGATTACTAACACTTGATTCCTTCATAGCTTTCGATCTTTGTTTCATTGCGGAACTTTTGACACTAGAATCACTCCAAAATATGAAGATCTCGATTTATGGTGATTTTTCAAAGTTGGGCTATCCTGTGTTCACTCATTTTCTGCAGACCCCTGTTTTGTACGAATTTTTAAGGGTATCAAATGGCCTTCAAATGTTCTAATTTTTGGACTGATTACTCTCCTTAGTGACTAGTATGAGTGTATTTTGGGGGACCCGAGTTCTTTGAAAGAAATGGGTCAACTCTTACATGTTTTGGACCCCTATTTTTCCTCCTTGTGAGCTGTCATCTTTGAAACAAGCCCATTTTCTCCGCCGATCATATTTTCAGGTGATTCTTGTTTGAGAAGCTGGAAAAATGTCTTACCTTTCGAACCCAACTGGTCTCATCTAATTTGATGAAGTTTTGAGGGAGTTATTCCCATTTTCCCGATGACTGGTCCAGTCTGTACCAGATTTGATGAGTTGAGTGTTTGCCCTACTTTTGAGCCTTTTTAGCCCTCGAGTTATCCACAAACTACCTTCCTCACATTATTTCCTATGTTCTCGTAAAGTTTCGTGATTTTCCTAATTGAAATGATATGGGTTTCAGTTGGTTTTCCGGGACTGTTATGTTTTTAGAAATCGAATGACTCGAGTGCTATGGAAGTGAGAAATCTCTTGACGCTTAACATACCCTTATAATGAGATGTGGTGAACCCTGATAGGGTTGGCTTATTGTGTTTTAGGGCCAGACATTGGGGGCCCGTAGCTCGCATTTGGACGAGTTTGATTGACGCGCTTTTCGGTGAGTCTTGCTATGCCTTATTTACTCGTATTTTATGATTGAAAAGCATGCATGGTTATTTTGGAAACTTTCAATGAAAGAGCTTGCTACTATGCCTTGAGAACATGTTGCATGCCTGTGTTTTGGAACCATGAATTTAACTTTCAAACTTTTGTAATTAAAGAAAAGAAACTGCTTTACATTGATGACACGTAGTTCGAACGGTGCCCCGGCCGCTAGGGGAATGGGAATAGCGAGGGTGGAGGAATAAGGGAGGGGATCATAGCCAGATGATCCGCGGGTGACGTCACGCCGATTATTATTTAGGATCGCTCCCTAAGTACTGGTGATTGTTGAACGGTAAAACGTGATCATAATGTAATGGTAAGAAGTGATACTCCATTTGAAAATTAAAGGGCCTAACCAAGCCCATATTGATTTACGAAATGGTTGCAACATAAGCCTAAAATGTTGGATAGCAATGCTATGATGTGAAAAAGTGTATTTTCGGAGATGGATTCAATAAATTAGTTAGTTCATGGAAACTTGTAAGTTTGGCATATCTTGACTCACACTAGCCTAGTGCTTAAGACGTTGAACGTAACAATTTCAGGTGATCGAAGATTCAAGGTTTTTGCATGACAGCCGATGAGGCAGTGAATGATGTTCCAGTTATTTGTCAAATGTGTAATAGGATTGTGCTAGACTTGGAACTTATTTGTACACTCAGCTCTGGGATATGTTGTTCACGTTTTTCCGCTATTTCTAAATTTAAATTTTATCAATGAGTTTTTGGAACAGAAAATCCCTAAACTGTTTTTATAGTAGCAGGCCTTAGTGAGTTAGACTCGCTGGCCGGTCGTGGGCCCACATATTTTGGGTTGGGTCGTGACATAATCCCTTCTGCTGCCACTAGTTCCTAAATACTTCCAAGAGGTATTCGCCACCACGATGAGATCGTAGTGTCTTGATACATTTATCCAGACGCTTTCATGTTTTCGGTCTATGCTCCTTGAATTTCTCAAAGCATTTAGACTTACGGTGTATCAAATTAATGTAACCATGTCTTGAGTAATCATCAATAAAAGTATTGAAATACTCAAAACCACCTCTACCCCGGATGTTCGTAGGTACACATAGATTAAAGTGAACCAATTTCAATGTGGCTCTCCCTTTTCCTGAAAAAGGGCATCTTAGTCATTTTACCTTCCAAATAGGATTCACAGACAGGAAGTGCCTCCACTTCTAATGAACCCAAAGATCTATTTCTAACCAGTCTAGAAATTCTATTTAGATTAATATGACCTATGCATAAGTGCCAAAGATACGTTTGGTTCAACTTATAAGACTCATTTCTCTTATATGGCAATCTATTACTGTTATTCAATTCATTTAGTTGCATTGTAGGAATGATATCATTAATAACGTAGAGATTGTCATCTAATGAACCAGAACAGATAAAATGTTTATTTAACTTAATAACCACAGAGTTATTAAAAATAAACCAAATATCCATTTACAACCAAATTACAATCTCTTTAAATTAAACACCTACTGCAACTGCTGCTAATTTTGTAGCACTTCCCATATGTAGATAAATCTCTCCATCAATAAGTCTCCTAGTTTCCTGGAACCTTTGCAATGAATTGCAAACATGATTAGTGGCACTCGTATCTATACACTAGGTACTGGTAGATAACACCGCGAAACATGATTCAACTACTAGTGAAATTTTTTTTCTTGATTATTCAATTTATTGAGATAATTCGGATAACCTTCTTCTAGTGTCCTTTCTGCTTATAGTGAAAACACTTGCCGTTAGGCTTTTTCACTCTGCCTCCAAGCTCATAAACTGTCTGAGGAACCGTTGCTTGTTGTTGAACCTTTTCCTGCTTCTTGTTGCCTTCCGGCTAAGAAGTAGAAACCTCTTCAACTACAATTACAATTGTCTATTTATTAACCAAGAGACCCTTGGCTAATTTAACGCTCTTTCAACAGTTTCGTCAAACAATAATGCATTTTGTTCACATTGTAATTCAGGAGGAACTGCTGAAAAGGCTTAGTAAGTAACTGGAGCACAATATCAACCTGGGTTTCCCCATTGATTTCAGCTTCTAGGATTTCTAGTTCATTCAGAAGACCTATTATCTTCAGAACATAATCCCCTTACTCAGGTTCCTTCACCAATGGTTAATTCCCCAAATCCCACATTACAACTTGCCTAGCCGCACCCCAAACCTTTATTTTAGGTTATGCATCATGTCATAGGCAATTTCCAAAAAACTGATGCTGATGTTGCAATACATTCGACATAGAAGCTAAAATGTTACACCGCGCCATCTCATTAGTTGTAACCCAATCCTTAGATACCGGATTTCAGGTTCTGTTGCAATTTCAGTGGGTTTGATAGAGCACACCTCAGAGAACACAAATTTGGTCCCCTAAGCCGTCGACACAATATCCAGATCCTTTTCTAGTCAATATAATTAAGTCCAGTAAATTTGTTTGACAATGTCATCAAGTGGATTGAAAGAGTCCATTTTTGAATCTGAGAATCATATAACAACAATTATGAAAGGCAAAACTTTTTGTATTTCCCTTAAATTAGTTCCCTCAACCAGTCTATTAAAAGAAAAAAAATTAGCAACCTTACACACCGTGAAGAGTATGCCTCAATGGGTAGGTCCACTACTCTTCATCATTCGTGTAGATAGGTACAACCTTTTAATTTTACTATCAAGACACTAAACTGTGCCCAATAAAATTAAATAGCTAATTTGCTTCGGTCCTATAAATAAAAGTAGTGACTCAGATGGAGGGGATACTTGTTATTTATAGCTAAGTGTATATCATTACCTAACCTCAAAATCCATTGTTCCGTAATGAACTATCCCAGATGGAGGAGTAGTCCACACAACAAATATATACCCAGTCTAGACAAAGAAATTGGTCAAGATTTTGTAGAAACAAGCTCCATTCCCGTGTGGACAAGGTCATAACTTGTTCAGTCATGCCAATATTGCAAAATGAGCACCTAAGAGCCCCTCAAGTCCTACCTTTCAACTTGAGCAAGCACGGATGTCTATGTTGGTCTTTTGCGCATCGCCCTATTCAGACTCGCGCCATCTGTCCTGTTCGAACTCACGTTGACTCTTATCTGAGTCACTCTCTTGCACTACTCGTCCTGTTTAGACTAGCGCTAATCTTCTCAGGACCGGGAAGCTCTCCCACCCTCAGATGTATCTTATCTCGAAATTATGCACTTCTTTCCGCTATTCGCCAGGGATGACATGTGCGAGGCTCCCTCGAGCGGTAGCTCTTGTGGGACCACTTGCAACTTTGCCACGTGTCGCTAATCTGTAGATGCCGCGTCTCTTTTATTGATAGGGTGGTCAAAGTTCAGACTTTGTCAACTGCAAATATGTGTTGATCTTTTGGCTCATATGCTAGGTAAGTGGGACCATAGTAATTCGAATGGTGGCCAGGGGAATGGGTTGGCTGCATGGAACATGTGTTTGATTTGGACAAAGTCTTTGTAGGTGATAGTTCTTGTTTAGTCAAAATAATGAGCTGGAAAGGTATGGATAGTCAACAGTAAAGACACAGTGAAGGAGGAGAATGAGGTGGTCTAGAGGAAGGGTGAAGAACAGAGCAGGTGTGCACAGAAAGAACTAAGGCAGTAGATTGCTCTCAGTCTAATCCGTGATGCCCTTGGTGACCTAGGAGATGGGGAAGAACTCACCAGAGAGAATGTTCTCCTCTCACTCAGTGATTACCCTTTTCTCTCTCTAGAATGGCATATGCCTCTGCCAAGATTTCACCAACCTCCGGGCATTGAAAGGGAATGTCCCATATTTATAGGCACCTTGGACCAATCATCAGGTGCTAGGTTGTCATCCTATAATATGATAACACGTGTCCTTTCCGTACAACCTGACCGCACGGGTGACGTCATCACTGTGCAGCTGGCCTGCGCGGTGACGAGCCATTCCCCCGCGCAGCGATCCTCTTGTTCTTAGCCACCAAACCACTAGATCTCCCTTCTTCCCGTAAGGGCAAGGTCGCAACCTATTCGGTCGCACCTATACCGCAGCCAAGCCTCAGGGGGCCCCCGGGGTCCTGCCTTCAGACCACAGCAGGTATAATTACCTTGGCTTAAGTGGGACTAGCTTTCTCGCGTTCTCACTCATGTTCTGGGGCCGCGCCAGTCACCTAAGCCATGGGTTGTTCTCCTATTCGGATGGCCCATGGCTATCCTAGCACCGCCCTAGTTGGGCACGGGGTGCGCGCCGCCAGGGCGCCTGGTGCGAGAGGGTCCTGCTTCAGTGGCCCCCTCTCCGCGCAGAAACTTACGCTCGGGCCAGTGGCCCCCTAGCGCGGAGGCTTGCGCGAAGTGCACCACGTGTCGCGCGGACATCGCGCCACCTAGGTGACACTTGTCATGATTTCATTGGAGGGTCAACATTGACCATGGTCAACTGGGGTCTCGCGCTGACCTCCCCTACAATGGCCCCCGCGCGCGTGTGGAACACGCAGGCGCGTGGCGTGATTTTCACGCATTTTCCCACGCGCGTGTGACGTTAGCGCGTTATCCGTTTTCTGACAACTTTTCGGCTGACTGATGTGACCATTCGGGGCGCCTTTTCGGCCATCCGAGGTCATCATTATTGCTGACGTTTCGTCTTCGACATGACGGTTTGATTGCGACCGTTTGGGGGCCCTCTCCTCCTTATAAATATCTCACCCCCCCTTCTTTTCTTCTTCTTACTTCTTCTGTTCAAACTCGAGAGCTTCTCTCTCTAACCCTCTTCTTTTTCTTCTTCTTCTCGACTCAAACTCCAAATCTTCCACCCTCTCCTTTCTTCTACAACTTCTCTCTTCCAAACTCAGAGTACCACTTCTTCTGCATCAGAATGACTCATGGTGAACAAGTGGCTGGTGGTAGGCCTACTGTTCAGGGAGGCCCAGTCCCTCCTTCAGACCAGTGGCATAGGGCCCCTTACTTCCATGGCAAGAACGATCCATTCTGGAAGAAGGTGGAGTCCTACGATCCGGTGGGGAGCAAACTAGACGACGTTCTGTGCATCTGGCCGGAGGTATCAGTTGAGGATGGAGACATGGTGCCACCTTCTTCTGTTCTCCGCCTTCGCATAGAGAGGGGAGACTTCCCTCTTTCCTCGGTTCAGTACTCTTCTCTTTCTGCACCCCCCGCCAGCTGGAGGGAATGGGTGAATGACATAGTTGGGGATGCTGCTTACAAGAAGATTTTGGAGTGTTCTCAATTACTGGAGCCTATCAAGATTTCCCAGGTCTTGACACTAAACAGGAAGAATGAGAACATCGATTTCTTGGTATCTCGATGGAGTGCAGACACCCACACCTTCGTGTTTCCGTGGGGCGAGTTTGGTCCACTCTCCAAGACACTAGCGCACTCCTGCACCTTTCCCTCCGTGGCAGACAGGAGTTTGAACCCACCAAGTCTGATCATGTTGACCAGGAGCAGGTGGCTAGACTGAAGTTAGCGTACAAGGCTGTGGGCCACAGGGGGTCCCAATGGGACAAGAGTGGTCATCGAAGGCAAATCACAGACCCAAAGAAGACTTCTTGGGGTTCATGGATAAGGTACTTCTTCAAGAATCTCCAGCCCGTGCCACCTGGGGGTGCAGAACACCAAGCCATCGATGGTTCGGAGTACAAAGGTGACTTATATTTGCCTGCCTTCATCGCCTTCTTTCTTTCATTCTTTGTATTCCCAGATTTTTCGATTGATGCTCCTGGCGAGTTTGTTTTCTATCTCGCGGTGAGGATTGCGCGAGAGGACAGATTTCCGCTGGGGCCTCTGTTTCTAGGGCATTTATACCAACAGTTGGACCGCCTGTCCGCGGATTTCGAGCGCTCCATGGGCCGCCACGACATCACCTCCATGGTGCACACCCAGTTCCTAACTGCACTGGTGTACGAGCATTTTCCCATTACTGCTCCGAAGCCCAAGAAATTTCCCGCGCAGGTGTCTAAGCCAGTCATGGACAGTAGGGGTCGTCCGGTCAGGGAGGACGATGGCCGCCAGCGGTACACTCTCGAAGGCTCGATATGGCATATCATCCTTCGCTGGAACAACGCAGCAACGACAAAGCTTTGGGAGGAACACATGGATGACGAGTCCCATTTCTATCCGCGCCCATATACCTAGACCTTGGAGGGCATTTGTAACTACATGCCAAGCATTCCGGAGGAGGTTGATTTTTCTGACGCTGGCCTGCCGCAGCGCAACCTTCTCGTCGGTGTGTATTGCATGAGTCGCCCGGCTTACTTGCTCGTGATTGGGGTCGACAACTGGCAGATGGCGGTGTACAGACCGGATAGGATGGCGCGCCAGCTGGGTTATGATTTGGTGATACCCGCAGTAGGGCCTGAGCCTCTAGAGTTCCAGGCCGCGTTTAATCAGTTTCTTGTCTCCTATACGAACATACTTCTTGATGGGGTTGGGCGCTGGCGTTTCCCAAAGTCTATTCGCCACCCCCTCATCTCTACTCAGTTCCGCCTGTACTAGCGAAGGAATTTGGACTCCTTCTACGCTTATGTACAAGGCGACGCCGTCCCAGCTGCCCCGCGTGTCGTGTTCAAGCCCGACTTCACTCTCCACGCCCCCAAGCCCCAATCTGAAGACTGGCGTGGTGCGCTAAGCCGCTGCGCCTTGAAGGACAGTACTACTGCGGCAACCTCAGAAGCAAGGGTCGTGGCCCCGCTGTCCGCCGTTTGTGTCACCAGGTCACGGGCCAGGACTCAAATGTCCTCGCCGGATGAGGTGGAGCCGGCGCGACCAATTGCTCGCCGTAGGCTACACCGGGTACGTCTTACATTCTTGTTACGTCTTGTCCATTGTTTTGACCAAGATGCCATTGTCTTGCTCGAGGATTAATTAACAAATTTTTCTTTTGTTTCAGGCGGGGACCGGTGAGCGCGTCAAAGAATCGCCGGAGCGCTCGGGCTCCCAGCAAACCAGTGGCAAGGAAGAGGGTTCTGAGACAGAAAACGTGCCCTTGAGGGCCCGTGCCACAGTGTTGGCTCGGGGTCGAGCCACAGATCCTTCCGTCCAACAGCCCGTAGGGGATAGCGACAGTAATGATGACCACCTGCCCATCAGCACGCTCTATGGCAGAGGGCAAGGGAGGGTCGAGGCTCGTGTGCCATAGCCCAGTCAGCAAGCAGAAATCGGTTGCGTTCCCTCCCCACCCGCTTAGCCCATAGAATTTGATGAAGAATCCCTCCCACATCCGCAGGCAACAGAGAGACATGGGATCTTGGAAATGATGCGATCAGGGGAGCGAGTTAGTCCGCCCATTGCTGATGTGCTTGCGCCGCGTGGTGATAGTGGCACCAAAGAGGAAGAAGTGAGAGAGATTCACTCCGGGGGACGTCGCGGCCCAGAGCCGCAGACGGAGATCGGCTTAGAAAGCATCACTGAGGGTTTCGGCAGGGGCTTTGAGCTAGAGTTTATGCATCCCTATGTTGATAGTCACGACAAACAGAGCCCGCACACTGCTGTTGAAAGGGGTCAGCCCTCGGCCCGCTCCTCTCCGCGGGCGTCATCTGCGGAGAAAGGTAATCATCCTAATTCTTCCAGCACTTTCCAGAACATAGGGGGTGACCTTCATGTGGGGCCAAGCTTTAGGCCGCACGCCACTCATAGTATAGGAGATTTTGTGCCAACTTCAGTTGATCCAATTATTCATGAATTGTTCAAAGATGATTTTTTAGAATTGGAGGCTGCTGTGGACCCTCAGGGGAGATTGCGAGAGATGCAAGACGCACTCCATCATCAGTCCGTTCCTCAATAACAAGAGCCTCTGGCGGAGCAGCGAGAGGAAGCCCAGCAAGAGCGTTTGGCTGCCATTCCTACGGGAGATGTGCCTGAGAGAGAAGACAGGAGTGAGGCAGAATCAAGTGCCCCGCAAGAGGGTGTCGGTCAGTTGGTCGTTTATGGAAGGGAGGCCATAAATGTTGATGACAGTTCGGAGGCCTCGGGGGGAGCGGAGTCCAGTGCGTCGCAACAGTCAGGTACGCCGCGAGGGCCCAACCCACAGCAGGGGTCTCCCTCCCAGTATAGCAATTCTCAGTATCAAGAGCAGGTTCCTCCTACCATTCCCGCGTCCATGAAGCCATTCCTGTCGTTCTGCGTTGCTGATTCCAGCCTGCCCATCTTGGAAGCCGTTCATCGCTCACACCCGAAAACTTTTGCCAACTTTCGGGCGCAGAGCGCCTTAGGGGGCAGCATGATCCTGGATAGCTTGGCCACAATCATTTACTCTTTGCGTGGCATCCCTCTTAAGAAGTTTGGTGATGCGTCTTTGGAAGATGGAAGGGGTGCCCTCCTGGATCTTCAAAACTTGGGCGGCTTGGAGCTGGGTTGGCTTATCGCTCATATGGAGCGCATGCACCGCTCGCGCCGGGCTTTCAAGCTTTCATTTCGGGTTGAGGCAAAGCAGAGGGAGGTTGAACGGGCCCAAGAGAAAGTGGACCTCACGCGTGCCGCCCTTGCACTAAGGGAGACGGATTTGAGAGAAAGACAAGCTGAGCTGCAGGTCGTTTTGCACAAGAAAATAGAGTATGAAGCCGCGGGCGGGGAGATTTTTTGGAAGGACGACCCGGTTACCAAGGGCTTGTTCCCTGACCCTCCGCCATGACTATATTTTTCTTTTTCTTCCCGTTTCTTTTTGTAATGGAATTTGTCGCATCATGACTTGCGGATAATAAAGGTTTTTTTCTATTTATGTTTCACATTTTTGGTTGCTTTTTCGTACTCATAATGACTTGCATGAAATTGTATACTTCATTAACTTGACAGTAACATATCATAAGTGGAATTTACAAAGAACAAATTGGATAAAGGGCCCGAATGAAACATCTCTTCATTCAAGGGTAGTATTTCTTCATAAACTTAATATTGATAGGTCCCGTTAAAAACCCATCAGAGACTTTGGAAAGCCTGTAGTGACCGCTCGTTCCCGCATTGATAGCTTGGTACGGCCCTTCCCATCTTGGGGTGAATTTGGGAAGCTTGACATTCTTCATCATATCTGCAGTTGACTTCCAGACCAAGTCTCCAACTTTGAACTCCCGCGGAACCACACTCTTGTTGTAGAATCTTGACACTGACTCCCAATACTTGGCCTGCTGCTCTGCGGCGAGCTTTCATCTTTCTTCTAAGGCTTCTAAATCCGTGCGCCGCTCCGCGACAGTGACCTCTGTTGACAGAGCCAACCGCGCCGAGGGAACGCTCAGCTCGACTGGGAGAACTGTCTCTGCTCCGTAGACCAAGTTGAAGGGGCTGGTTCGCGTTGCCTTTCTCTTAGCTGTGTGGTATGCCCAGAGCGCGGTGATCAGGTGGTCTGACCATGTTCCACCCTTTTCATCTAGCAGCTTGCTCAAGATCCTCACTAAAGACTTGTTCGTGGCCTCTGCCTGGCCATTTCCTTGAGGATAGTAAGACGTTGAAGTCTGGTGTTCTATAGCGTAGGACTGAAGTAGTTCACCCACATGCTTGTTGATGAATGGGGTCCCGTTATCCGATAGAATCACTTTTGGTATGCCAAATCTGCATATGATGTTTTCCTTAATGAACTGGGCGACCACTGCGCCAGTCGCGTTCTTCAATGGCACTGCTTCCACCCACTTGGTACTGACTTTCGTGGCTGCCAGGATCCACTGATGCTTGCGCGAGTGTGGTGAGATAGGTCCAACAAGATCCATCGCCCAAGTGTGAAAAAGGATATGGCGCGCGGATTGCGTGGAGTTCTACCGCCGGCGTGTGAACCAGGTTTCCAAAACTTTGGCATGCGTGACACCGCCGTACGTGCGCTTTGGCATCAGATGCCATCCGCAACCAGTAATATCCTAAATGGATAATATGCTAATATAGTTTCCGTCAGCCCTGGTGTTCCAACTCGTGAGCTTTGTACACTACTTCCTCAGCTTCTTCATTGGACAGACACCGTAATGGGATGTTGTCCAAAGCTCTCCTGTACAGACTTCCATCTTTAACGAAGAATCGCCCGGTGGACATCTTGACTTGCCTTCTGTACTCTTTTTCCACGGGTAGCGCGCCCTCCTGTAGGAAATCAATATACTTCTGCCTCTAGTCCCGCTCCACTAAGAAACAGCATTCTTGCGCTGGGATGGCTAGGGTGCATTTTTCGCAATTCCTTAGTACTTTTGCAGCGTCCGCTTTCATGCTAGGCCAATAATAGCCCTGTCTCTGAATCCTCCGATAAAGAGAGATGTCGTTTTCTCCACAAGTCACATCATGGATCTGACACAACCTGCTCTTGGCCTCTTGAAGCCTGATGCACCGTGCGAGCCACCCCTGAGGGCCGCGAAAGTATAACTTGCACCGTGTCAGGGAACCTGTTGTCTGATCTGGGATTGTGGATGATCTCTACGTTCTCGAAACGTTGCATCAGCCTCTGTACCTTTGCCCTGTATGGAGCGAGAGCAGGTTCTTTGAGTGCGTAGGCACCTTCAGTTTGTAGAATTACAAGTTTTGAATCCCCCACAATTCTGAGGGTCTTTATCTCTTTTGCAATGGATGCTAGAAGTCCCAGGATCAAGGCCACGTATTCTGCTTAATTGTTTGAGCACTAGAAAGATAACTTGTATGCGAGGTACTCACGCTGACCGTCCGTGCTAGTGAGGACAATTCCAGCACCGCCCGCGCCACCTCTTGCGGCCCCATCGAAGCTTAGCGTCCAAGCGACAGACGTGGCCGCTAATGCTTCGAAACCATCTCCTGGCAACTCTTCCTGGACTGGTTCACACTGTCCACTAGGGAATTGCACGAGTAAATCCGCGAGTGCCTGACATTTAATCGCCTTGGGGGTGATACATGATATTTCGAACTCAGCCAGAGTTAAAAGCCAACGGACCACCCTTCCCGTGAGGGCTGGCCGCGATAACAGATAACGTACTGGATCGCTTTTTGTGACGAGGTGGATTTTGAATGATAAAAAGTAGTGGCGTAGTTTTTGTGCCGTAAAAACCAACGCCAGGCAATGCCACTCCACCGGCGTGTACCGCTCTTCTGCCCCCTGCACTTTTCTGCCATCGACTTCCTGTACGAGCAGGGCCCCAATGGATCTCGGGGTGGACGTCAAGTACAGGATTAAGGGTTTGCCCTTCTACGGTGCGATCATTGTCTGCGGGGAGGTCAGGACAGTCTTGATTCTTTCAAATGCATGCTGGTTCTCCGCGCGCCATTCGAATTTTGCCCTTCCCTTTAGTAGATCACTAAAGGGTGCTGAGATTTCCGCCAGCGCGGGGATAAACCTGCGTAGATACGAAACCTGACCCAAGAATTTCTTGAGTGTTTGTTGAGAGTGCGGGGGAGGCATCTCGGTAATGGACTTTATCTTTGCATCATCTGCCTCTATTCCGTGTCTGTGGACAAGGAACCCCAGGAACTTCCCTGACGCGACGCCAAATGCACACTTTAGTGGGTTCATCCTCATCCTGAACTTTCTACACCTTGCAAACACCCTTTCTAAATGATCCAGGTGATCAAACCTTTCTTTTGATTTCACAACCAAGTCGTCCACGTAGTCCTCCACAATGTGATGCAGCATATTGTAAGAGGGGAAAAACTCACGAAGTTATTTCCGTGCTCTTATGAGATCAAATCCTTTTCAAATGGAGCGACCTCGACCCTGCAACACGAACGAACTGTCAGAGCACCCCTGCCTCTAGGCGGCAAGGGCCCTCTGATGGCTAAGTTAGTATTGACGAACTGGAGGATCACTGAAACGAGTGTATAAGTGCGAGATTAGGTTTCAGCATACCTTTAGCGTTTAGGAATCATCTCCTTATATAGGCGATTAGTTTGTATTTGCATTCCTTGTGGAATTCTTCTCTGTATGGAATCCTTCCAAGGTTAGGATTCTTCCTTATTGGGCAGCGTAGCGTGCATGATTCTGTATCCTTATTCGATAAGGATTCTTGCCAAGATGGCCGCGTATTGCTCGTTCGGAGCTTTACCCTACATGGGAGTTCGCTCTTTGTTTAGCAAGTTGGCCGACTTTCCATCTCTGAGTAGGATTGTGCTTATCTTCACAAGCTTAACTGATCTTGGGAATATCTTCGAATATTCCTCCTTTTCCTTATCTTCACAAGGCAAGTTTGCTACTAGGGTTTGTCCCGTATTGGGCCGTTCCACCTGTGCTATCCGACGAGAAGTTTGATTTGGGTTGTTGCTGGATTATTGGCTTAGTGGTCGTCGGTGTACTATCACGTGTCACTTTCCTCGTGCATGTCACGTGGTAACTCTGGACGAGCTATTCTGTTCGTCTTCTATAATATGTGGAAAATACCCCACACACATATCGTGAAAGATTGCAGTCATCGCGCGCTGGTATGTTGCGCCAACATTTTTTAGACCAAAAGGCATAACAGTGTAGTAAAAGTTACCCAATGGTGTTCTGAAAGCGGTCTCTCTGCGTCCTCCACCCCCATTTTGATCTGATTATAACCGCTGAAACCGTCCATAAAGGAAAACATCTGGTGTCCTGACGTGGCATCAACCAGTGTGTCAATATGCGACAAAGGGAATTCATCCTTAGGGCAGGCCTTGTTGAGGTCGCGGAAGTCAACACACACGCGTATCTGTGCATTCTTCTTTTTTACAGGCACAATGTTGGCTAGCTAGAGTGGGTATTGTATAGGCTGAATGAATCCAGCCTTTCTTAACTTCTCCACTTCCTCTTTGATTTTCTCTTCCAACTCCGGCTGGTACTTCTGCCCGCCCTACTTGACCGGCTTAGAATTCAGGAAGACATTTAGGTGGTGCGCCACCAACTCGTTATCTAGTCCTGTCATTTCTTCATAGTGCTAAGCGAACATGTCACTATATCGTTGTAATAATTGGATGAGCCTCTCCTTCATGCCACTCTCAAGTGTTGTACTTACGAAGATAGGCCGTGGAGTACCCTCTCCTTCTTTGAGGTTAACTTCCTCCAATACTTCTGGCTGTGGCTTAGGGCCGTCTTGCATGCATTCTAGAGCCGGCTCTAGTTTAACTATCTCGTCTTCCTCTGCTCCTTCCGCCTCTAGGTAGCGCAGGTCAGATGCCTCCATGGGAGCATCTGGCTCGCCGCCCCGTCACAAGCAATATGCGGTCTTCCCTCCTTCTTTGAGTTTGGTAATTTTCCTTGGCCCCAAGCACTTTCGGTAATTGGTTCCCGCTTGCTCGCGGAAACCTCTCCCTCATCATTGATGTCTTCCCACTTGGGCAACTTAACTCCAAACGGCTTTGCAACCGCCGCGCTTAGTGTCTCCTCCATTTCGGTGAAGTATACTGAGTCAGAGAGGTGAGCTTCATTCACTTTGAACGGCCTTTCGGACGCAGCGACAATGACTTTCTTTCCAGCCCAAATTGCCTTTAGGCACTGATGATAGCTGGATGGGATGACCGCGAAGCGATGCATCCAACTGCGCCCCAATATTATGTGGTAGTTCGTTTGAGCGTCGATGATGTGGAATTTGGTAGCAGTGCAGATGGGTCCGACCGCCAGATCAACAATGGCATACCCCAGGGACTCCTTCTTATCTCCCTGGAACCCGGTGATTCCTATCAGCGACTTCACAATTCGATCCTCTGGGATTCCCACTTTTTGCAAGGTAGACATTGGCATGATATTTATGGATGCTCCTCCATCCATGAAAGCCTGCTTTAGTTCCACGCCGTTGACACGTGTCGTGACGTACATGAGTCTGTTGTGTGGATGCAGAATTCTTCTATCAGAGTCGGAAAATGAAATGGCATTTGACTCGTCTTTTATAGTTCTGGGAAGGGACCCTTCCTGCGCGGCGCATGCCTTGTGGCCTTCTTGCGCGATGGCCAGGATAGCCTTTGCCATATATACTTCCTTATAGTCATAATCATGGTCGTAGTCACCATCGTAACTATAATCATAATCACAGCCGTAATCCTCCTCTTTAGTTTTGCGTACGAACTCAAAACATTCGGCCATGTTGGTCGTCCCATGCTCCGGGTAGGGGTGCGTGCGCACGTCCTGAGCTTTAGTGGTGATCCTTAGCTCGTTGTTATCCATCTTCCTCTTGAAGATCTTTTTTAAAGTCCAGCAATCGCTAGTGGGATGCTTGGTGTCTGTGAAACATGCAGTAATTTAGACTTTCTCGGTCTGCGCGCGAGGGCACGACCTCTATATCTGGTAGCGTGAGACCACCGTCTGCTATCCACTCTTTTACAAATGCTTTTACCTCCTCAATGCTGCAGGGGTAGTTCGGCGCCCCTGTATTTTCTTTGTACACCTTTTGTTTCTTCCAATCGCCGCGCCCGTTACTGTTTCCACCCCCATCCACCACGTCCGTTGCTGCTTCTGCCACTGCCTCTTCCCCCCTACGACTTGCGCGAAGATGGAGCGGAAGTTGCAGCTGCGGTGACGGAGTGGGACTTTCTAGACTTCCAGTCGTCCCGCGTAGGTGGCTGTACAGTATGGCGCAACTTGTATGCTGCCTCTAACAAGGCAGCAAATGTCTGAATCTTGACATTAACCAAAAATGGTTGATACTCGCGCAGGAGTCCAGATGTGCAAATTTCCACCAAGTACTCTTCCTCTACTGGCTCAAGGCAATCGACCGCGCGGTCCTGAAACCTCCTAATGTAGTCAATGATATCCTCACTGGGGCCTTGCGTCTCTTTAACGAGGGATAGACTGGTTATATTCTCGCGCGTTTGGAAGAATTTCGCATAGAAGCGGCTGACCATGTCTTTCCATGACGACACTAAATAAGGGGTGAGGTTGACGTACCAGGTGTATGCCCTATTGGTTAGAGATTTGGAAAACTCTCGTAGCCTGAGGTTTGTGTCTCCAGAGACGGCTCCTAGTGTTTCAATGAACCGCACTACATGTTCCTGTGCATTGCCCTCTTTGCCATCGAACTTAATGAACTTCGGTGGGGTGTATCCCTCCGGATATGGCATCTGGAGGATAGCCATGGGGTAAGGTGGTTGAATGTCTGGGCTCGGGAGGGAGGGGAAAGTTGTTTTGATTTTTTCTCTTTGCAAGAGAGCCTGTACCTCGGCTAGGGTCACCGCTTGTGGCCCGGCATTCTCTCCCAGTGCCGCCCTCTGGTGTACAAAACTGGTTCCTGTGGTTTGCAGGCCAGGGTTTTCTGGCAAGGCAGGGTGAACTGGGATCACTGGCTGTATGAGGGCTGGAGCACCAGGGCCACCGGCTAAGGGTGCCGCCCCCTGAGTCCCATGGGCTTGTTCAGCCCGAGGAAGCACGGGTGGCTGGACTCCCCCCCAGCATGGATCTGCTAGGTCACCGTTGCTGGTTGGGCCCTAGGTAGGGCGGCCGTGATGACCTCTGTGAGGCCAGCTATAGCGGCAAGCAGCTGCATCTGAGTTGTTTGCACCTGGGTAATTCCGGCCTGCATGGCGTGAATTATTTCCATGGCTGGAGCTCCCTGGTTTCCTCCTGCTTCGTTTCCCCCATGACTAGACGTGGCATCTTCTATCAGCGGTGCACCATCGAGAACAAGGTTTGCGTGATTTACTGGTGCTGCCATGTTTGAAGTCTGTAAACCACTTCTTGTGTTTACCATCAACTAAACAACCTCCCCCAGCAGAGTCGCCTGAATGTAGGTGATAGTTCTTGTTTAGTCAAAATAATGAGCTGGAAAGGTATGGATAGTCAACAGTAAAGACACAGTGAAGGAGGAGAATGAGGTGGTCTAGAGGAAGGGTGAAGAACAGAGCAGGTGTGCACAGAAAGAACTAAGGCAGTGGATTGCTCTCAGTCTAATCCGTGATGCCCTTGGTGACCTAGGAGATGGCGAAGAACTCACCAGAGAGAATGTTCTCCTCTCACTCAGTGATTACCCTTTTCTCTCTCTAGAATGGCATATGCCTCTGCCAAGATTTCACCAACCTCCGAGCATTGAAAGGGAATGTCCCATATTTAGAGGCACCTTGGACCAATCATCAGGTGCCAGGTTGTCATGCTATAATATGATAACACGTGTCCTTTCCGTACAACCTGACCGCACGGGTGACGTCATCACCGCGCAGCTGGCCCGCGCGGTGACGAGCCATTCCCCCGCGCAGTGATCCTCTTGTTCTTAGCCACCAAACCACTAGATCTCCCTTCTTCCCATAAGGGCAAGGTCGCAACCTATTCGGTCGCGCCTATACCGCAGCCAAGCCTCAGGGGGCCCCCGGGGTCTTGCCTTCAGACCGCAGCAGGTATAATTACCTGGGCTTAAGTGGGACTAGCTTTCTCGCATTCTCGCTCATGTTCTGAGCCGCGCCAGTCACCTGAGCCATGGGCTGTTCTCCTATTCGGATGGCCCATGGCTATTCCAGCACCGCCCTAGTAGGGCACGGGGTGCGCGCCGCCAGGGCGCCTGGTGCGAGAGGGTCCTGCTTCAGTGGCCCCCTCTCCGCGCAGAAACTTATGCCCGCGCCAGTGGCTCCCTAGCTCGGAGGCTTGCGCGAAGTGCGCCACGTGTCGCGCGGACATCGCGCCACCTAGGTGACACTTGTCATGATTTCATTGGAGGGTCAACGTTGACCATGGTCAACTGGGGGTCTCACGCTGACCTCCCCTACAGTCTTTATCATTTTGGCCTCTTTTGTGAAAGCCTTTAATGTTGCATGTGGATTTGTAGTTATCAAATTTTCTCTCCGGATAAGGGCACATGTAGGAGTTTAGGTGTGACTTTCATTCCAAGGGTTACCAAGAATTCTATTTAAGGTTCTGCTTGTTGGCAGAAGGTAGAGCAAGAAGAGAAAAACAAATACAAGCTTTGCATGCTTGTGGTGAGAGAAAATAGGGTGTTTTTTGTATCCCATTGTAAATTGTTCTTTGGGTAGTGAAAGTGGGTGTACAAAAGTGGGTAATGTTATTTAGGCCGGGGCATTTTGTACTTATTATTCTCATATAGTAAAGAATGGATCTCTCCCGTGGACGTAGGTTTTTTTTGGCCGAACCACATAAATTCTTGTGTGTCCCTCTTTCGAGTTCTTTTTTGTAGTAATTTATTTGTTGCCGGTGTGAATTATTGTCTAATTGAATCTCGACTTTGGTTTGCATCCGCTAAAGTCCCAACAAATTGGTATCACAGCCCAGTTCAATTCCTTAGGGTGTTTCTTTCTTTGAGATTCGGGTATCCCTATAATTCACTATGAAGGCAGCTATCAACTCTCAGTTCTCAATTGAGAAGTTTGATGGAAATGGCAGCTTTACTCTTTGGAAAAGGAAGGTAAAGGATTTCCTTGTTCAATAGGGCTTGTCAAAAGCGTTGAAAAGAAATGATGGTAAGCCGGAGGTGATGAAAGCTAATGAATGGGAGGAGTTGGAGTCGCGGTGCGTAAGCACCGTTCGACTCTGTATTGCTGATAACATTATCAATAATGTTGGATGAGGAATCTGCATCTGCTTTGTGGGAGAAGTTGGAAAAACTCTACCTTTCAAAGAGTTTGATGAATAAATTGCATCTGAAGCGGCAACTCTATCAGTTGAAGATGGAGGACGGAAGAAACCTCATGGAGCACATGAATGTGTTCATTGGTTTTTTGGATCAACTACGAAAAGTTGATGTCAAAATTGATGAAGAAGATAAAGCCCTTTCACTTCTTACATCTCTTCCTGATTCGTATGATACTTTGGTGACGACTCTTTTGTATGGAAAAGATACAGTGAGTCTGGAACAGCTGCAGGCAACATTAGTTTCTCAAAGTACTCAGAAAAAGTCAAACATTGAGTCTGGAGAAGCTTCTGCACGTTCAAGGTGATAATCGAGGGAGGTCTTTGGGTGATAGATTTCAAGGCAGCAGGTCGAAATCTAAGGTCAAAGGAAAGGGTGTTCAATGCTATGATTGCAAAGACTATGGCCACGTGAAGCGGGATTGTCCTCTTCGCAAAAAGAGGAGAGAAGACGGGGGCGGGTACTGTTGCAGTAGCAGATGATATTAGAGAGTTGCCTCATAGTCTCTGAAGGTACTAACACTTTTTTTCTGAAAAAGAGTTGACATTAGATTCCGGTTGCTCTATGCATGTGTGTTCCAAGAAAAAATATTTTGATAATTTTGAAGTGCTGGATCGTTGTCTTTGGGTGATGGGTCTCCTTGTAAAATTATGGGTGTTGGAACGGTGAAAATTAAAATGTTGGACGGAGCTGTTCGCATTTTTGGTGGTGTGGCTAATGTCCCAAAAATGTGTTGGAATCTTATTTCTCTAAGCCGGTTGGACTCCTTGGGCTGTGAAGTTTTTGCAGCAAGTAGAGCCATGAAAGTCACACACAGTGGATTGGTCCTAATGAATGGGAAAAAGTGTGGTGGTTTATATCATCTGGTTGGGAGCACAATAACTCCTAAAAACTCGGTTGGTTGCTGGAAACGAGGTGCATGGGAAAATACGTATATACGTTGTGTTTCTTCTGCTGGTGGAGCAACGACGCACGTGACAGGTTTCCAGGTGGCAGATGATTCTGAGGTGGTAATTCTTGCTGGTGGAGAGGGCAAGCTGAGACTCTACTCTGGAATTAACTAGGACAGTTAGTTCAGGTCAACTACACTTGTATTGGCCATGGGATTGAATAAAGGAGTTAGACCACATATCTTTATTCAGAATTTGTGTAGCAGGGATAATTTTGGCCAATGGTTTTGTACTGGTGCTGGCTTTAGTATTGGTGGAGCACTCTTGGAGTTGTTCGATTTTGACAATTTACCCAAATATTCGCCAGGTGGAGAATTGTTGATCTTTTGGCTCATATGCTTGGTAAGTGGGGCCATAGTAATTCGGTTGGTGGCCAAGGGAATGGGTTGACTGCATGTAACATGTGTTTGATGTGGACAAAGTCTTTATCTTTCGCGCCTTTTTTTTTGTCAAAGCCTTTAATGTTGTATGTGGATTTGTAGTTATCAAATCTTCTCTCCGGATAAGGGCACATGTAGGAGTTTTAGGCGTGACTTTCATTCCAAGGGTTGCCAAGAATTCTATTTAAGGTTTTGCTTGTTGGCAGAAGGTAGAGCAAGAAGAGAAAAAAAAAATTAGAAGCTTTGCATGCTTGTGGTGAGAGAAAATAGGGTGTTTTTTTTATCCCATTGTAAATTGTTCTTTGGGTTGTGCGAGTGGGTGTACAAAAGTGGGTTATGTTATTTAGGCCGGGGAATTTTGCCTTAATTATTCTCATATAGTAAAGAACGGATCTCTCCCGTGGACGTAGGTTTTTTTTTTTGCCGAAGCACGTAAATTCTTGTGTGTCCCTCTTTCGAGTTCTTTTTTGTAGTCATTTATTTGTTGTCGGTGTGAATTATTGTCTAATTGAATCTCGGCTTTGGTTTGCATCCGCTAAAGTCCCAACAAATTGGTATCACAGCCCAGCTCGATTCCTTAGGGTGTTTCTTTCTTTAAGGTTCAAGTATCCCTATAATTCACTATGAAGGCAACTATCAACTCTCAATTCTCAATTGAGAAATTTGATGGAAATGGCAGCTTTACTCTTTGGAAAAGGAGGGTAAAGGATTTCCTCGTTCAACAGGGCTTGTCGAAAGCGTTGAAAAGAAATGATGGTAAGCCGGAGGCGATGAAATCTGATGAATGGGAGGAGTTGGAGTCACAATGCGTAAGCACTATTCGACTCTGTATTGCTGATAACATTATCAATAATGTTATGGATGAGGAGTCCGCATCTACTTTGTGGGAGAAGTTGGAAAAACTCTATCCTGCAAAGAGTTTGACGAATAAATTGCATTTGAAGCGGCAACCCTATCAGCTGAAGATGGAGGATGGCGGAAACCTCATGGAGCACATGAATGTGTTCATTGGTTTTTTGGATCAACTACGAAAAGTTGATGTCAAAATTGATGAAGAAGATAAAGCCCTTTTACTTCTTACATCTCTTCTTGATTCGTATGATACTTTGGTGACGACTCTTTTGTATGGAAAAGATACAGTGAGTCTGGAATAGGTGCAGACAACATTAGTTTCTCAAAGTACTCAGAAAAAGTCAAACATTGAGTTTGGAGAAACTTCTGCACGTTGAAGGTGATAATCGAGGGAGGTCTTTGGATGATAGATTTCAAGGCAACAGGTCAAAATCTAAGGTCAAAGGAAAGGGTGTTCAATGCTATGGTTGCAAAGAGTTTGGCCACGTGAAGTGGGATTGTCCTCTTCGCAAAAAGAGGATTGAAGACGGGGGCGGGTACTGTTGCAGTAGCAGATGATTTTAGAGATGCCCTCATAGTCTCTGAAGGTACTAACACTTTTTTCTGAAAAAGAGTTGATATTAGATTCCGGTTGCTCTATGCATGTGTTCCAAGAAAAAATATTTTGATAATTTTGAAGTGTTGGATCGTCGTCTTTGGGTGATGGGTCTCCTTGTAAAATTATGGGTGTTGGAATGGTGAAAATTAAAATGTTGGACAGAGCTGTTCGCATTTTGGTGGTGTGGCTAATGTCCCAAAAATGCGTCGGAATCTTATTTCTCTAAGCCGATTGGACTCCTTGGGCTTTGAAGTTTTTGGAGCAGGTGGAGCCATGAAAGTCACACGCGGTGGATTGGTATTGGTGGAGCACTCGTGTGCCAAGAATCACTAAATTCCCAACAATATGTTGACCTTTCCTACAAAGGGGGAAATTAAAATTAAAAATCTCCCAAAATTAGGCGTCGTGTGCCAGAATCTGACTGGTGATCCGTAAAAATCGGAAAGGAGAGGAGGAGGTGTGTGCCAAGAATCTGACTGGTGATCCCTAAAAATCGGAAAGGAGAGGTGGAGGTGAGGAGGAGGAGGGGAGGTTAAGAAGGACCCATGAATCAATTCGAGAGAAGTAGGGGGCCATAGGATCTTCTATTCCGGAGAACGCCTTCTAAT
Source organism: Vaccinium darrowii (assembly GCA_020921065.1). Lineage (NCBI taxonomy): Eukaryota > Viridiplantae > Streptophyta > Magnoliopsida > Ericales > Ericaceae > Vaccinium > Vaccinium darrowii. The sequence goes on from CM037151.1 coordinate 21,684,399, forward strand.
ATGGCACAATGCTGCTCCTGGGAGTGCTTTTGGAAAGCAGTTCTGATATTGGCGAACATTTTCCTTGTCCTCATGCTGTTTCCCCTCGCCAGTCGAAAGCTTTCCTCGACAGAGAAAGGAGTTTACGCCACAATTGTTTTGGCGCTCCTGGTGGCTGTTAACGGTGGTGCATATTGGTCAAAAAGGTCCCAGAAAGCAAAATAGAGATGAGGTAAAACTTGATTTGCCCACTGAAAGCGTTGATTTCCTCTCTTCTGCCTATACAAGAGGCATGTAATATGTATGTTGCATATTAAATAAAATTAATAAAATTGTGAGCACGTGTTCAATTTCTTACTTTTCATAGCTTAAATAGTTACAAAGTGGGGTTTAACTAGCTGGACAGAGGGGGTGCTGCGCTGCGAAGCGTGTGGCGATTTTTGGGATCGCGCTGGAATTATTCCGACGATCGGAAATGTCCACCACATAGAGCTCGTCGAGTACTACGCCTCTTCCAAAATCAACTCGATCGGATATCGTTAAATGCCTACATATAACTTGAAAAAAATCGGAACACATATAACTTGAAACACTCGATGAAAATCATTGAACCCATTTTTTTCAAGTTATTTTTGTTCTGATGAGGGACCTAATGATATCCGATCGAGTTAATTTTTGGTAGAGTTGTAGTATTCAACGACATTTACGTTGTGGTCATTTCTAATTGTCGGTACGATGTCGGCGCTGCACCAAAAGTCCCTGCACAGCACAAGGCTGCGGAGCACCCCTTTTGTCCCTGCTGATAATGCTCTTTCCAGCGGGGATTTCTAAATGCATTAACTCTTAAGCCGCGAGGACATTTTTTCCCGTTCGAAAAATAAATGAATAAATGCATGAAGTCTTACGTTCCCTGCAAAAGATAAGTACAACACCCCAAGGGCATTCACGGCAGAAAGTGGCAAAATGGAAGCCATCAGGGCTTCGTTTGATTCGCGGACTAAAACAGATGGGATTAATAGTCCTGGGATTGATAATCTTGGATTATTTGTCTCTATCAATCCCAGGATTAAATTAGTACTGAATCTCTCACAATCCTCTGTTTCATTCGTACATGATTAACATCGGGATTTCTCATGTTTCGGTCAATCCCATGTATGGTTTCCTAAACTACATTTGGTATGACAGTAATGGATAATTGCATAAAATTCTCAAATAAATGCATTTACAATTTTTTTAAAAGCTAATTTCCTTATTTGTAGCTAATTGGCATCCACGTGTTTTTCAATAAATCTCAGCCTTGGTTAAGCTTGGGCAATCTCTCTCCACACCTCTGCCTTTCACACCATCACCGCCAATCAATTCACCGACGACCATATTCCTCACTCGTCCTCCATAGATCGAAGCAGTTTTGCTATGTACATATTTAATAAAAAGAATCATTAATTTTTTTAATGGATTCCTTTGGAACTATTATTACATACAAAGTGGAACTCTTTGGAGCTATTATGAATCAAAAAAACCGTAAAGAGAACTATTATCTATACAAATTAAGTGGATTCCATAGTTCTCAATTGTTTGCGTAAAGATCCATTGATTAGTCATGTCGATTTTCTACCACTCGTGTCAAACTTAATTGTTAGGGAAAAAAAAAAAAAAACTTACATTTTGGTTTCCATTCCTTTGGAGCTCTCAAGATCCATGCCATCTTCTCACAAGCCAAAGTCGCCAATCCAATGTCTCTTCGATCGATTCTTTGGAGCTCTCAAGATCAATTCCTTTGGTCTCTCTCTCTTTGATCGACTGCTTGAGGAGTTTAATTTAGGGTTGCTAATTTACTCCCTAATACGCCATTTAGTGGGTTTGGATTAAAAAGTCTATTTTACCCTTCAGTTGGGCAGCCAATTAAGATGGTGAGGGATTTTTCCTGCTTTTTCCAAAAATTTAGACTGATTCGATCAATTGACTACCATTTACATAGTTGAAAGGGCAAGTAAATTCAATTAGTAGTTGGAGGGGGATTTAACTAAAAATGGAATAGTTTAAGGGGTAAGTAGATTATTAACCCTATTTTTAACATAATAGTAGTGCATTTTTATGTCAGTCATTCAGGCAGTAGAAGTACATCGAAGCGCAGGAAAAATTCAACATGTGAAAACTGAATCCGGAATCAAAATTAAGGACATTAATAAAAGGCCCATAAATACTCATTACGCATCATGTACATTAGCCGAATAGTGTTACCACAAAAACCAATCCATAATCTTCAATTTCTGGCTGCTGTGATAACGTCGCTTTGAGACCCAGTAGGCACCTCACCCAAGAAGTTAATTGAGTACCTATAAGCAAGGCCACATGCCGATGCTTGCGCCGCGAACGGGAAAGGGGAGAAGAAGTTGAGTTGCGGTGGAAGTAGGAGAGGAAGTGCTAGATATTAAAGAAGATAAAAACGAAAATTCTGACCGTGCATCATTTCCGTCCAAAAGCAGGGGCTATGTGGCTGTAGGAAAGGTCAACGCGTAGGGTGACGGGGCAGTTGACCAACCTACATAAACAAGACACGTGGCTCGAAAAGTTTCAATAAGACACGTCATAATTCAAATAGCAAATGATGACTAAAAGAAAACCCCAACGCGAAGGTGATGACCTCGAGGAAGGCACGTGACAGAATCACAGGTGCCTTGAATAAGGGAAACACCACTTAGTAGGAAGCTCACCCCTCGCGAGGTCTTCAGCGAAGAGGGGTTACCGCAACGGGGAAGAACGAAGGCTCACGCGAATACGCGAACCAAGCTCGCGACGGCACCTGGCCAAAAGGCAGGGGTAGGGAAGTCGATACGAGCTCGAATTAGGTCTTGGCGCGAGCCAAAAGGCTCGCGACCATGCCCAACACCGCGGGAATAGGGGAGATACAAGTGGCTTGGTGGCTTTAGAGGATTAAGGGTCGCTGCGAGGGAAATGATGCACTGGAATGACCTAATGGAAGCTTCCTAATGGCCAGTGACATCACCTACGTTGCCCAGGTATACGGAGAGAGCACATGTCATCATGTTATTGGGGAAAAGTCTGCAGCCCCATGATTGGGTGCAGATCCCTATAAATATGGGGCACTCATTCACAAGTTCCAGAGAGATTCTGATTCATCCTTAGAGCACGGAAATCCTAGAGAAAGAAAGTGACTCAGAGCCCTGGAATCAAGAACATTGTTCTTGCTGATGCTCGCGAGCCCATCTAATCTCTAGAACTGTGATTTGAGGACGATGATGATTCAAAGGGGAAACAAATGAACACTGCTGCCTTCTCTTTCTGTATATTTGGCTTAATTCTTTACCCCTTCACACACTCTCTTATTTCTCCGCTTAACTATTAGCTATTGCTAGCCTCTCCAAGTTAATTTGAATTGGTAAACAAAGAACCTATCCTACATAAGGCGACTCCGCTGGGGAGGCTTTCATAGCTGATGGTTGACACAAGAAGCCGTTTGCAAACACAACGTGGTGGTTCACAGATACAGGGTTCTTCTTCACATAACCTTTTGAGTGCCATTGAAACCCTTCGACCAAGAGCAATGGAACATCAAACACCTGTGATAGAAGAAATTCAAGAACATGATACTACCCAAATCCTCGCGGCTAATGCTGAAACTCTCCAAATCATTAGGGAGGGACAACAGCAGATGCAACAAAGTCAAACGCAGTTGCTTCTGGCCATAACCCAACTCACGCAGGTTGTGGTAGCTGCTACAGCGCAGGCGGCTCCACCAGTGCCCCCACCAAATGTTGTGGAGGGAAACCTGGTGGGCCAACCCCCACAAGGGGTAAACCCACCTGTCGCCCCACCAGCTCCGCCACAAAATGGCCAAAATCCAAACCAAAACGTGCCTCCAGCCTTCGTGCCAAATACACAAGCTGCAAGAGGTATGGTCCAGCAACCACAGCCACAGCCATTCCTTACTTTAGCTGATGTCCAAGCTTTATTGCAGCAAGAAAAGGCCAGAGCCACATTGTCAACGCTTCCTAGTCCTGAGATTCAACCACCATACCCTGCCGCGGTTATGGCTCTGCCCTATCCAAAAGGATATGTGCCACCAAAGTTTGTCAAGTTCAATGGTAAAGACGGAAGTGCCCAGGAGCACGTTCACCGTTTCATTGAGACTTTGGGTGTCCACTCACAAGATGTCAACCTTCGATTGAGGGAATTTTCCAAGTCTCTCACTTCTCGAGCATACACTTGGTATGTCAATCTCGAGCCTCACTCTGTAAACACTTGGGAAGAAATGGTCAATATGTTTTACACTAAATTCTTCCAAGTGACGGAGAAGATAACTTCATTGAACCTTGTTAACGAGAAGCAAAAGATGACGGAGGATATCGTTGATTTCATCAAACGGTTCCAAGACAAAGCGGTTCAGTGCCACGAGCCAGTTCCAGAGAAACGATTGGTGGAAATTTGCCTCCTCGGAATGATCAAAGAATACAAGAAGCATCTAATCAATGGAAGGTACCACACATTTTCTGCTTTGATGGAGGCAGCATTCAACATTCGTGGCACTGTCGACGTAGACATACCCATGTCAGCATGGAAGAACAAAAGTGGGGGGGTTGCTACTGTGGCCTCCGCTCAGGCCTCGCGAAAGCCGCAGGGGGGTGATGGCAACCCCAAAAGGAGGAATAAGCCTTTCAAAGACTACAAGGAACGAGCAAGAGATGCACCTCCATATCCTTGCAGCGTAGAAGAGGTCGTTGATCTCGTTAACGCATGGGTCGCGGACGGATGCTTGAAACTCCCAGAAGTTGAAGTTCAGCCCACCCAGCAAGACCGCGCCAACCCAAGGTATTGTGTCTTCCACAGGAGGGTGCAACACCTACGAGTGACTGCTTGACGCTCAAGGAAATTTTTAAAAAGAAGCAGGACAACAACGAATTGAGGAATGGTGTAAATAGAGATGTACGCGATAGGCCCTACCCTCAGCACGGGGAAGGGGTCGCGATGGCGGAATGCTGTAACGGTGGTTATTATGATTTCATGTATGATATGGAGCATGACGTCGAGGAAGTTTATATGACCTCCTTCTACGACCATATTGAAGAGATCGCGAGCTATGACCAGCCCGCTGTGGAGGTAAATGAGGAAGACAGACATAAAATCCTGTCTAGGAGCCACAAGTTCAGAACCTTCTTCGATGGGTTGGGCTTTTCCACCAACGCGAGAGTGCAAATGACTAAGGCAATACTGGAAATAGCAAGCGAAGGCCAAGAAGCATGTGTGGTGGAAGGAGGCTCCGTCGCGAGAACCATTCGCGAAGATTCTAACGCCATATCATTCTCGGACACAGATAGGAGGGTGCCATTTCCCCACAATAGGCCTTTATTTGTCATCGCGTACATCAATGGCGTGGAGTTTAAGCGAGCATTCCTGGACGGAGGGGCATCGATCAATATTATGCCCCTCGAGATGTTAAAGAAGCTAGATATCCCGAAGCCACGGATCATTAAGTCACTGGTGGGGATAGTCGGTTTCGGAGGAGAAAAGAAACCTTCCCATGGGTACATCGTGCTGGATCTCGCGGTTGGGCCCATTTGTGCACCAACGAAGTTCCACATCATTGAAGGACCAACTAATTACCACGTGATTTTGGGGCAATCATGGATGCACAGGTACGCGGTGGTCCCATCAAGCTATCACCAGTGCCTCAGAGGAATCTAGGTTGGAAAAAAGGTAACTGTACCTGCCACCGAAAAGCCCTTCGAGGCCTGTGAAGCCCACCTTTCAGACGCAGTATATTTTTCTGAAGTGGATGAAGCTTGCGAAGCCATTACCGCGAGACCCGTCGGGGTAAAAATCCCAAAATGGGAGAACATTAAGGGTGAATCATCAGAACAAGTCGCCGCGAAGCGCCCCACAGTGTTCGACAGGTTGACCCCTCGCAAGATCACAAAGACTAGCGAAGGGGGGAAAACTGTCTATCACTTATGACGGTGCGAGGGGTCAGAAAGTGTTTGTGAAGTTTCTGACCCCCGCGATATAGAGGGGAATGGAGACGAACTTGAAGTAATTGAGAAACCTGAGCCAGCCCCAGAATATATGCAAGATGGCCCGAAACCTCAGCCGGAGGAACTCGAAGAAATTAACCTAAGAAATGGGGAAGGCACCGCGAGGCCAGTATTTGTCAGTAAGTCCGTGGAGCCCAGTGCTCGAGCAGATCTGGTCGCTTTGCTCCGTAAATGCAGTGATGTATTTACTTGGCACTACGACAAGATGCTTGGTCTAGACCCGGAGCTTGTGACTAATCACCTTGACGTTTTCCCAAATTCTAAACCCATAAAACAGCCACAACGGAAGTACCACCCAGACTTGGAAGAAAAGATCAAGGAAGAAGTGTAGAAGCTAAAGAGTGCAGGGTTCATTCGCCCAATCCAATATCCGACGTGGTTATGCAACATCGTGCCCGCAAAGAAGAAGAATGGCCAGATCAGGATCTGCGAGGACTTCCGCGACCTTAACAAAGCTTGTCCGAAGGACGAGATGCCGTTGCCTCACATTGACACCTTGGTTGATATCACCGCTGGCCATGAAATGTTCTCTTTCATGGATGGATTCAGTGGATACAATCAAATTAAAATGACACCCAAAGACGCAGAAAAGACCGCTTTTCGAACTCCTTTGGGAAACTTCTACTATACCGTGATGTCATTTGGTCTTAAGAACGCCGGCGCGACGTATCAGAGGGCTATGACTGCAATTTTCCACGATACGATTCATCACTCGGTCGAGGTCTATGTTGATGACCTCGTCGCGAAATCAAGATACAAGGAAAAGCATCTGCATGATCTTGAGGGGGTGTTCAAGAGGTGCAGAAGGTTCAATATGCGAATGAACCCCCTCAAATGTGCCTTTGGGGTCACGTCAGGAAAATTCTTGGGTTTTCTGGTGCACAGGCATGGTATCGATGCAGATGAATCCAAGATTCGCTCCATCTCGAACATGCCTCCTCCTCACTCTCAGAGGACCCTCAAAGGATTCTTGGGGAAGGTCTCCTACCTGAGAAGGTTTATTCCTACCTTGGCAGAGATCACTGCACCGTTAGGTGACTTGCTAAAGCAAAAGGTCAAGTTCGAATGGGAAGAGCAACATCAATTGGCATTCGAGAAGGCCAAGGCAGTTTTGGCTTCCCCACTGACAATGGTTTCTCCACAAAAAGGGAAGCCGCTGATTCTATATCTTGCCTCCATCTCAAGATCAATTGGGGCACTGCTGGCTCAAGAAGTGGATGGAATTGAGAAGCCAGTGTACTACATAAGTCAAAAAGTACAAGAAGCGGAGGAACGCTATACCCCAATCGAACACCATTGCTTAGCCCTCGTGTTTACAGCACAAAAGCTCAGGCATTATTTTCTCTCGTTCGAAGTACAGCTCGTGACTAAAAACGACCCTATGCGGTACCTGCTTTCTCGCCCTATGCTTAATGGAAGAGCCGCGAGGTGGCTTTTAGCTCTCGCGGAATTCGACATAGAATACACAGCGCCGCGAGCAATCAAGTGCCAGGCTCTCGCGGACCTGTTGGCTCAGTTTCCTAGCAGAGAGTGTGAGCCATTGAAGGAAACACTGCCAGGAGACGATTTCGAAGCATTAGCGGCCAGCTCTGAGCAAGAAACCTGGACCCTAAGCTTTGATGGGGCAACAGGGGGTAATTCAGCTGGAGCAGGTGTTACGTTACAGAGTGATAGCGGTACGAAAGAGTATCTATCTTACAAGCTAGCGTTCCAGTGCTCCAACAATGAAGCTGAGTATGAAGCACTCATTCTAGGGCTGCTCGCGGCCAGAGAAAAAGGGATTAAAAGGCTCAGAATTGTGGGGGATTCGAAGCTAATAATTTTGCAAAGTGAAGGTGTCTACGCACTAAAGGAAGCTAACCTCGCGCCATATAGGGCAACTGTTCAAAGACTCAGGAAAGACTTTGATGATGTTAGCATCATTCATAAGCCCAGGTCTGAGAATAAGTTCCCTGACGCGTTAGCCACTTTGGGTGCCAAGACAGAATTCGAAGGAAGCGCGGTTGCCATTGAAATCGCAAGAAGGACTGAACCATCGTTCGTTGAGGAGGAGAAGAGTCCCAAGGATGAGGATTGGCGTGAACCCATAAAAGCACAGATCGCGACGGGCAACAGAGGAATTCCCGTGATGGCTATGTCGCAATTTACCATTCTCAAGGGCGAGTTGTACTTTCGCGGTCCTCAGGGGTGGCTCGCAAGGTGCATCGATGACACAGAGGCCAGGGAAATACTGAGCCAAACCCACGAAGAGACGTGTGGGGAGAACGATATCGCTCTATACAGAAGAATCCAGCGTCAGGGCTATTATTGGCCCACGATGAAAAATGATGCCGCGACCCTGCTCAGAGGATGTCCCAACTGTTCACTCCATGAAATCGAGCATGATTGCAACTTCTCTAGCTAAGAAACGGATTGGAGGCAGAAGTATATTGACTTTTTGAAGGAAGGAGCCCTGCCCATGGATCGCAGCGGTATTCGAGAGGTACAGCGTTGTGAGAAAAGATTCTTTATTAAAGATGACCAGCTTTATAGAAGGGCCCTTGATCATATTCCCCTCAAGTGCTTATCGAATAATGAGGCAGAGGAAGTTTTGCATAAGGTACACGAGATGGAGCACCCTGGGGGAAGGAAGCTATACGAACAGATCACTCATCTAGGTTATTACTGGCCAAGGATGGAGGGAGACTACAAGAGCCACGTCCGCAAGTGCCACGCTTGCCAAAAACACGGAGATAAGGTGAATGCACCCTCCGTTGAGCTTCATCACATTCGAGCGCCCTACCCTTTTCACACATGGGCAATGGACTTGATTGGTCCCATCCACCCCTCCTCGCGAGGAAATCAATGGATATTGGTGGCAACAGAGATTACCACGAAATGGGTAGAAGCAATTCCCCTGAAACGTGCAACAGGCGACGTGGTGGCCAATTTCATCAAGGAACACATAATCTGCAGATTTGTAATTCCAAAAGTGATTCTGTCTGGCAATGGTACCCCTTTCGTGAATAGACAAGTGAAGCAGCTACTCGCGTCCTATAACGTCAATCAAAAAACTTCAACCCCTCATTACCCTCAAGGAAATGGTCAGGCAGAGGCCACTAACAAGTCCATTGTTAGGATTTTGAGCAACCACTTGGATGAGAAAGGGGGGACCTGGGCTGAGCACCTCCCAATCGCTTTATGGGCTTATAGAACAGCTAAGAGGAAGTCCACGCGAATGAGCCCCTTCAGTCTAGTATATGGAGCAGAAACAGTGCTGCCAGCGGAGATAAGTGTGCCTTCTGCACGTCTCGCGCTGTCCACCGAAGTGACTAAAAGGGAGAGAAGGGCTGATCTCGAGGCGTTGGACGAGAGAAGGGAGGTCGCGGCTGAGAATCAGGAGAAGTATTGGCAATCTGTGGCCAAGTACTACAATAAAAGTGTGCTCATGAGAGAATTCAAGGTAGGGGACCTGGTGTGGAAATCAATCCCTGGGGTCATGCAGAACATGAAGCTGCCAAAATTCACACCAAAGTGGGAAGGCCCCTACGAAGTGATTAAAGCTGCTGAAAGTGGGCACTACAGGCTCGCGAGAGTTAGCGACGGATTTCTTACGGGACCAGTCAACGTGAAGTACATCAAGAAGTATTATCCATGACGTAGGTGAATTTTGATGCACGATGGTTCAAGTACTAATTCGATGAAATACTTTAAACTATCTTTTGGTTATTGTCTTTTATTTACTTGTTCCCGATTAGATGTAGCTCTGGGAAAATGATTTTTATTTCATCCCCTTGGGCAAAACCATATTGATTGAAATGATGAATGAGAAATGCTATCCCTTTGTTTTAAAAGTTATGTTTCATTAATTATCTGAGCATGATGGAAACAGAGGAAAACGGTAGAATAAAATGGGCACCCACGGTGGTAGCCTCGCGGCACAAATTGTGTCAGCACAGGGGGAAATTTCACCCGTCGCGAAGTGAAAAAAGTAAAAAAAAACAGAGTGCTCACTTACGCTTAAGGCCTTTGAATGTTGTGAAATAAGAGGGGCCAAGGAAGTTTCATCCTTCGGAATACTAATCTAGATGTTGGAAGACCCTCGCGACGGCCATTTCCCACAAATGAATGGGAACCAAAGTAAGTTTCTCTTTGGAAGAACTGACTTTAAAAGTTGGAAATACCCTCGCAACTAAGCAAAGGGAATTCCTGGCACAATTGGGTGCTAGGGCCTTTAAAGGGGACGAGTTCAATAATGAATATTGTGACGTTATGAATAAGAAGGGAAACTAAGTTATTATTTTCCCTTGCGACAATGCTATAGCAGTAAATCATAGACAAAACCCTAAAATATTTCATTGATATCAATATCATGGATACAAAGTTTGTTCCCCCATAAAACAAAAGGGGGGTGTACACAAAAAAAAAAAAAAAAAAAAACAACAACAAAAGGAGCTAGTCCACAAACTTCTGCGAAAATTGCTCAAACGGTGGGAGAATAGGTTCTGCGTCACTTAGTGAGGTTTTTGGATTAGCCTCCAGGGCTTGATGATCTTTGACCAGCAGCTCGTGGCTCTCTTCTAGAACGGAAAGTTTCTCCTCAGCTTCGGCGAGCAACTGCTTGTACTTATCACGTGTCTCTTTGGCTTCAGCAATCTGAGCTGCACTGGTCTGAACCTTGAAGAGGCTCGCGAACAACATCTTCGTGGAACGAACCTTTTCTAGATGCTCGCGGAGCCATCGAAGGTTGAGAACGAACCTCTCAATGTCTTTAACTGAAGAAGTTACGTCCTCATACCTCTCGTCAGAAAAGTCCCTCACCCTTGTCTCCTGCAAAGACATCACTATCTCACCAAGAACGTCGAGAAGTGGACCACCCATGAGACGACTGGAAGAGAAGTTTGTAAAGATAAAAGGGGATTGCTGCTCCAGGGCGCGAAGGATAGGAGCGTTACGGGGTTTAATTTTCCATCGAGCACCGCCCTGCCTATCAAGAAACATAGAATGCTCGGAAGGTTCAGGGCCTGATGCTTCGTCTCGAGCTTGAGAATGACTCAGGTCCCCCTGTCTTCCTTGCAGCCACCCCTCCTGATCTTCATCTCCTTGATCTGGCTCTGAGTGAGAAGGACGGCTTGACATTAGCAATTTAGCAGGGGTAAAAGAGGAAAGGTGAAAGATATCATCCATCCCTGCAAAAATATCACTGCTGGACTTACCTTTGGAGCCTCCAGAAGTTTCTTCACCCTCCTCGCTGCTCTCACCAAGATCGTCCATATCTGAGCTTTCACTAACCGTTGATCCAGGGATGACCTTGGGAGCGAGGGTGCCTTTCTCCGAAGAAGAAGGTATGAGTACTACCGTGTCATCTCGAGGGGGTGATGGGGTTCCGTCGCAAGGCGAAGAGGGGGATGGCGTGGTGACTTTCTTCCTCAATTTCTTCTTCTTCTTCATGCCTGAGTCAATCTCTTTAACAGGACTTAGAGACAGAGAGGGAGGCTCAGTCCTGGGAAAGCTCGCTGGCTATTCAATCTCTTCTGCGGGCTCTGCGTTCATCGTCGTAATCCTCTCTTCTGAACCCCCAGCGCCCTCAACTCTCTCAACCTCCTCTGGATTACCTTCTGAGCCACCAACATCCTGCACGACCTCCTTCGCGATGAAACTCGCGACGTCCATAGCATTGAACTCATCGACGTCCGTGGCACCTCGACTTTGTCCCTCAGCAGGAGTTGAGGCAGTCCCCTTCTTCTCAGAAGCTAATTGACCCGCGTCGCGAGCGGGAGGGTCCGCGAGAGGCACAGCTTCTCTAGCATCAGCAGGAGTTTTAGATGGTTGAGCCTCCTCGCCTAAAAAAAAAAAAGAAAAAAAAAAAAATATATATATATATATATATATATATATATATATATATATATATATATATATATATATATATATATATAGCACACAAATTTCGTAAGTACACGGAACAGAAATAAAGACGCAAAACCAGGTATGCATCAGTTAAGAGTGTCACCTTGATCAATTCGAGCCGTCGGCTCAGCTCGCGATAAGGGTTCCACAACGGAGAAAGAGGACTCTGTCATTGCTCGACCCTTGCGCGAAGGACCCTAAGAAATGAGAAGCATTGACGAGTCAGCAAGACGTGAGAAGATAAAAAAAAAAAAAAAAGAAGAAGAAGAGAAGAAAGAGAGAGAGAAGAAAAAAAAAAAAAAAAAAAAGAGATCTGACCCTTGCCCTCTTCTGAACAGGCCCCAACTGAGGAGGAGAAAGATCCTTGGCCTTTCTCTTATCCTGTGTAGCAATGTGTAATTGAGAGGGAGAAAGATCTTTAGCTTTTCTTTTGTCCCTGCCTTTGTCTTTTGTGGTGAGATGCTGTGGAGTAGGGACGACCATGTGCTCCGCGGGGTGGATTTTCCGAACAGGGATAGCACTAATCACATCCAAGGGAATCATGGTGCCCTTAACCCAGCACGACTGAGGACCGCGCCAATCAGAATCTTTCCCCGATTTAAAAGTCCGCAAGGTCAAATCTTTCTTCGAGATAGGATCTGCAGAAGGCACTACCGCCGGGGTCTGCACAAAATCCATGAAGGATTGCAGGTTTCTTGCCCAGTATACCCTATTTCTGGAGTAAAGGTTGTCTTGCGCGCGGAGCTGGGGATGATCCTATCCCCCCCATAGATCGCGGTGAGCTCGTGGTTGAATAACTTCAGAAACCGACGAATCCCAGTAAAGAAGTCTTTGGGCGGGGAAGGAGGCTCACGAGGGACACCTTGGTCATACCCAAATTGAAGTTGAAGCCTATCAGCTCTGTAAAGCACCAAGAGGGGACCTTCGGCAGATGGGGTTGGAAGATAGCTAGGGGTGACCCATGTGAGGAAATTCAGCTTGTGGGTTCAAATGTTTTTGCTCTGAAAATCCACGACAGTGTCTTCCAAGAAAACGGAGGGGCCTAGTGCACCATCAACGAACTTCTCATAAGGACCCGGGTTGAAGGAGGTTACTTCGTCGCACCAATCCTCGAGCAGATGACCAGAGGAGGTCTTGCTCCACCTCATGATCCTTGGCACCCTCTCGCTCAGTCGCAGGATGGGCATGCCTTTTCCGTCGCGAATGATCTCACCCGCAGCATTCCTTTCCTCAACAGACTTCAGTGGGGGGAGATCGTGGGGAGAGGGAGCAACCTTGGGAAAATACTCATAAAAGAAAGCGAGGAGGAAGGGGGTGTGAACCATGGAAGCAATCTCGTACCTCCCCATCGATCGCTCAAAATCTTGAACGGTGCAATCCAGCTGACGGTAAAAGTGTCCCAAGAACATGGGACCCATGGGAAGCTTCTTCCCTGACGCGAGGATGGCCGCGAGAGGAATCATCTCGCGGCGGGGGCCTTCGTGTGGAAGGTCAGGAAAAAGGAAGAGGGACAGGAACTGAACTAGGAAGACCGCCAGGGATAGCGGACCTCCATGGTAAGAACTCACTGTCATCGCGAGTTTCCCATCCACTTCGACAGGAGCAATGTCGCGGAACCAGTACCGCTGCCAGGAACCCCAGGTTGTCTTGTTGGCTTTTGGAGGAGCTCGGAGCTTCCTCGCATTGTCATAACGGGAACCATACTTGCCGGCGGCTTTGAACTCATTCTCTATAAACCCAATCGCCGTCTCGACATCGGAGGGATATTTAGTGGGGTCATAGTGGTACTCACCACGAGTGGGAAGGCCCATTAGAACCTCGGTGTCAAGAAGGGTCGGACTGGCCTCCCCAAAAGGGAATATGAAGGTATGGCTAGTGGGGCTCCAGCGAGACACCGTGAAATCGAGATCGCGTTGAGGACGACTCGCAACGAGATATCGCGAGAGTTGCACAGTCTTCAACAAACCCACCTTGTCTAGGGTTACTCTGTGCTCAAATTTGTCGAGGATGGTGGCCACCCAGTCGCCCCAATCCCTTGGGGGTTGAATATTGGCCCTGTACTAAACCTGAGAGAATGGGAAATCGCGCCTTTCAATCCTCAGCCTCACCAATGAAGATGGATCGACCATATCTGCCTCCGAGGCACTGAGCTCATCAAAAAACAACAAGTGCTGGGCGTTGGGATTACCTCGAAGGGGAACGTAGTTCTGGATGTTAGCCCAGAAAATGTCGCCCTCCGACTTCAGATATGGAGCCCTTCTCCATTCACTAGCAGGAGGAAGTGATGTTTTTGCTAGGAGAGCCTCAGTATCGGGTTCGTGCCTTCTTGATCGAGCCATGATCAACGTAGAAAAGAGAAACTAGGGTTTCGTAGAAAGTCTGCAAAAGGAGTAGGGCTGGAGATTTGCCTTCTTTCTGAAATCAGCACAAGAGAGTTTTGGAAGAAGTGAGGAGGAAAAATGCTATTCTCTCTTGCAATGAGTATTTATAGGCTTAGACCCGCTGTCATCAACGGTAAACAAGCGGTCGAAACGGCACCAGCAGTCCAATCGGCCTGCAAAACTTCGAAACTCGGAATAGCCACCGTTTGGAGGGAAAGGCTAAAACGACGGACTTCGCTGGGATCGCACGCGCGCGACATAGCGCGTACAGTGCCACGCGCCGCGGAATCACGCTCGCACGAGGGGCATATGTAGGAAAGGTCAGCGCGTAGGGTGACGGGGCAGTTGACCAACCTACATAAACAAGACACGTGGCTCGAAAGTTTTCAATAAGACACGTCATAATTCAAATAGCAAATGATGACTAAAAGAAAACCCCAACGCGAAGGTGATGACCTCGAGGAAGGCACGTGACAGAATCACAGGTGCCCAGAATAAGGGAAACACCACTTGGTAGGAAGCTCACCCCTCGCGAGGTCTTCAGCGAAGAGGGGTTACCGCGACGGGGAAGAACGAAGGCTCACGCGAATACGCGAACCAAGCTCGGGACGGCACCTGGCCAAAAGGCAGGGGTAGGGAAGTCGATACGAGCTCGAATTAGGTCTTCGCGCGAGCCAAAAGGCTCGCGACCATGCCCAACACCGCGGGAATAGGGGAGATACAAGTGGCTTGGTGGCTTTAGAGGATTAAGGGTCGCTGCGAGGGAAATGATGCACTGGAATGACCTAATGGAAGCTTCCTAACGGCCAGTGACATCACCTACGTCGCCCAGGTATACGGAGAGAGCACGTGTCATCATGTTATTGGGGAAAAGTCTGCAGCCCCATGATTGGGTGCAGATCCCTATAAATATGGGGCACTCATTCACAAGTTCCAGAGAGATTCTGATTCATCTTTAGAGCACGAAAATCCTAGAGAAAGAAAGTGACTCAGAGCCCTGGAATCAAGAACATTGTTCTTGCTGATGCTCGCGAGCCCATCTAATCTCTAGAACTGTGATTCGAGGACGATGATGATTCAAAGGGGAAACAAATGAACACTGCTGCCTTCTCTTTCTGTATATTTGGCTTAATTCTTTACCCCTTCACACACTCTCTTATTTCTCCGCTTAACTATTAGCTATTGCTAGCCTCTCTAAGTTAATTTGAATTGGTAAACAAAGAACCTATCCTACAGTGGCCAAGTCTAAAAGCTAAAGATGTGATCTGCACGTGTCTTAAACCAGGACGATATTAAGAAATATTTATTCTTGTGCTTTAGCTAATAAACCAAAAATTGTTTAATTTTTTGAAAATTACATTTGTTAGTTTTGTGTCAATCTTTTGTAGCTTATTGGTTCGTCTCAATAAGAAAAATTTAAAAAGTATAAAATTATATGGCTATGATCAAATTTCCTAAACCCAACACCCTGTAGAGAGTGCGTATTGTAAACACTCTTCTTTAGATAGTGTACCATAGATTTCTCCATCACATTAAAGTACTTACAAATTGGAACTGATAAAAAGTTATTGCGATGGTTTCAATAGCGTATTGTAACAGCCCGGTGATTTAATACAAGTATACAAGTATGGAAAACAGATATTAATGCGTTGTGAAAAAACGCTGAAAAGATGCGGGGAGGGAGATGGATATCTTGTACCCATTTTATTGTTATTTGTTTGGCCGTCTTCCACTCGCGCAAAGTTGGAGCGTTTTTTTCATTTTTTGGCTTTAAACCTGTAAGTTGCATTGTAGACTTTCACGGGAATGACGATTGCATAGGTGATGTCGTCCACGCTCACGCTACTTTCAATCTCGACTGGATAGATGCAGAATGTTGCAAGAAACTTGTAGAAGTTTCTAAGGTGTGCGTTCCGTCTTTCTTGCAAAAAATAAGCCCTTTCAGGTTTCCTTGGGTGGAAAAAAGGTGTGCTAAATTTGGTCCTGGACATTGACAAAATCGAAGTAGCAAGAGTAGAATAATATCCTCCGTATCAGCTAATTTACTGCACAAATTCCAATTAAGTTCGCGTTTTTATTTTTTTCAACGTGCTATTACACCTCGTAATAGCAGATAACTCTTCAGCAACTTTATGCGATACTAGGCATTGGGCACACTGTAACGACCCTAATTTTTTGCTAAATAAAAATTTCGTTTATAAATTAAAATTATTTTGGAAAATACTATTTTGGGCCAATAAATTATTTTCTTTGTGCTAGAATATATATGTGTGTGTATGACTAGAACTTAAAACCCTCTTAGTAGGTTTTCTTTCCCTCCAAGTAAATGAGCATGTGCTTCATTAATGTAGGAAGTTTCTTAGCAATTGGTGGCACATGGGGGGAATTTATTGGCACATGGAGAGAGGGGGGCAGCAATAGAGAGAGAGAGAGAGAGAGAGAGAGAGAGAGAGATCGGTGGAGAGAGGGGAGAGGGAGATGTTGTGTGCAAGAAAGCACATGCATTGTGCATGAACTAGTACACAAGCTAGTAAACCTAAAGCCCAAAACCTAAACCTTGGCCTCCAAGGTTCCACAAAACATGCTTCCATGTTTTAAGAAAGAATATTCTTCCTACTAAGCCTATTGAACCTAGCCCTAGCTACAACTTGTTAGCACATGCACCATTTTTGTGTATAAGCTCCTAAAAACACCCCATAACAAAGGTGACCATGCAAAATCCTACACAACAAGAGGCCTTATATTACTATACTTTCCTTCCAAGTAATTTTTCCCCAAGATTCTTCCCCCACTTGCTAGTACTTGAACCTATAGGACCTAGACCATAGAGTAGAAGTTGTTTCTACTTGTACTTTCCCCTGTGCCCATACAAAGCACAATATTTACTCCCCCTATTGATGTAGTTCGGCCAAGAGAGGAGAGGGAGCACCACCGAAAGTTTTGGGGAGAAAGAGAGAGCCTAGTTTTTGCTATAAAAGGGTACCCCTTTGTTGACAAATCCACAACCTTTTACACTTTCTATATTTGTGTCTTCTTTTTTCCAACAACAAAACCTATTCTAAACCTACTCCAATACCACCTTAGTCCACTTACTTAGACCCTAATTAGCTTCTTACTAAGTTATTTAGTAAGAAAGTTGATTAGATTAAGAAGCCTCCACACCAAGGATTGCTTTTCGGCTTCCGGTTTACGCCCGGAAATTAAGGTAGTTTACTAAACCATCTCCCTAATTAGTTTATTCTAGTTCAATTAGTTTATTCTAATTAGTTTTCTAAGCTTGGATTTGAAGTTTGTTTGAGTTAATTTATGCATGTTTTATGGTACTAAGCATGTTACTTAGTTTCTAAGAAAGTTTAAAAGAGAGGATTTCATGTTGAAAAGAAATTAGAGGTTCTAATTAATTTCTAATTAGAATGTTTCTTCATGAAATTAGAAGGTAGTTTAGTGAGATCAAGATGATTAGAAGTTGATTAGAAGTAATTAGAAGATGGATTTCTACCCAAGTTTCTAGGAAATTACTAATTATTTATTTTTCTTGGAAGAATCAGTTAATGAAAGTTGATTACATTTTTGATTTACTAATTAGATGATTCTTCTTAAAATTAGTGATTTGAGTATGGTTAGAAAGGAGTTTATTTTATTTAATAAAGTTTACACTGAGTTCAATAGTTTTGTTGTAAGAAAAATTAGAAGTTTTTGATCAATAAATATGTAGAGAAAGATTTAGTAGTTATTCTTCTAGAAAATTTCCTACTAAGTAATTAGTAGCTATATTTTATAAATAGGGTGTTGTGATGAAAAAGAAATTTTAAGAGTTGCTTAAAAAAAAATTTGTTTCTCTAAATGAAAATAAAGATTTTCTCGAAGTCTCTTGGGAAAAGAAAGTCTCTAGAAAATTAGAAAGTATATTTTTAGAGAAATTAGATTTTCTAAAAAGAAGATTTTTATTACTTGTTTAAATTTATTTTTGGTGAGAAAGTTTTATGACAAAGTGGTAAAATCTTTTGGACATGAAATTTCTAGAAAAATGTCTTTTAAAAGAAATAGCTAGAAAAAGAAAGTATTCTAATTTTATTTCTTTTAGAGAAGAAATAAGTGGAGTTTTAAAAGAAAAAGAAAGAAATTGAATTTTTGTTAGAAAATAAAATTTATGAAGAAATTATATTATTTTTGAGAAAGTTGGTGCAATAAAGTGCATAATTTTATGTAGTGTTTTTAAGAGAGAAAAACAAGATTTTTTGAGAAAAGATTTTTGGAAAATATTGCATGGGCATTATTTTTTTTAGCATATAGCATTGGTTCACGATACGTTACGACACGAGAAATGAGAAAATTTGAATAACTGTTGATGAGAAAATAGAGATGAGAATGAAAATATGTTTTGAAATGAGAAATGAAATTTACGAGAAATATGTTATTGAGAAATGGGATTGAAAACGGTAATGCAGTCTTAACGCCGCCCGTCATGTGAGTGTGTGCCATGATGAGGTTGGGGTTAAGTAATACGGTAGTGCAGCGAGGCACCGCCCCATTTTCGTGGAGTGAACTTGGTGGTAAGGGCTAAGCATGCACAACACATAGTTAACGGACCTTGAAACGTACTGTGGGGATCAGTAAGACAAGGTAGCCAGGACTATGTCGTGTGAGTCACGGGGCGGACGAACCGTGCAAAGAGACTGGTTAGGTTCAGTGATCCACGACACCGGGGCCTCGAGCGGAAAGGTTGGTATCGCCAGCTGAAAGGAGGCGTAAGTGGACCAATAACTTTCGAGCGATGTGAGATATTGACTTGGTTGAAATTTGAAGAAGAATGCTGAAAGAGGCACCAAACGAGAAAATGATTTGAGACATGTGACGAGTTATCGAAATGAGATACTGTTTTGAGAAATTGACACGTAACACTGTTTTGAGTTACTGAAATGAGATACGGTTTTCTGCGCATGCTTACTTTGATCCGCATAGACACGCATGATGCATTGCATGGTTTTACTGTACACAAGTATACTTTACTGTCTTTGAACTTATTGTTCTAGAATTGCTAGTTAGAGATTGGGTAGTGTAGACTATTGGGCGTTATCGCTCACGGTATTACACTTGTGTAACCCTGGCATAATACCACGATGTTGCTCTGCGACTCTGACGTATTATGCCAGACTATAGAGATGGACAGGAGGAGAGAACTATGGCTTGAAGGCCTACGGAGCAGAGCAGGACACCGTCGAGATGTACAGCCGTGCGATGGAGTAGAGAAACCTAGTCAACCCTGTAGAGAATGATTGTATTTGGCAAGAAAGTTATGTAATTCCTTTTGGGTTACTGTTGTAAAACCTTATTTATTATTTATGTATTCTTATTTAACAAACCCAAATTTTGGGGGCGTTACACACACACTCTGTGCGTATTAACGTAAATGTGTGGGCAGTTGAAGTGGGAGCTAGTAAGTAGTTTTTGGTGTGCGGGTGTGTAATGAGCCTAACATTTTTTATGAAAATGTATTTATTAAATTCAATTCCTTTATCTTAATTGTTTTCTTAAAATTATTTATTTATCTATTAATTGGTCATGCATGTACTACTATATGTATATATGTACTAGTATATCAATCCTACTATTGTATAACCCTACCAAGATACACCTAGAGTAGTATCCCCACACTTGCCCTCCAAGAATTGAGAGATACACCTAGTACGCATCAGCATGCTTGGTCAACAAGTAAGTGTGTGTATGTGTATATACGGAAATCTTCTACACAGGGATCCCTGACTTTACTTAAACTCAGGACATCACCTTTCTCGATTAAATTTTGATGATCGGAACCATCCAATGTGTTTCGAATGTGCTTTTAAGGGTCCCCGCGATGAATCCTGAAAAAAAAAAATGACCGGGAAAGGCTTGATCCAAGCAGTTTTTGATAAAAGAATGTGATTTTAAGGGCCCTCACGATGAATCATTAACAAAAATAACCGGGAAGGACTTGATCATCAAAATTCAATCGGGAAAGGTGAGGTCCTGACTTTAAGCAAACCCAGGACCTCACCTTTCCCGATTGAATTTTGATGTCCGAATCGTTCAATGTGTTTAGAATGTGTTTTTAAGGGTCCCCGCGAGGAATAATAAAATATATATATATATATATATATATATATATATATATATATATATATATATATATATATATATATATATATACTGGGAAGGGCTTGATTCGAGCAGTTTTTGATAAAATTGTATATACAATTTTATCAAAAACTGCTCGGATCAAGCCCTTCCCAGTCATTTTTTTTATGATTCCTCGCGGAGACCATTAAAAACACATTCTAAACACATTGGACGGTTCAGATCATCAAAATTCACTACACCAAATTTCACTATTAGCGGCATTTGACAAATGTCGGCAAAAGCCACCACTAAGTGTCACGTGGCGTACACGTGGCAAGCAAAATTGGGGAGAAATTGCTCACTCCAGGAATCGGACCCGTGACGTTCACCTCCTCGCGCGTGCGCACTACCAACTGTGCTAGCACACATTTGGTTCCTAAAGGTCAAACAAAAATATTTATAGTATAAAATAAAGAATTTTCGAAAATTTAACTATTACCGGCGTTTTTTTTGTAAAAATTCCGAGAATAGTACTTTTTCCGGCGCTTCTTTTTCCGGCATTTCAACAAATGCCGGAAAAAGTGACTTTTACCGGCATTTGTTGAAATGCCTGTAACAAATGCCGGTAAAAGTCACTTTTTCCGGCATTTGTTGAAATGCCGCAAAAAAAAAAATGCCGAGAATGGCCATCTTCTTGTAGTGATTCAATTGGAAAAGGTGAGGTCCTGAATTTAAGTACGTCAGAGATCCCTGACTAGAAGATTAGCCTATATATATAGGATCAACTTTCAACGAGGGATCCCTCATTTTAAATAAAGTGAGGACCAAGCAATTTTTTCACTTTCTGAGCTGAATTTTGACGATCCGAACCGTTAGATGTGTTTCAAATGTTTTTTTATAGCATTTTTAACAAAAACTGATCGGATAAAGCCCTTTCGAGTATTTAAACACATTTAACGGTTCGGATCATTGAAATTTGGTCGGGAATTATGAGGTCCTCACTTTGGTCCTCATTAGAAGTTGATCATATATATATATATATATATAGGATCCCGTTCTACAAAGGACTCTCTCAAACTCGTAATTTGCGGACCTCATGGATCGGGGTTGAATCTCGACGATCCGAACCGCTTAATGTGTTTAAAACATGATTTTAGGGGTCACCGCGAGGATTCGTCCAAAAAAAGTACCCGGAAGGGCTTCATTCGAGCATTTTTCGATGAATTATATATGTACGGTTATTATGAAAAACCGCTCGGATGAAGCCCTTTCGGGTATTTTTTTTTTGTGATTCCTCACGTTGGCCATGGAAAACATGTTTTAAACACATTGAGCGGTTTGGATCGTCGAAATTTGGTCCGGAAAATCAAAAAAGGGGTGGTCCTCACAGAGGAGATCTTTGAGGGAGTCCTCAATAGAACATCTTCCTATATATATATATATATATATATATATATATATATATATATACCGAGAGTTTCTAATCCTGGATCTCGGATTAGAGGATTTTGGGTTTTTTTTTTGTGTTGCCAATTGTTTAGGGAAAATACGATCCGTCCAATGTGTTTAGAAAGGGTTTTCCAAGGTCCATGTGGGAAATCTCCAAAAAAAAATACCGGGAAGGGCTTGATCCAAGCAGTTTTTCGCAAAACTGTATATATACCTTGAAAATACCTTCTGAACACATTGGACGAATCGGATCGTCAAAAAAATATCGGGAACAAAGAGGTCCGGACCTCCAGTTCTCCATGCTCTGAGCATTTTTTTGACGATCCGAACCGTCCAATGTGTTGAAAAGGTGTTTTCAAGGGTCCACGCGGGAAATCTTCAAAAAAAAAACAACCAAGAAGGGCTTGATCCAAGCAATTTTTTGCAAAAACTATAAATATACAGTTTTTATATTTATTGTTTTGAATATTTTAAAAATTGTTTTTGCAAAATCCAAACCGTCCAATGTGTTTAAAAGGTGTTTTTAAGGGTCCCCACGAGATATATATATATATACCAGGAAGGGCTTGATTCGAGCAGTTTTTGATAAAATTATATATATACAATTTTATCAAAAACTGCTCGGATCAAGCCTTTCCTAGTCATCGTTTTTATGATTCCTCGCGGAGACCATTAAAAACACATTCTAAACACCTTGGATGGTTCAGATCATCGAAATTCACTACGCCAAATTTCACTATTAGCGGCATTTGACAAATGTCGGCAAAAGCCACCACAAATGCCAAAAAAGGGCATTACCGGCAGTTTTTAAGCATTATCGGCGTTTATTACATTTTCCAACTATACACGTGTCGTTAATACTAACAAATGCCGGGAAAAGCCCATGTGGGGGCCGCGTGGCAACCACTTAGTGTCTGCATGGCACATACTTGCTAGGCGTCCCGCGTGGCGTATACGTGGCAAGCAAAATTGGGGAGAAAATGCTCACCCCAGGACTCGGACTTGTGACCTTCACCTCCTCGCGCGCGCGCACTACCAACTGTGCTAGCACACATTTGGTTCCTAAAGGTCAAACAAAAATATTTATAGTATAAAATAAAGAATTTTCGAAAATTTAACTATTACCGGCGTTTTTTTTGTAAAAATTCCGAGAATAGTACTTTTTCCGGCATTTGTTGAAATGCCGCAAAAAAAAAAATGCCGAGAATGGCCATCTTTTTGTAGCAATCGGAAAAGGTGAGGTCCTGAATTTAAGTACGTCAGAGATCCCTGACTAGAAGATTAGCCTATATATATAGGATCAACTTTCAATGAGGGATCCCTCATTTTAAATAAAGTGAGGACCAAGCAATTTTTTCACTTTCTGAGCTGAATTTTGACGATCCGAACCGTTAGATGTGTTTCAAATGTTTTTTTATAGCGTTTTTAACAAAAACTGATCGGATGAAGCCCTTTCAAGTATTTAAACACATTTTAAACACATTTAACGGTTCGGATCGTTGAAATTTGGTCGGGAATCATGAGGTCCTCACTTTGGTCCTCATATAAGGGTCCTCATTAGAAGTTGATCATATATATATATATATATATATATATATATATATATATATATATGATCAGCTTCTAATGAGGACCCTTTTATGAGGATTAGAGAATTTTGGGTTTTTTTTTTTTTGTGTTGCCAATTGTTTAGGGAAAATCCGATCCGTCCAATGTGTTCAGAAAAGTGTTTTCCAAGGTCCACGTGGGAAATCTCCAAAATAAAATACCGGGAAGGGCTTGATCCAAGCAGTTTTTCGCAAAACTGTATATATATCTTGAAAATACCTTCTGAACACATTGGACGAATCGGATCGTCAAAAAAATATCGGGAACAAGGAGGTCCGGAATCCCGGATCCCGGACTTGAAGTGTTAATATATATATATATATATATATATATATATATATATATATATATATATATATATATATATATATATATATATATATATATATATATATATATATAGAGAGAGAGAGAGAGAGAGAGAGAGAGAGAGAGAGAGAGAGCTTCTCCTCCAGACTCCGGACCTCCAGTTCTCCATGCTCCGAGCATTTTTTTGACGATCCAATTCGTCCAATATGTTCAAAAAGTGTTTTCAAGGGTTCACGTAGGAAATCTTCAAAAAAAAAAAAAAAAACAACCAAGAAGGGTTTGATCCAAGCAATTTTTTGCAAAAACTATAAATATATAGTTTTTATATTTATAGTTTTGAATATTTTAAAAATTGTTTTTGCAAAATCCAAACCGTCCAATGTGTTTAAAAGGTATTTTTAAGGGTCTCCACGAGAAATTATAAAATATATATATATATATATATATACCGGGAAGGCTTGATTCGAGCCGTTTTTGATAAAATTATATATATACAATTTTATCAAAAACTGCTCGGATCAAACCCTTCTCAGTCATTTTTTTTATGATTCCCCGCGGAGACCATTAAAAACACATTCTAAACACATTGGACGGTTCAGATCATCAAAATTCACTACGCCAAATTTCACTATTAGCGGCATTTGACAAATGTCGGCAAAAGCCACCACAAATGCCGGAAAAGGGCATTACCGGCATTTTTTAAGCATTACCGGTGTTTATTACATTTTCCAACTATACACGTCGTTAATACTAACAAATGCCGGGAAAAGCCCATGTGGGGGCCACGTGGCAACCACTTAGTGTCTGCATGGCACGTAGGCGCCCCGCGTGGCGTACACGTGGCAAGCAAAATTGGGGAGAAATTGCTCACCCCAGGAATCGGACCCGTGACCTTCATCTCCTTGCGCGCGCGCATTACCAACTGTGCTAGCACACATTTGGTTCCTAAAGGTCAAACAAAAATATTTATAGTATAAAATAAAGAATTTTTGAAAATTTAACTATTACCGACGTTTTTTTTGGAAAAATTCCGAGAATAGTACTTTTTTTGGCTCTTCTTTTTCCGGCATTTCAACAAATGCCGGAAAAAGTGACTTTTACCTGCATTTGTTGAAATTCCTATAACAAATGCCGGTAAAAGTAACTTTTTCCAGCATTTGTTGAAATGCCGCAAAAAAAAAAAAAAGCCGAGAATGGCCATCTTCTTGTAGTGATTCAATCGGAAAAGGTGAGGTCCTGAATTTAAGTACGTCAAAGATCCCTGAATAGAAGATTAGCCTATATATATAGGATCAGCTTTCAGGGAGGGATCCCTCATTTTAAATAAAGTGAGGACCAAGCAATTTTCACTTTCCGAGCTGAATTTTGACGATCCGAACAGTTAGATGTGTTTCAAATGTTTTTTCATAGCGTTTTTAACAAAAACTGATCGGATGAACCCCTTTCAAGTATTTAAACACATTTAACGGTTCGGATCGTTGAAATTTGGTCGGGAATCATGAGGTCCCCACTTTGGTCCTCATATAAGGGTCCTCATTAGAAGTTGGTCATATATATATATATATATATATATATATATATATATATACCCAGAGCTTCTAATCCGGGATCCCGGATTAGAGGATTTTGGGTATTTTTTTTGTGTTGCCAATTGTTTAGGGAAAATTCGATCCATCCAATGTGTTCAGAAGGTGTTTTCCAAGGTCCACGTGGGAAATCTCCAAAAAAAAAATACTGGGAAGGGCTTGATCCCAACAGTTTTTCGCAAAACTGTATATATACATTGAAAATACCTTCTGAACACATTGGACGAATCGGATCGTCAAAAAAATATCGGGAGCAAGGAGGTCCGGAATCCCATATCCCGGACCAGAAGTGTTGCCTCTATATATATATATATATATAAAGAGAGAGAGAGACAGAGAGAGAGCTTCTCCTCCGGACTCCGGACCTCCAGTTCTCCTTGCTCTGAGCATTTTTTTGACGATCCGAACCATCCAATGTGTTCAGAAGGTGTTTTCAACGGTTCACGCGGGAAATCTTCAAAAAAAAAAAAAATCAGGAAGAGCTTGATCCAAGCAGTTTTTTGCAAAAACTATAAATATACTGTTTCTATATTTATAGTTTTGAATATTTTAAAAATTATTTTTGCAAAATCCAAACCGTCCAATGTGTTTAAAAGATGTTTTTAAGGGTCCCCATGAGAAATCATAAAAAAATATATATATACCGGGAAGTCCTTCATCTGAGTAGTTTTTTCCAAAAACTATGCATATGCAATTTTGTGAAAAACTGCTCGGATCAAGCCGTTCTCGGTATTTTTTGTTTGTTGTTTTCTGCGGGGACCTTTAAAAACACCATTTAAACGCATTGGACGGTTCAGATCGTCAAAAAAATATCGGAAACGTGGAGGTCCGGAAGTCCGGAGTCCAGACTAGAAGTGGACATATACATACAAGAAACTTCTAATAAGGACCCTTATATGAGGACCAAAGTGAGGACGTCATGCTTCCAGACCAAATTTCGATGATCCGAACCGTTTGATGTGTATATATATACATACAAGAAACTTCTAATAAGGTCCCTTATATGAGGACCAAAGTGAGGACCTCATGCTTCCGGACCAAATTTCGATGATCTGAACCGTTTGATGTATTTAAAATGCGTTTTTAAGGTCCATCACGAGGATTCGTCCAAAAAAACATACCCGGAAGGGCTTATATAGTGTTTTTAACAAAAATTTATCGGATGAAGCCCTTCCGGGTATGTTTTTTTGGACGAATCTTCGCGATGGATCTTAAAAGTACATTTTAAACACATCTAACCGTTTGGATCGTCGAAATTCAGTTCGGAAAGTGGAAAAATGGCTAGGTCCGCATTTTGTATAAAATGAGGGATCCCTAAGTGGAAGGAGATCCTATATATATATATATATACCATGGGGTTCTAATCCGGGATCCCGGATTAGAGCATTTGGGGTGTTTTTTTTGTTTTGCAAATTGTTTTGGGAAATATACACCCACACTAGTGGATGCCCGTGCCTGAAAGCACGGCTCGAACAATTAGTGTGCACTTGAACAATTAGCGTGCACCCTAAAAACATTAGAGCTGTAGTAACCTTGAAAGAAATAACAATTCGATGTCAAAAAGATGCAATTTTTTGTCCACCTTAAAACATTAAGCTGCATTAACCTTGGAAGAAATAACAAACAATAAAAAATGGCCTCAAACTCTAATTTTTTTTTTTTTTTTTTTTAGAAACATACCAACTGTTTGGGCTAAATGGTGCTCGTGCCCCATCGCCAGTAACTCACCCGCTAATGGGTGCTGTTCCTAAAGCTGGGGGTTTTCCTCTTCTGGGTGCTCATCGTGCAAGCGGAAATAGAAAAGCGTTACTACAATTTGTATTGATGTTTTAATTTTTCAGTCTAGAAGTTTAAGTTATTGCGGTTTTTTTTTCAGCCATTCTAGCCAGCACCAGCTCCCCTGCCAACATCTCTTGCCGGATGGATGGCTAATCCATCTCCAGTTCCTCACCCTTCCACTTCTGTTGGGCCCATTGGCTTCAGTACACCTAATAATGCTGGTGCTTTAAGTATTCCATAGATTGAGTGCTATAATTTGCCATCACACACTGAACAATTATATTATGCACAGAGATTTGCATGAAGATTTTATTGATAAATGCATAACTAAGCTGATCTCTTGCCATTTTTATACAAATTTCCATGCTCCAATCTGCTCTTATTAATGGACCTTTGCTTTTCTCATTACTGAGGCCTTTTGCATTCTGTCTTTGTCCACTTTATAGCAACTATTCTGAAGCGCCCTAGGAGTCCTACAAATAATGTAGTCGACTATTAGACAGCAGATTCGGAACATGTCTCAACTGAATAGGGATTACCACCTTGAAGCTCAACAACAATAAGAAAACTTCAAATGCATATTCAAAGCCCAAATGTTGTCGTAAAACAGTTCAGTAGCACAATGTCATGAGTTTTCATATGTGGGAATTGCTCCAGGTGATCGCTTCAGCATTGCAACCAGAACAAATCGGTGATTCACATATATCACATAATTCAACATTAAGATAAACACATCCTAGACTGGAGTTTGAACATAATGGGCATGATTTTTTTTTTTGTTTTTCCTTAAACAAAAATTTTAGCACTTCAGGTCTTCAAACAATTCCAAAACTCTAATTTCAATTTATTTTCCAGTAAGAGCCTTCACCTTAATCATGGTTCCGCCCCCTTAGCCTCAAAACTAAGTGGAGGGTTGACTCCTTCTGGATGTTGTAGTCAGCAAGAGTCCGGCCGTCTTCCAATTGTTTGCCAGCGAAAATCAATCTCTATGGATCAGGTGGAATGCCTTCCTTGTTCTGTTAAACACACAATTTTTACACGAATGTAGCAACTCATTGAAGATCACGAAATGATACGCGGTTCTAGATTCTTACTCCCTACAACAGGGATCAGAAATAATGTAATACAACCAAAGTCATGAGAATTCTGTTACCAAAAAACCAAAAAGTCATGGGAATTAATTCCAACATCAGCACCTGAGCGCCTAGGCTAAATATAAAAAAATAGGCAGCTTCCAGAAACAGTCTAGTGTTTTCTTTGGCGAAAACACCACCATGAAAAAAAGTCACATTTGGTAAAAGCAAATCATAGGCTTTCATGGGGAAAACACCACCATGAAAGAAAATCACATTTTTTTCTCCAAGGAATTCCAACATCAACAGCTTGTGAGCACCACCATGAAAAGCATCTTCCAAAACAAACTTTGACAGCTGCAACACTTCCCAAATTCTGAACCATAAAAGCCTCCTTAGATCAAAACAACAGCACCTGGATTTTGAGGGACCTCGGTCTCGAACTTCAGATCAGCATAGCAACTTCCAAAACAAAAACCAGCATCAACAACTTCAGCATTTAAGTATGAGCCATAAAACTTCAATTTCCACAAGTATAAGGACCAACAATTGGGCCTCAAACAAAGTAGAATATGATTGCTCAGTAACAGCAGTGTATCGAAACATAAATAATCAGCAGTGAGGAGCTAAGTCCCCGAGTTGAAAACAATAGCAAATAGGCCAAATATGAAGGAGCAACAACAACTAAGCCCCATTAACCACTGCTGCAGCAGCAGCAACAGCTAGAGTAATATAAGCAATAGTAACACTGCTGCTACTGATCACACTTGGATGCTTTGAAAACACATCAGGAAAACAAAAGGGGGAGAGAGAATGTAGCAGTAAGAGCTAATTTCATATTCAAACTCTTAAGAAAGCAATGGGACCATACTAATCTAGAACACTAAATATCTTATCAAAAAAAAAATGGAGAAAACTAAATAGATAAGAGAGAGAAGCAAAATCTAATTTACGATCTCTGCTAGGAAAAAAACCTCATGTTGTAATAGGTAGAAGAACTAACGCCTACCATTTTCCAATCAGGAAACATGGATCCACAAAAACTGTACATGTGCAGTTTTGTGAAAAACTGCTCAGATCAAGCCCTTCTCGGTATTTTTTTTTGTTGATTTCTCATGGGGACCCTTAAAAACACCTTTTAAACACATTGGACAGTTCGGATCGTCAAAAAAATATCGGGAACATGGAGGTCCGGAAGTCCGAAGTCCAAACTAGAAATGGACCCTATATATATATATATATATATATATATATATATAGACAAGAAACTTCTAATAAGGACCCTTACATGAGGACCAAAGTGAGGACCTCATGCTTTCCGGCCAAATTTCGACGATCCGAACCGTTTGATGTGTTTAAAATGCATTTTTAAGGTCCACCACGAGGATTCGTCCAAAAAACATACGCGGAAGGGCTTCATCTGATAAGTTTTTAAATAAGTTATGAATTTTTCTTTTATAAAAGTTACGGAACACACAAAAATGTTACGAATTATAAAAAAATGTTGCAAATCATATTGCTGAAAAGTTACGGAACACTAAAAAATGTTATGATTGCCAATGAGGTGTCATAATATGGACCATACAATAGGTGCATATTGTAGACACCTTTAGGGGGTGTGTATTGTAGCCATTTTCCGCGTTTTAAAACATGTTTTTAAGGTCCAACGCAAGGATTGGTTAAAAAAAAAAAAAAACTGGAAGGGCTTGACCTGAGCAGTTTTCGCGAATCAAGCCATTCTGGGTAATTTTTTTTTGACGAATCCTCGCGGTGGACCTTGAAAACACGTTTGAAACATATCTAACGGTTTGGATAGTCGAGATTCGATTCGGAACAAAAAATCCCACACCGTAGCCTGTGTAGGGAGCCCTTACTATATATATATATATATATATATATATATATATATATATATATATATATATATATATATAGGATAACGATTACCTAAGGGATCCCTTTTTAAAATTTGGTGCGGACCTCACCTTTCTGAGCCAAATTTTGATGATCCGAACCGCTCAATGTTTTTAAAATGGATTTTTAAGGGCCTACGCGAGGATTTGTCAAAAAAAAAAAAACTTGGAAGGGCTTCATCCAAACAGTTTACGATAAAAACTGTACATATGTATAGTTTTATCGAAAACTGTTTGGATCAAGCCCTTCCGGGTTTTTTTTTTTTTTTTGACCTATCCTCGCGCAGGCCCTTAAAAACGCATTTTAAAAACATTGAGCGGTTTGGATCATCAAAATTTGGCTCAGAAAGTTGAAAAAAGGCAAGGTCCGCACCAAATTTTAAATAAGGGATCCCTTAGGTGATCATGATCCTATTTATATATATATATATATATATATATATATATATATATATATATATATATATATATATATATATATATATATATATATATATATATATATTAAGAAGTTTCCTATGAGGGCTCCCTCACAAAAAAAGTGCGGGAAAACAGTTGTGGGCCGTTGGATCTTATGCCCTTCTTGCGATCCAACGACTCACAACTGTTTTCCCGCACTTTTTTTTGTGAGGGAGCCCTCATAGGATACTTCTTGTATATATATATATATGTAGTCTCCTTCCTATCCACACCCTAAAGTTACGGAGTCTGTCCAGACCTCATAGTTTTGGACCAACTCTCGACGATCCGAACCGTCCAATGTGTTTAAAACGTGTTTTTAAAAGTCTCCACGAGAAATCAGCAAAAAAAAAAATACCGAGAAGGGCTATGTATAGTTTTATAAAAAACTGCTCAGATCAAGCCCTTCCCGGTATTTGTTTTTATTCATTTCCCGCAGGGACCCTTAAGAACACATTTTAAACACATTAGACGGTTCAAATCATCGAAATTCGATCAGGATCTATGAGGTGTGGATGAAGTCTAGATTTTAAGGGTTTGGATAGGAAGTTGTGTGCGTGCGTGTGTGTGTGTGTGTGTGTCTATACACACACACACACACGGGAAATACCCGTGCCTAAAGACACGGCACGATGCATTTTCGCACGGTACATATGAAGTAGTATACTCCATTTTTCCCATCTCCCAACCAAACTCTTACTCCAACACTTTCCGTTCTTTTAGTCTATAGTCATGGATCATCCAACCAATTTCAAGAAAAGAATCAAGAAAAAAGAATAATATTAAACAACCAAATGCAGCCAAAGCCTATTTCCATTAGTTGCATTCAAGAATGGAATTTGAAATGATAATAACGAATAATCATAAGGGAATCCTTCTCAAGTTTCATTTTTCGAATGTCCACTCACTGCTCTCTCTCTCTCCCATTTTGAAGCCAACCAAAGCACTACATTTCTAACTCTAAATAAGCATGGCGCCACATGTTTTGAACATGACTTATTATCAAACCATTTACCCCTCCCCCCATTGAACTAAACTTCTCTCGGAAGTCTTTTTTTTTTTTAAATGATTTTAAAAACTGAGTTTATAGAGCGTTTTGCCCGTATCCAGAAGTACTTCTCAAAATATAAGCCAAACATCAAAATTGTTGTTATTCAAATGGATATAAGAGAAAGAGGAAAGTGTCTATTACATCTTGCTTACACTTGGAAAAACAAAAAAAGCTCAAAACTAAAAACTATCAACTAAATGTACACTAAAGCACCATTTGGTTATATGTAATATATTGCCTTTCTTAATGAATTTGAGAATAAGCATCACCACAACGCTAAAAGTAAGATGGATATATCTGCCCTCAAAACCTCACAAAAATTAAACCAACAATAAATTAAAAACACCATATTTAAAGCCATTGCCTCTGATTTTCAATATAAAGAAGAATCGCAAACTATACCCAGCAATGTACTACAAAGCAATGTGCACACGAACTTCTCAAGAATTAACAAACCAAACCTCATGGTGATCGATTAGGGCACGTGCTATGCCCTTCATTAGGGTAATCATGTTTT
The DNA here is from genome assembly GCA_020921065.1 of Vaccinium darrowii. Taxonomy (NCBI): domain Eukaryota; kingdom Viridiplantae; phylum Streptophyta; class Magnoliopsida; order Ericales; family Ericaceae; genus Vaccinium; species Vaccinium darrowii. Next base: position 21,716,541 of record CM037151.1, read on the forward strand.
ACCCACTCCAATTGCTCCCCAGCTCTGCCACTGCTGTCACTCATCAGCGGTGCGCAGAGCTTCAACGGTTCTTAATGTATCTCCAGCACGCCTCCCCCTCACGTGGGGGGCAAAGTTCCTTTCGCATTAAATGCGAAGTGACCCGTTGGTGGCTCGGATAAGCCCAAAGGACGATTTTGCTGACGTTTTGCATGCGTCACGTCCCACTTTTATAGGATTTCAGGCGGGATAATGATTATTTTCATTCCCCCCAAACCCCTAAAACCCCTATCCCTCCCTCTTCCCTCTTTATTTTCTCCATAAGAAGTAAAGACAAAAGAAGAGAGAGAGAAAGGGAGAATTTCTCCATTCGCCATCGCCAACGTTTTAGAGCTTCAACAAACCTTAAATCCTCTCACGTTTTTCGTCAGAAGTAAGGTGTTTTCAAGGGTCCATGCGGGAAATCTTCAAAAAAAAATAATAATAAATCAGGAAGAGCTTGATCCAAGCAGTTTTTTTTGCAAAAACTATAAATATACAGTTTTTATATTTATAGTTTTGAATATTTTAAAAATTATTTTTGCAAAATCCAAACCGTCCAATGTGTTTAAAAGGTGTTTTTAAAGGTCCCCACGAGAAATCATAAAAAAATATATATATATATATACCGGGAAGTCCTTCATCCGAGTAGTTTTTCCCAAAAACTATGCATATGCAATTTTGTGAAAAACTGCTCGGATCAAGCCCTTCTCGGTATTTTTTGTTTGTTGATTTCTCGCGGGGACCCTTAAAAACACCATTTAAACACATTGGACGGTTCAGATCGTCAAAAAAATATCGGAAACGTGGAGGTCCGGAAGTCCGGAGTCTAGACTAGAAGTGGACATAAACATACAAGAAACTTCTAATAAGGACCCTTATATGAGGACCAAAGTGAGGACGTCATGCTTCCGAACCAAATTTCGATGATCCGAACCGTTTGATGTATTTAAAATGCGTTTTTAAGGTCCATCATGAGGATTCGTCCAAAACAACATACCCAGAAGGGCTTCATCCGATAAATTTTTGTTAAAAACACTATATAAGGGCTTCATCCGATAAATTTTCGTTAAAACACTATATAAGCCCTTCCGGGTATGTTTTTTTGGACGAATCCTTGTGGTGGATCTTAAAAGTACATTTTAAACACATCTAACCGTTCGGATCGGTGAAATTCAGTTTGGAAAGTGGAAAAATGGCTAGGTCCGCATTTTGTTTAAAATGAGGGATCCCTAATTGGAAGGAGATCCTATATATATATATATACCATGGGGTTCTAATCCGGGATCCCGGATTCGAGCATTTGGGGTGTTTTTTTTTTGTTTTGCAAATTGTTTTGGGAAATATACACCCACACTAGCGGATGCCCGTGCCTGAAAGCACGGCTCGAACAATTAGTGTGCACTTGAACAATTAGCGTGCACCCTAAAAGCATTAGAGCTGCAGTAACCTTGGAAGAAATAACAATTCGATGTCAAAAAGATGCAATTTTTTGTCCACCTTAAAAACATTAAGCTGCATTAACCATGGAAGAATTAACAAACAATAAAAAATGGCCTCAAACTCTAATTTTTTTTTTTTTTTTTAGAAACATACCAACTGTTTGGGCTAAATGGTGCCCGTGCCCCATCGCCGGTAACTCACCCGCTAATGGGTGCTGTTCCTAAAGCTGGGGGTTTTCCTCTTCTGGGTGCTCATCGTGTAAGCGGAAATAGAAAAGCGTGTGAGCACCACCATGAAAAGCATCTTCCAAAACAGACTTTGACAGCTGCAACACTTCCCAAATTCTGAACCATAAAAGCCTCCTTAGATCAAAACAACAGCACCTGGATTTTTGAGGGACCTCGGTCTCGAACTTCAGATCAGCATAGCAACTCCCAAAACAGAAACCAGCATCAACAACTTCAGCATTTAAGTATGAGCCATAAAACTTCAATTTCCACAAGTATAAGGACCAACAATTGGGCCTCAAACAAAGTAGAATATGATTGCTTAGTAACAGCAGTGTATCGAAACATAAATAATCAGCAGTGAGGAGCTAAGTCCCCGAGTTGAAAACAATAGCAAATAGGCCAAATATGAAGGAGCAACAACTAAGCCCCATTAACCACTGCTGCAGCAGCAGCAACAGCTAGAGTAATATAAGCAATAGTAACACTGCTGCTACTGATCACACTTGGATGCTTTGAAAATACATCAGGAAAACAAAAGGGGGAGAGAGAATGTAGGAGTAAGAGCTAATTTCATATTCAAACTCTTAAGAAAGCAATGGGACCATACTAATCTAGAACACTAAATATCCGATCAAAAAAAAAATGGAGAAAACTAAATAGATAAGAGAGAGAAGCAAAATCTAATTTACGATCTCTGCTAGGAAAAAAAAACTCATGTTGTAATAGGTAGAAGAACTAACGCCTAGCTACCAGTTTCCAATTAGGAAACATGGATCCACAAAAACTGTACATGTGCAGTTTTGTGAAAAACTGCTCAGATCAAGCCCTTCTCGGTATTTTTTTTTTTTTTTGTTGATTTCTTGTGGGGACCCTTAAAAACACCTTTTAAACACATTGGACGGTTCGGATCGTCAAAAAAATATCGGAAACATGGAGGTCCGGATGTCCGAAGTCCAGACTAGAAATGGACCCTATATATATATAGACAAGAAACTTCTAATAAGGACCCTTACATGAGGACCAGAGTGAGAACCTCATGATTTCCGGCCAAATTTCGACGATCCAAACCGTTTGATGTGTTTAAAATGCGTTTTTAAGGTCCACCACGAGGATTCGTCCAAAAAACATACGCGAAAGGGCTTCATCCGATAAGTTTTTAAATAAGTTATGAATTTTTTTTTATAAAAGTTACGGAACACACAAAAATGTAACGAATTATAAAAAATGTTACAAATCATATTGCTGAAAAGTTACGGGACACTAAAAAATGTTATGATTGCCAATGAGGTGTCATAATATGGACCATACAATAGGTGCATATTGTAGACACCTTTAGTGGGTGTGTATTGTAGCCATTTTCCACGTTTTAAAACATGTTTTTAAGGTCCAACGCAAGGATTTGTTTAAAAAAAAAAAAAAACTTGGAAGGGCTTGATCTGAGCAGTTTTCGCGAATCAAGCCGTTCTGGGTAATTTTTTTTTGACGAATCCTTGCGGTAGACCTTGAAAACATGTTTGAAACATATCTAACGGTTTGGATAGACGAGATTCAATTCAGAACAAAAAAATCCCACACCGTAGCCCGTATAGGGAGCCCTTACTTTGATACCATGGGGGAAGCGGGGGAGGACGGGGGTAGCATACTTAAATTAGATAATTTAAAACAGAGTAAATAAGGCGGTTATACCAGCCATGTAAGTAATACAGAAATAAGGGCGGTAGAACCAGCCATTGAACAAGTAAATAACTAAATTGAATACTTATATTCAAATCATTAAACTAAGTTGGATGAACTTACTTGAAGTTCAGTACATGAACTAAATTGAAGAGGAGTATGGGATTATATCCCGGGGAGAAGAGAAGGGAGCAGAGGGGAGGAGAGGATTACAGTGGGAAGGGGAGGAGAGGGGAGGAGAGTTGTTGAAGTGGTAAATTGCAACCTATCTAACTAACTATCTCGAGAGTCCTTTTATAGGTGTAAAGAACCCTGTTTACAATGAATTCTAATTTGAAACATTAACCGTAATTTGCGGAGATTTACTTTCGGTGGGAACAGAGGGAATTGGTTCTCCCATGTAATGATGCTCCCATGTGCGTTGGTGGGACTTGAGATGCCTTCTACTTTCGGTGGGAAGAAAGGGAATTGGTTCTCCCTTTACATCATTACGCTAAGTTGGTGGGAATATGCTCCCATGTGAGTTGCAAAGGGAATTGGTTCTCCCTTTCATTATTATACTACTTTCGGTGGGAACAGAGGGAATTGGTTCTCCCGGTGCAAAGGTGCTCCCATGTGAACTTTGATACGTTGGATTTTGCTGGAGATGCTACCGCTTTGGCGAACTGAGATGCATTGGCTACGAAAGATTACCCTTTGGATAAAATCTTGAGTTTGTTGGTCATTCGTTTGACCACTAATTTGAACCAATAAAAGTCTGTTTTTTCTCCGTCACTAAAGAAAATTAATTTGTCATTGAGAATTGGGATACTATATGCAGTTTTGTCGTAAAAATCAAGGAGATGGTTCATGCTTCTGATCCATAATTTGAGGTTGGTGTAGGTATTTGGTTGTAAGAGGAATTGGGTCCATATATCCTGGAGTTGATTACGAATTGTTCTTCTGCGATCTAATTCTTCAATCGTAATGAGAGACTGGACTAAATAGGAAAATTGGGTTGGATCCATGGTGGTTAAACACACTCACGCTTTCACCGTTACCCAGTAGGGATAACTGATTCTCAACTATTACCAGTAAGTGATAATAGAGGTACTAAATTGTAACCTGCAAAAGAATACAGTTGTTAGTAAATCATAATTCGTTTGGATCTTGGGAATCTTGGAACAGAGAATCAAAGGGATTGATGTCTGGTGTTGCATAAGTTGATTCATCAGATTCTTGACTTTGGCTAAGCATGTCTGTAGCAATCTGAAGTAATGCTTTACTAGCTTCAGGGCTTGGATTCTGAGCGGCCTGTTGGATTAGTTGCTGAGCTAATTTGATAATTGCTGAATTGGGTGTTTTGGGGATTGGTGAGCTTGGAGATGGACTATCAAGCTTGATATTGGAAATTGCATATGGAGATGGGGTTGTACTAATTTGAACTGGTGTTGGGACTTGAACTGGAAATTCTTTTCTAACTTGATCAATGATTGTTGGACATTGAGTTTGTCCCACCATTTGACTAAAAATTGTCGAGATACAATATTGTCTGAGATGACATATTTCCAACGAAAAATCCATGCGACTTTGTATCGAGAGATAAAATGTAGTAATTTGGGAAACTGGCTAAGATGCAAACTAAATTGCTGTTTAGAGAAAAAGTAGTCTACTTGGTCTAAGATCAGTTGAGGTATGATTGCATCACAGGCACCAAATTGGCCCCACCAGCGAAGAAACCAGTTGGGAAATATGGAAGAGAAATTGTAATCAAATTGGATAAACCAAGAATGAGAGAATTTTGGGTTCTCATGAAAGAGTGCATAAGACCATGCATTGATGTAGTCATAATAATTAAATGGGATGTTAAAATTTGGTAAATTTAAAAGGGCAGAAGGGGGCCCCCATTCAGACTGAGTGATTAGTTTTTTAATATAGAAAGACTGGTAAATAATAATTTGAGGGTTTGTCTTATCAAAAATGGGTTTAAAACTTGCGGAACCCGTATGTTCTAAAATTGTTTTATAGAATAAAATTGATTTTTCTGGATGTAAAGGTACAAAATGCCAATCTGGAGGAAAGTAATTTGTAGCAAGGTCATTTGGGGTTTTGATATGTGAAAATGCTGGTTCAATATAAAATAAGTTGGTTACTTGAGGTTGGGGAATATACATAGACTTAGCAGGGGAAATAATGTTTCTTTGTGGTGGTGTAACTGCTACAAGTTGGTTAACTGGGGTAAGGTTCTGACTAATTGGTGGGTATGCTAAGGAGGATCCAGCACCATATTGATTTCTAGGGGTAGGGTTAAGTACCTGGTATCTATTAACTAATTCAATTGGTGGTACTGCCATGGTTGTTGTAGTAACAACTAACTCTCGTCCTACTTTGGTGGGCTTGGTTTCAACGTTCTTGCCTTTGTCTGTCATTCCTACAAAATAAATATAAGCTAATTTAGTAAGAATTCTCTAGTTAGAAAATCAGGTACCGAATTTTGGTTTCCTTTAATGTAATCTATATCAAAATCAAAAATGCTAAGCATAGACTGCCATCTAGCAAAAATTTGTTTACTAGCTATGTTTTTAACGTCTTGTTCTAAAATGTGCTTTGCACTTTTGCAGTCAATTCGAATTAGGAATTTTTGGTTCAATATATCATCTTGGAATTTAGATACACATAAGACTAAGGCTAAAATTTCCTTTTTTATTTTTTATAGTACTATAATTTGCTTGTGTTGGATTCCAAAGTCCGGAGTAAAATCTAACAATTTGTTCTGGAGAATTTGGATGTAATTGTTGGAGTAATATACCACCATATCCTACGTCGGATGCGTCAGTTTGGATTATTTTAAAGGAATGTATAGCTGGGATTCCTAAACAAGGTAATGTTTTAGTATAGAGCTTAATTTGTTGGACAATGGAAGTATGAACTGGTGTCCATGGTGGCGGATTTTCTTTGAGCCTTTCAAATAATGGTTGACAAGTTGGTCTCAGGTTTTGATAAAAATCTGCTATGTAATTTAAAGATCCTAAAAATCGTTGTAATTGGTTACGATCTATGATTTCATCGGGGAATTTATCAGAGAATTGGATTGCACGATTAATTGGTGTTATGGTCGAGTTATATATATCGTATCCCAGAAATCTAATTTTGGTTTGAAATAATTTGATTTTGGGTGCAGATATTACTAATCCATTAAATTTAATCGTATCGACAAATATGTGTAGGTGTTTCCAATGCTCGTCGATTGTTTTGGAAAAGATTAATACATCATCAATATAAGTTATAATAAAATGACTAAATGGGTTGAAGATGTCGTTCATTATGTTCTGAAATTCACTAGGGGCATTTTTTAATCCAAAAGGCATGACATTCCATTCATAATGGCCAAAAGGAGTTGTAAAAGCTGTTTTGTATCTATCTTTGGGGTGAATTTGGATTTGCCAAAATCCACTTTTGAGGTCGAATTTCGAAAATACAATTGCGTTGTCTAATCTAGCAATTAGGTCTTTTTTATTTGGAATGGGGTATCTAATCCATTCTAAGGCTGTATTAAGAGGTTTATAATTAATTACGAGACGAGGGACGCCTCTTTCTTTTTCTGCATTTTTATTGACATAAAAAGCTGGACATGACCAAGGAGATTTGCTATGTTGGATGATTTGGTTATCTAATAAATTTTGAATTTCTTGTTTACAAGTTTCCATGACGGCTGGGTTCATTTGGATTGGTCGTGACTTGGTTGGAATATTTTTTTCATTAAATTGTTTTATGTAAGGTAAAGTAACGATATGTTTTTTTCTGTGCCAAAAGGCACTGGGTATGTTGGCGCAAACTTCTTTTTCTAACTTGGTTTGGAATTTATCAATTTGGTGGATGATATGGGGTTCGAGTAATTTTTCTTCAAGTTGTTTTTGCTTAAGTTCTTGCTGAAGATACCTTAAATGGAATGTTTTTTGTTGTAAAATTTTTAGTTGGTTGAGCTCGTGGTTCTGTGGTTGTTTAAGAAATTTAAACAGCACTTGTTGGCCTAAATATGTTGTAGTAATTCCTATTTTAGAGGTTGTAAAAGGATAGAGGATACAAATAAAAGGGGAGCCTAAGATAACTCTATCTGGCATATTTTTGACTAAAACAAAAGAAGTTTGAAAACATACATTGTTTTGGCATATATGGAGGTTTGGTAATTTGTATTGTATTTCCATGGTACTGCCATTTGCAGAGTTTAGTGTTGCGGTTGTTTTATGATAGTATTTGGTTGGTACTAATCCTTCTTGGATACAGTTAAGATCAGCCCCAGAGTCGATTAGGGCATTTGTTTCTACTTCCATATCTTGGATTTTTAGAGTAATCCGGATGTTCCATTGTTGGATAGGTATTATTTGTTGGCTTATTTGGTTAGTGTTGCTTGCTGATGGATTATCTAAACTGTTTAATTGTTTAATTTGTGAAATTTGATGTTTCGTTTGTTTTATTTCATGTTTTAGGTCTTGGGAATTTAGTGGAATGTTTTTGGTTTCTATATCATATTGGGAAGCAGTAGATTGATCAGGAGTTGTGCATATTGTACTTTCCTCATTACGAAGTTTTGTTAATTGTTCTTCTAATTCTAATTTCATGTGTTGCAGTTTTCTTATTTTAGTGGTCTGGAGAGTATCTATATAATCTAAGAAGAAAATTTTTGTTTTTGTTTTATTTACTAATTCTTTCCATTGTGAAATGAGTTGTTTTTGTTCTGAAGGGTTGTAGATTTTTACATATGTTTCTTTTCTTTCAGTATTTAATGGGGAGTGGAAATCTTGTTCTAAAGTTTTTTGGATTCTGTTAAAATATGGTTGGTTGAACTGCTGAGAATTGTTATGTTGTGTAGTTTTAGATAGCATATGGACGGTCGGTTTGGAAGGTAAAGTTGAGGGTGATGATTCTATTATAGTAGTAGCTCCTGTTAGAGGGTCGTACTTTGTTTGAAGATTATGGCTAGGAAAATAATTAATTTGAGATAATGCGGGAGTCTTTGGTTTGTTAAATAAATGTTTTATATTAGGATAATAATCATCGAAACTATAACTATGGTGATAATCTGTGAATCCGTCAGTGTTATCAAATATTGATTCCATTAAAAATTGCCAATTTTATAGGGAGATAGTAGTGTTATACAGGATGCGCAAAGGGTAGGTAAAGCAAGGTGAGTTGTATGAGGTTAAGCAGATAAATATCTCAAATACTTAAATTGTTTTAGTAATAAGTTGACCTTTAATCATCCACCGGACACATACGGGATTTAAACCTATACCCTGGTCTAGAAAACACATACGTATAAAATACCAAACACGTACCCAATAATCCACACCCAACAAACGGCTACCCTACCTCGGGATTTACACACCAACCATGGGAACCTAGGATACAAAGGGCATTCTGGTAAGACGCGGTTCTTCAAACAGGGTAACAGTATAAATGGCCGTGGTACAGACATCGGAGATTAACGGACAAACTATTAACAAAACAACCATAAGTGTTTGACAATAGTTATCTAAACTACGCCTGATACAACTACCACCTACCTTACCAGACACCTACCAGCTACATCGAGTATAACAACCACTATATATATATATATATATATAGGATAACGATTACCTAAGGAATCCCTTAATAAAATTTGGTGCGGACCTCACCTTTCTGAGCCAAATTTTGATGATCCGAACCGCTCAATGTTTTTAAAATGCATTTTTAAGGGCCTACGCGAGGATTCGTCAAAAAAAAAAAAATACCCGGAAGGGCTTGGATAGCGGTTCGGATCATCAAAATTTGGCTCAGAAAGTTGAAAAAAGGCTAGGTCCGCACCAGATTTTAAATAAGGGATCCCTTAGGTGATCATGATCCTCTCTCTATATATATAGTCTCCTTCCTATCCACACCCTAAAGTTACGGAGTCTGTCCAGACCTCATAGTTTTGGACCAACTCTCGACGATCCGAACCGTCCAATATGTTTAAAACATGTTTTTAAAAGTCTCCGCGAGAAATCAGCAAAAAAAAAAATACCGAGAAGGGCTATGCACAGTTTTATAAAAATTGCTCGGATCAAGCCCTTCCCGGTATTTGTTTTTATTCATTTCCCGCAGGGACCCTTAAGATCACATTTTAAACACATTGGACGGTTCAGATCATCGAAATTCGATCAGGATCTATGAGGTGTGGACGAAGTCTAGATTTTAAGGGTTTGGATAGGAAGTTTTGTGTGTGTGTGTGTGTCACACACACACACACACACACGGGAAATGCCCATGCCTAAAGGCACGGCACGATGCATTTTCGCACAGTACATATGAAGTAGTATACTCCATTTTTCCCATCTCCCAACCAAACTCTTACTCCAAAATTTTCCGTTCTTTTAGTCTATAATCATGGATCATCCAACCAATTTCAAGAAAAGAATCAAGAAAAAAGAATAATATTAAACAACCAAATGCAGCCAAAGCCTATTTCCATTAGTTGCATTCAAGAATGGAATTTGAAATGATAATAACGAATAATCATAAGGGAATCCTTCTCAAGTTTCATTTTTCGAATGTCCACTCACTGCTCCCTCTCTCCCATTTTGAAGCCAACCAAAGTACTACATTTCTAACTCTAAATAAGCATGGCGCCGCATGTTTTGAACATGACTTATTATCAAACCATTTACCCCTCCCCCCATTGAACTAAACTTCTCTCGGAAGTCTTTTTTTTTTTTAAATGATTTTAAAAACTGAGTTCATAGAGCGTTTTGCCCGTATCCAGAAGTACTTCTCAAAATATAAGCCAAACATCAAAATTGTTGTTATTCAAATGGATATAAGAGAAACAGGAAAGTGTCTATTACATCATGCTTACACTTGGAAAAACAAAAAAAGCTCAAAACTAAAAACTATCAACTAAATGTACACTAAAGCACCATTTGGTTATATGTAATGTATTGCCTTTCTTAATGAATTTGAGAATAAGCATCACCACAACACTAAAAGTAAGATGGATATATCCGCCCTCAAAACCTCACAAAAATTAAACCAACAATAAATTAAAAACACCATATTTAAAGCCATTGCCTCTGATTTTCAATATAAAGAAGAATCGCAAACTATACCCAGCAATGTACTACAAAGCAATGTGCACACAAACTTCTCAAGAATTAACAAACCACACCTTAAAAAATGAGAAATATGTGAAGCAGAGAGGTATTAGTTGACCGCCGTTTGAGGTGAGAGACATGAATATTGTACGGGGATAAAATCCACGTAGCCCTGGATCACATGCTTCCTTAATTCAACCCGTAATCTGCAAGACAGAAAAAAGGGTTAGATCTCCTTTGCCTCTTGTCGGCAAAGGCCCTCCGATGCCTAAGTTAGTATCACGTACTTGAATTCTCAAATTACACAATGCTTATGAAAAGAGTTTTCACAGCGTACCTTTTGTCATGGTTATGGTGCTGTATTTATAGGTGAAGATAGCTTGTTGATTTGGGCATCTTGTGCCCCCTGTCTCCAACCAAGTTTAGGAATCCTTTTCCTAATAGGACTTTCCTATTAGGCATGCACTTCCAAATCCTGCAAGATCTCGTCTTGCAGTAGTCTAGGATTCTTTCCTTATATGGGGTACACTCCTAATCACGTTAGGACTTCCCATATCAATCCCTTATTTTGCGGGATTGCTCATTATCTCATATGGAACCACTATAGAATATTCTGGAATGTCACACCACCTTATTCGTGGCGATGCCGTGCTTCCTCGTAGCTCGGAATAACCCGTACATAGACCAACTCCTCATGCCGAGCTGAACTACGTATTCCAGAATGCTATTTAAGCCATACTTGTAGCCTAACCAACTCGGCCGTTCCAAGGGCAACCCTTTATGTCTTCGGCCGAGCTTAGTGCATCTTGACCTTCTATTTAAGTCTTTCTAATCTGGCCTTATTCATGGTCAAATCAGCTCGGCACAGGGATTATGGACTCCCTATGTGGTGCCGAGTTATTCACCCCCTCATGGAGATCGATTAGGGCACGTGCTATGCCCTTAATTAAGGTAATCATGTTTTACCCACTCCAATTGCTCCCCAACTCTGCCACTGCTGTCACTCATCAGCGGTGTGCAGAGCTTCAACGGTTCTTAATGTATCTTCTGCACGCCTCCCCCTCACGTGGGGGGCAAAGTTCCTTTCGCATTAAATGCGAAGTGACCCATTGGTGGCTCGGATAAGCCCAAAGGACGATTTTGCTGACGTTTTGCACGCGTCACGTCCCACTTTTATAGGATTTTGGGCGAGATAATGATTATTTTCATTTCCCCCAAACCCCTAAAACCCCTATCCCTCCCTCTTCCCTCTTTATTTTCTCCATCAGAAGTAAAGAGAAAAGAAGAGAGAGAGAAAGGGAGAATTTCTCCATTCGCCATCGCCGACGTTTCGGAGCTTCAACAAACCTTAAATCCGCTCACGTTTTTCGTCAGAAAAAAGGTGTTTTCAAGGGTCCACGTGGGAAATCTTCAAAAAAAAAAATAAAAATAGGAAGGGCTTGATCCAAGCAGTTTTTTGCAAGAACTATAAATATAACATTTTTATATTTATACTTTTGAATATTTTAAAAATTATTTTTGCAAAATCCAAACCGTCCAATGTGTTTAAAAGGTGTTTTTAAGGGTCCCCACGAGAAATCATAAAAAAAAAAATATATTCCGGGAAGTCCTTCATCCGAGTAGTTTTTCCCAAAAACTATGCATATGCAGTTTTGTGAAAAACTGCTCGGATCAAGCCCTTCTCGGTATTTTTTGTTTGTTGATTTCTCGCGGGGACCCTTAAAAACACCATTTAAACACATTGGACGGTTCAGATCATCAAAAAAATATTGGAAACGTGGGGGTCCGGAAGTCCGGAGTCCAGACTAGAAGTGGACATATACATACAAGAAACTTCTAATAAGGACCCTTATATGAGGACCAAAGTGAGGACGTCATGCTTCCCGACCAAATTTTGATGATCCAAACCGTTTGATGTGTGTATATATATATATATATGGAAACCGGTCTCCTAAGGGATCCCTTATTAAAAATTTGGTGTGGACCTAGCCTTTTTTCAACTTTCCGGATCAAATTTTGACGATCCGAACCGCTCAATGTTTTTAAAATGCGTTTTCCAAGGTCCATGCGGGAAATCTTCAAAAAAAAATACCCGGAAGGGCTTGATCCAAACAGTTTTCAGTAAAACTGTACATATCCAAACAGTTTTCGGTAAAACTGTACATATGTACAGTTTTACCGAAAATTGTTTGGATCAAGCCCTTCCGGGTGTTTTTTTTTTGCCAAATCTTCGCGTAGGCCATTAAAAACGTATTTTAAAAACATTGAGCGGTTCGGATCATCAAAATTTGATCCGGAAAGGTGAGGTCCGCACCAAATTTAAATAAGGGATCCCTTAGGAGAACATCCTCCTATATATATATATATATATGTATCAGAGCCAAGTGGATATAGTAGTTAAGTTAAACCCAGAGTAATCTAGAAGTTGTCTTCAACCTTAGAAAAAATTCAAGTAGTATTTTATCCTGTTTATCTTCGTTTGGTCACCTCGTCTCCTAGCCACCCAGATACTGATGTCCTCGGGAAGGTGGGTAAGTCCTAAGTGCGAGGCAGCCGTGTGAACCGGGTTGACGGTAAGGGTGTGAGTTATATGGGGTATGTATCAAACAGGGTAGTTACAGTATAAACTACCAGGAGAATTAATTTAAGGGAAAAAGATAATGAACAGATTATTTAGGTGCAACTCTTCGACTAGTTCAATGGCCTCGATGTCATCCATACCAGATACAATAAACGAAGAACATGAATATCAAGATTTAAGTACAGATTTAGGAAATTGGAATATACCGAAAGTACCAGTTAAAGAAATTTACAAAACTAGTTTTTTAGAAGATAAATTTAAAACTGATCAAGTAGCAAAAACTGTAGAACATGTTTATGCAATCACAAAGCAACAAGAACGATGTACTCTTCTTAGTAAAGAATCGGTCAAGAAACACCTTGACAGAGGTTATAATTTTATTCATGTAGGATTAGTACAAGTAGCAGTCAAGCCACTTACAAGAAAAGGATTAAATTCCTTAATTTTATTATCTTTAAGAGATAGTAGATTTACAGTATTTAGTGATAGTCTGTTAGGATTAATGGAATCTAGTCTACACAATGGTCCAGTATATTTTAATTGTTATCCAGATTTACCACTTAGTTTAAAAGATAAAAATATTCTGAAAACTTTAACTTTAAATATTCAAACTGCTGGAGCAATAACAAATATGCTCGAAGGAAGTCACTCAATTGCTTTAATTTATCGTGTCTACTATAAATGTATGAAGACTAATTTAAATATCCATGCTTTAGTTAAAAGTCCTAAAGATAAAACTGTATTAATCCAAAGTAGTACTAGTAATGCAAATATTCAAGTACCAAAAACAATCCAATGGAATGATATCCAATTACCCGAAAGTTGGATTAGTGAAAATGAAAGTTACCCACAATCAGTACAAAATGATACGGTAGATTTAGATTATATTCAACAATACTTAGATGGAACTGTTAGGATTAGTTTTGATCAACAACGAGTAAATACTCCTCTTACGATTCGAGAAGTCAGTAGATCAAATAGCACAACCAGTATACCTAGGTATGATAAAAATTTGTTAGAACCCCAAGTCAAGTTAAAGGGTGTAGAAACAACATCCCAAGTTAGCAAACCATATTATATACCTCAACCCCAGTTTGGAGAAGAAGTATCTCCATCATAAAAAGTTTTAGCTAACTTAATTAATAAGATAGAAGATTCTGAATTAAAACTAAAATATACAAATAAACTTAAACAACTTTTAGAAAAGAAGAATCATAAAAATAACGAAAACCAAGTAAATCTTAACAGAGTTAAAAAATTAGAACAAAAGGTCACCATAGAAGATTTACAACATGAAGAAAAAACTATTAAAAAAGAAATTATCAAATTAAAAGAATTTGATAAAACACTAGATGAAAAAATTAAATTCCAACTCAATAAAAATCTCACTAAATTTAGTTTAAAACAACAATCCATCACTACAAATCCCCAATTTATAATAGAAAAAGAAGATCCCAATAAAAGAGAAAATCACGTAAATCAAAAAATACAAAAAATGGATCTCATCCAGAAGTGGACAGTCAAAATAAGATTGGTAGTAAATGATTACGAAATAGAAACACATGCTCTTGTTGATACTGGAGCTGATTTAAATTGTATCCAAGAAGGGATAATACCTACAAAATATTACCACAAAACAACTGAACAATTAAGTTCAGCTAATGGTAGTAAAATGAGTCTCAATTATAAATTACCTAAAGTTCATGTATGCTAGAACAATGTCTGTTTTAAAACTTCATTTGTCTTGGTCAACAATTTAACTGATAAAGTAATCCTAAGTATACCATTTATTTGCTTACTCTACCCATTCTCAACTAATAGTAAAGGAATTAGTACAAAGCTATTAGGACAAAAGATAACCTTTAACTTCCTAGAACCACCAGAACACCGAGAATTACGACAGTTAAAAAATTATTATGAATTACAAACTATTAATAGGATAAGTCAAAAAACTAAACATCTAAAATTTCTCCAAGAAGAAATCAGATATAAAAGAATCTAAGATCAATTAACTAATCAAACATTAATAAAACAAAATAGAAGAATTTAGAAATAAATTAGAAAAAGAAGTTTGTTCTAACTTACCGAGTGCATTTTGGCATAGGAAAAAACATATTGTAACATTACCATATCCAAAAGATTTTATTGAAAGACAAATACCAACAAAATCAAGACCTATCCAAATGAATCCAGAAGTAATGGAAACTTGTAAAAAAGAAATTCATAATTTACTTGATAATAACATCATTAGAAAAAGTAAATCTCCCTGGTCTTGCCCTGCCTTTTATGTCAACAAAAATGCTGAAATAGAAAGAGGTGTTCCCAGATTAGTAATTAATTACAAACCATTAAATACAGTATTAGAATGGATTAGATACCCAATTCCAAATAAGAAAGATTTAATTAATAGATTAAGTGAAGCAGTAATATTTTCAAAATTTGATCTAAAAAGTGGATTCTGGCAAATCCAACTACACCCAAATGATAGGTATAAAACTGCTTTTACTACACCATTTGGACATTATGAATGGAACGTGATGCCCTTTGGATTAAAAAATGCCCCTAGTGAATTTCAAAATATAATGAATGAAATCTTCAATCCGTTTAGTCATTTTATTATAGTTTACATAGATGATGTTCTCATATTCTCAAAATCAATTGATGAACATTGGAAACACTTATATTCCTTTTTATATATAATAAAGCATAATGGCTTAGTAATCTCTGCCCCCAAAATTAAATTATTTCAAACAAAAATTAGATTTTTAGGTTATGACATTTACCAAGCAACCATAGTACCAATCAGTAGAGCAATTCAATTTGCGGACAAATTTCCTGATGAAATTATAGATAAAAATCAATTACAAAGATTTTTAGGATCATTAAATTACATAGCAGAATTCTATCAAAATCTTAGGAAAACATGTCAACCTCTATTTGAACGATTAAGAGATAATCCTCCTCCTTGGTCACCCATCCATACTTCTATTGTTAAAGAAGTAAAAAAATATGTCAAAGTATTACCATGCCTTGGTATCCCCACAATCAATTCTTTCAAAATTATTCAAACAGATGCCTCTGACATTGGTTATGGTGGCATTCTCCTCCAAAAAGTCAGTTCTCATTCTTCAAAACAAATTGTTCGATTTCATTCTGGTCTCTGGAATAAAGCACAGATTAATTATAGTACTATTAAGAAAGAAATTTTAGCAATAGTATTATGTATTTCTAAATTCCAAGATGATATACTTAACCTAAAGTTTTTAGTACGAGTAGATTGCAAAAGTGCCAAGTATGTTTTAGAAAAAGATGTTCAAAATATTGCTAGTAAACAGATATTTGCTAGATGGCAATCAATTTTAAGTATTTTCGATTTTGATATTGAATATATTAAAGGAGATCAAAGCTCCATTCCTGATTTCCTTACTAGAGAATTCTTGTTTAGTAAACAATAAATATTTTTAGCTAAATATTTCGACAATATTCAGCAAAATGGCCGAAAAGAATAAAAAGCAAGGAAAACAGCCCCAGCATCCCCAGCATCCAGCATCTCCTCCAACTCAAGTATCAAGTAACCAACTAGTCACTACATCTGCTGCTTCTCCTGTAGAGCTCATTAACAGGTACCAAGTTCTTGGACAAATTCCAAAAATCACATACAATTCAGCTCTAGCATATCCACAAGTAAGTCAAAATTACACCCCTATAAATCAAATCTCCAAAACCCCTATCCAAACTCCCATTGTCCAAGCTCCATTGATTCAAATCAAAACCATTTATCCAACAAAATCAATCTACATTCCCAAATCCCAAACCACTAGATTATTTTACATCGAACCATCCCTTGTTCGAATCACCAACCCCATAACTCTAGCACAAAGTTATTTTCCTCCTGAATGGCACTTTATTCCTCACCATCCAGAAAAATCAATAGTCTATTATAAAGATATTCTTGAACAAACCTAGTCAGCCATATTCAAACCAATTCAAGACAAAAGTAACCCCCAGATAATTATCTACCATTCTCTTTATATTCACCATATCATTAATCTAGATGAATGGGGCCCTGCTTCTTCCCTACGTACCCTACCCGGTCACAACATTCCCTACAATTACTATGATTATATAGAAGCATGGTCCAAAGCTCTTCTTCATGAAAATGAAAAATATAGTCATTCATGGTTCCTCCAGTTTGATCAATATTTCAATTCAGTCTTCCCCACATGGTTTCTTCGATGGTGGGAACATTATGGTGCAACTCCCGATATTATTCCCATTGAACTTTTAGACCAAGTAACTTATTTTTCTTCAAAAAGAAAATCAAATAAACATGATAGTCAGTTCCCAGATCTCCTGTTTTTTATGGCCAAATACAAAGTTCCCTGGATCTTTAGATGGAAATTTTGCATTATCAACAACACAGTCAATCGCCAATTTCTAGTCAAATGGTGGGACAAGTTTCTTCACCAAAGAATCATCAAGCAAGTCAAAGAAGAATTCCCAGTCAAAGTCCCAACTCCAGTCAAAGTTCCACCTCCAATGGTTCAATCTCAGTCATGTTCACCAACACAGTCAACATATCCTACTATCAGACTTGGCAGTCCAACGGCAAGCTCTTCCGGCAAAGCAAAAGTAAAATCCCAGTCACAAAGCTCTGACTTAAACAAAATGGCTCAACAAATCTTGACACAAGCAAGTCAATCTCCAGAAGGTAATACTGAGTTAGTCAAGATAGCACTACAGTTAATGGCCCAAGCAAGTCAACAAGAAGAGGATGCATCCTCTGAAAAATCATCAACATCCCAACAAGATCCATTTAGTTCTCTGTTCCAAGATGCCCAAGATCCATATGAATTATGAAGGTAGCATTTTCAAGCCGAAAGTGTTTACCACTCATTACAAACATTTTCCCAGTCAACAAAAAGCAAGTCACATGCAAGTTGTCCCAAGTAAAAGTAACTACCACATGCAGGTGTTCCCGCCACCATAAGTCACATGCAATTGTTTAGTCAACCGAAAGTGAAGACAGCATCATTTGCTCACCGAAAGTTGAAGAAAAGGTGAAGTATTGTAGAAATAAATTATTGTAATTTCAGGACCTTATTCTATAAAAGGATCCTTCTAGTTAGGTAGGAAAAGGGCTAAATTTGAGATACAATTTCTCAAGTTGTTAAACCCTCCCCCTTTCCATTTCGTGTAAGCTCTTCAAGAGCAAAACCAATTCCCCACTCTAGTAAATTTCCATTCAAGTTCAAGTTACCTACTTCCATGTATTCCCCAAGTTTCTGAGTAATCAATTGAAGTAAGTTTCCAAGTAATTATTGTGTTCATACTTACCTAATTCTACTCTCTTATTACTTTGATTTACATACCGACTTCATGTCTGGTTTAGATCATACATACCGACTTCCATGTCTGGTTTAAGTTTTATTTAATTTTATTAATTTACTATACTATACTATATTTACATTACATTGTGTACTTTGTTTAAATTTACTCTGTGCTTTACTCTTCACCATGTACTTCTACTACAACTCTTCCCCCAGAAATTATCACTGATATCCAACATAAAGCCAAACAAACAGGCCATTATTTTCAAGAATTCCTATTTGAAACCCTAGTCAAAATTGCCAGTCAAACCCCAGTCAATTACCCAGAAATCATCCCCGGATTATCCTTCATCTGGGATACCCTTTACTCCAAAAATCCAGATCGAGTAGGATGTCCAAAAATTGATCCCCTTTGTAAAGAAATCCCCTTAGAACGAATGGATTGCAAATGTAATTTAATTTACAGTATCCCCTTAGCCTGTATAGATATGTCAAAATTCATAGACCTTTCCTTAACCTACCAAGGTAAAGAAATTCAAGTAACCCCCATGACTTTATTAAACCATGGTTTCCTTCGCTAGTTAATTTTCACTTCCCCAGAACAAACCGACAAAGTCACCAGAAAAATAGCAATCTGTGTCAATAATATTTTTGCTTCACCCAAGTATGATGTAGTCAAATGTCAAGTATTGATCAGAAGTAAAATGCCCGAATGGACATCTTTTGGGACAATTATTCCTGCTCAACATATTATGCATGTTACAGCTAATTGGCCATTCAATAGGAACCAACCACCAATCTTTCTGATGAGTTGTGAATTTCCTACTTGGATATGTTCAAAGACAATCAGAAGTCAAATTAGGCATCACATTGCCTACGAAGTTGCAAGTAATCTCGGAGATGTGGATGAAAATATCTACAGTCTCTACAGCTACAAATTATTCAGTGAAGATCCAGTTCAGAAAATTCGAGCTATTGATTATTTAGGAGAAGTACCATTTCTTTATCATACCAGATATAAGAAATTGGTGGAATACTACCATAGTTATTTAGAAGTTCATGATATCTCTGACATGGATTTTTCCCAAGACAACGATGATGGGCGAGATTTATGGAATGATGAAGATATTGACCATGATTTTTGGGATGATCTGTCCCCTGAGGAGCTCGCAAACATTGATAACATGATGGAATCCTAAAAGTTATTTTCCAAGTCAAGAAGAATGATGACTCCACCAAAAGGCAAGTACTTTCTCCACCACAAAAGCAAGTCACATGCAAGTATTCTCTCAGCCGAAAGTGAAGACATGCAGTATCATTCATCCACCGAAAGTTGAAGAGAAAGTCACCACTTAGTCAAAAAGTAAATTATTCAATAATTGTAATTTCAGGACCTTATTCTATAAAAGGATCCTTCTAGTTAGGTAATAAAAGGCTAAATTTGAGATACAATTTCTCAAGTTGTTAAACCCTCCCCGTTTCCATTTCGTGTAAGCTCTTCAAGAGCAAAACCAATTCCCCACTCTAGTAAATTTCCATTCAAGTTCAAGTTACCTACTTCCATGTATTCCCCAAGTTTCTGAGTAATCAATTGAAGTAAGTTTCCAAGTAATTTCAAGTAATTATTGTGTTCATACTTACCTAACTCTACTCTCTTATTACTTTGATTTACATACCGACTTCATGTCTAGTTTAGATCATACATACCGACTTCCATGTTTGGTTTAAGTTTTATTTAATTTTATTAATTTACTATACTATACTATATTTACATTACATTGTGTACTTTGTTTAAATTTACTCTGTGCTTTATACCATCTAAAATCACTTAGAGTTGGGCAGTGTAAGTTACTTAGTTGATCATCTCGGAGCATAACTCTAGATATGAAAACATCTTTATACCATCTAAAATCACTTAGAGTTGGGCAGTGTAAGTTACTTAGTTGATCATGGATTCTAGAAGTGATGTTACTAGGAGTTCCTATAAAGTGTTGAATTATAGTAAATATTAAAGTATTTATGCCATCTTGTTGGCCCATACCAATATCTTCATTGAATACTGGACAGCCATTTTCATCTATTTGGACTGAATTCCTAATTTCGTCTCTTGACTCAAAGGTGAGATATTTGTCCCACCAAGATTTTAACATTCCAGTGAAGCCAGAAGTTAGTAAATCTACAATTTCGGGTTGAGTATGGTCAAAATTACTTAAATAACTGTTGGCAACCATTGCCATATGATTTAACTTTTCTAATATTTGATGTTCACTTAAACCATCAATATTCCATTCATATAACTTATTTGAAGAAACAGAGAATTGATTATCCAAATTCTTTTCTTCATACTGAAGATCTGGTGGTGTTGGTCTAGAATACCAATTTTTTGTAAGACTTGTTGGATTTGTCATATTTACTTTGGGGTTATAAATGCGATTAATATCTTGACCAGAAAATTGATTTACTCGGTGATTGATTTCGTCATTTGACGAAGTACTAGAGGTTTGGCTACTTATTTGTAGGTCTTGTTCTTTTGTTATGGTTGTGAGTTGATTTGGTTCATTTTTGATAACTAGAGATGATGTTGAGTCTTTTTTAACAACTAAATTGGTTATTAATTGTTCTATTTGGTCAATATGTTGACTTTGGGTTTTTGTAGTGTTGATTGGTTTAATTCTTTTTTCAGGGAGACTTACTAGAGGTTTGTCTAAAGCTTTTACGGGAGAGGAAGTGCTACAAAAGGGACTTTCATCTAATTTGATTTCTATTTTATCTAGTTGTTGACTTATGGTTTTAAGACACTGGTTGGTGTAATTATTTTGTTCAATTACTTTTTTAAATTCTGGTTGTTGTTCACTTGTTAATTTAAATGGAGATGCACTTATTAATGATCCTTTGAAATCAATGATAAGTGGTTCTAACGAAGGGTGACTAGAGGATATTACTGTGTTGTCTGGTTTTCTCCATTTTGTTTTCGTAATAGTGCTGACTTGGTTGTAATATTTTTCTACATAATCTAAAATAAAAACTTCTGTTTTGGTATCTTCCATAAAATTCCTCCATTTCTTTAGAATATCATCTTTTTCACTATGGGTATATTTCTTGCGAAATTCTCTTCTTCTTTCTTTATTTTACTTGACTTAAATTCTTCTAATAATTTGTCTACATCTATTTCAAATATTTTACTTATTGTTAATAAACTTTTATCTATTTTTTGGGGGGTTACTTCATCTTCGAAATCCGTCTGGGTTGGAAATGATGGAGATACTTCTTCTCCAAACTGGGGTTGAGGTATATAATATGGTTTGCTGACTTGGGAGGTTGTTTCTACACCTTTTAATTTAACTTGTGGTTCTAACAGATTCTTATCATAGCTAGGTATACTAGTTGTGTTGTTTGATCTACTAACTTCTCTAATTTTAAGAGGAGTATTTACTCGTTGTTGATCAAAACTAATCCTAACAGTTCCATCTAAATATTGTTGAATATAATCTAAATCTGCTGTATCATTTTGTACTGATTGTGGATAACTTTCATTTTCACAAATCCAACTTTCGGGTAATTGGATATCATTCCATTGAATTGTTTTTGGTACTTGAATATTTGCATTACTAGTACTACTTTGGATTAATACAGTTTTATCTTTAGGACTTTTAACTAAAGCATGGATATTTAAATTAGTCTTCATACATTTATAGTAGACACGATAAATTAAAGCAATTGAGTGACTTCCTTCGAGCATATTTGTTATTGCTCCAGCAGTTTGAATATTTAAAGTTAAAGTTTTCATAATATTTTTATCTCTTAAACTAAGTGGTAAATCTGGATAACAATTAAAATATACTGGACCATTGTGTAGACAAGATTCCATTAATCCTAACAGACTATCACTAAATACTATAAATCTACTATCTCTTAAAGATAATAACATTGAGGAATTTAATCCTTTTCTTGTAAGTGGCTTGACTGCTACTTGTACTAATCCTACATGAATAAAATTATAACCTCTGTCAAGGTGTTTCTTGACCGATTCTTTACTAAGAAGAGTACATCGTTCTTGTTGCTTTGTGATTGCATAAACTTGTTCTACAGTTTTTGCTACTTGATCAGTTTTAAATTTATCTTCTAAAAAACTAGTTTTGTAAATTTCTTTAACTGGTACTTTCGGTATATTCCAATTTCCTAAATCTGTACTTAAATCTTGATATTCATGTTCTTCTTCGTTTACTGTATCTAGTATGGATGACATCGAGGCCATTGAACTAGCCGAAGAGTTGCACCTAAATAATCTGTTCATTATCTTTTTCCCTTAAATTAATTCTCCTAGTAGTTTATACTGTAACTACCCTGTTTGATACATACCCCATATAACTCATACCCATACCGTCAACCCGGTTCACACGGCTGCCTCACACTTAGGACTTACCCACCTTCCCGAGGACATCAGTATCTGGGTGGCTAGGAGACGAGGTGACCAAACGAAGATAAACAGGATAAAATACTACTTGAATTTTTTCTAAGGTTGAAGACAACTTCTAGATTACTCTGGATTTAACTCAACTACTATATCCACTTGGCTCTGATACCATTGGGGGGGGCGGAAGCACAGACACAGTAGAAGTAGATGGTGAAGAGTAAAGCACAGAGTAAATTTAAACAAAGTACACAATGTAATGTAAATATAGTATAGTATAGTAAATTAATAAAATTAAATAAAACTTAAACCAGACATGGAAGTCGGTATGTATGATCTAAACCAGACATGAAGTCGGTATGTAAATCAAAGTAATAAGAGAGTAGAATTAGGTAAGTATGAACACAATAATTACTTGAAATTACTTGGAAACTTACTTCAATTGATTACTCAGAAACTTGGGGAATACATGGAAGTAGGTAACTTGAACTTGGATGGAAATTTACTAGAGTGGGGAATTGGTTTTGCTCTTGAAGAGCTTACACGAAATGGAAAGGGAGAGGGTTTAACAACTTGAGAAATTGTATCTCAAATTTAGCCTTCTATTACCTAACTAGAAGGATCCTTTTATAGAATAAGGTCCTGAAATTACAATTATTGAATAATATATTAATATATATATATATATATATATATATATATATATATATATATATATACAGAACATATCCTGTGAGGGCTCCCTCACAAAAAAAGTGCGGGAAAACAGTTGTGGGCCGTTGGATCCTATGCCCTTCACTCGATCCAACGGCTCACAGCAGTTTTCTCGCACTTTTTTTTGTGAGGGAGCCCTCATAGGAAACTTCTTGATTTTCCGGACCACCCCTTTTTTGATTTTCCGGACCAAATTTCTACGATCTGAACCGCTCAATGTGTTTAAAACATGTTTTCCATGGCCAACGCGAGGAATCACAAAAAAAAATACCCGAAAGGGCTTCATCCGAGCGATTTTTCATAATAACCGTACATATATAATTTATCAAAAAATGCTCGAATGAAGCCCTTCCGAGTATTTTTTTTGGACGAATCCTCGTGGTGACCCTTAAAATCACGTTTTAAACACATTGAGCGGTTCAGATCGTCGAGATTCGACCCCGATCCATGAGGTCCGCAAATTACGAGTTTGAGGGAGTCCTTAGTAGAACGGGATATATATATCATTTGGTACATTACTCTTAGGTAAAAAAAATTTTAAAATGTGGAAGTGGTCTGAACCACGAGACCAAAGGTCAGCAAAACGGGGGTTCCGGTCTGCACCAAACCCGGTCTGACCACAAAATTCTGAAAATTTATTTTTACGCTTATATATTAACAACTGATGAGTTACAGGGGGACGGGGGTTTTATCACTCAAGCAATCAACTAATCCTGAAGCTGCTTCCGATGCACCTAGACCTTCTACCCAAGAATTGAAGGTAAGCCGACCCTTTGCTCGATGGCCCCGACCAGATCCTCGCCGTCGTCGACATCCTCATCGTATCCCCGAAACGTATTAACCACCACCTCGAGTACTATGCTGATAGGAGCCGAAAAGCACCCATTGAACCTCGTTAACTCGTACTTTGTTAGGCAAATTAGGTTGTTATTTGATTAGCATTTGTTGGTTAATGGTGTTACAGGCCCCGAGTGCTCAAGGACTTGGAAAACATGCTTTGGAGTGGTTAGAAGCGTCAAGGATGCAAAGAGGAGCAAAAGAGGACCAAATGGCCGATTTTTGGTACCATGGTCCGGACCATGCATATCCCCGTCCAGACCAAGGTATCCCCGTTCGGACCATGGCGATGGGAATTTGCGTTTTTTCTGGTTTTTGTGTAATTTGAGGGCCCTAGGTATAAATATGATAACCTAACATTGTTTGAGGGGCCCCAGCTATTAGAGAGAGGCTACTTTGAGAGAGAAACTTAGAGTTCTTCATGTTCTTCAAGCGTTCTTCGAATCAAGGCATGTCGATCATCACCATGTCCGGCTAAACCCCTTTTCTAGGGGGAGGATGAAGCTCTACATCAAGTAACCATTCCATTTTGTGTAGGTTAAGAGTTTCTAATCGAATCGGATTATATGTTCAGAACTTGGTTTCACAGAATCAATGGAATCATGGTTTTATTCTTTCAATCTGCTGTGTATTTGTGTACCAGTTTTCAAATACCCGTTCATATAATTGCTTTCAACGTTGTGTTTGGAGTTCTGAGATAGGCTATGCTCGCAAGACGGATCTTGCCGCGATAGTGAGACGGTTGTGCCGTGGGATAGTTTATACCTTTTAACAATCACAAATATTTTCTTGATGATTATCGATAGGGATTGCAAGCCCTAGCGATGATCCCTTGTGATTCGATTATAAACCTAACCTATGCAAAAGTTGTGGTTACGAGGATGGAGTGGATTCTAAACTCTAGATCCCTTCTCCATCAATCTAAATCACTTTTAATTATTGCACTTTTCAGTTCAACAATTTTACAACCAATCAAACATCTGTTTACTGAATTAAATTAGGAATTCATTGGAATTAACGCAACTCAGCCAATTTGTCTCCAAGGATCGACACTCGGACTTAACCGCTATTCTCTGGAATAAAAGTTAATTCCTAGTTATTAAATATCTATTTTTTACTTGGCACGACACGATCAAATTTTGGCGCCGTTGCTGGGGACAATTTGCACGGTTGCTTAGTTTCGATTAATTTTTATTTTAATTCTTAGTTTAGGGTTTTTTAATTTTTTGTTTGCTAAGTGATACTCAAGGCACAAGTAGCGAAGCATTCACTTGAGCAGGACCGACCAGTGAAAAGCGGTGCCGTGATATAAAAGCGATATCGTTGCTCACTGTAAGTCTTGTTTCCCTTTTATTTGCTTGTCTCTGTGTATGTTTGGTCGTCGGTCTCAGAAACCCCAACTTGTACCTCTCAATTTGGATATTGGAAAGAGACGTAGGGTTAAGAGTGAGACTGATTTACTTTCAATGGGGGATATATACAGAATGGCGCTAATCCGCCAAGTGGTGCTAATCTGCCAGGGGCAGCTGCCGCGCCCCTTGCCCCACTTCACACACACTTTTTGCCATCATCTTATGCTGCACCATCATGCATCCAGTTGCCACCATTCACGGCAACACACTATGAGATTAAACCCAGTATACTGCATGCATTGCCCAACTTTCACGGGCTCACTAAGGAAGATCTCTATCAGCATATTGATGAGTTCATAACCATAAGCTCCACACTTCAAATTCATAACTTTCCTAATGAGGTGCTTAGGTTAATTTTGTTCCAATTTTCACTGAAAAAGAGTGCTAAGCACTGGCTCAGTACTTTACCCGCAAACTCGATCACTAGTTGGGACCAACTTAAGGACGAGTTTCTTAAAAAATACTTCTCCATAGGCAAAACAGTTCATTATCGGAAACTGATCACTTCGTTCCGACAGAATGACAATGAGCCTCTTCACGAGGCTTGGGAGAGGTATGGTAACCTTATTAGGAAGTGTCCGCACCACGACATTCCACAGTGGCAGTTGGTGCAATGTTTTTACAATGGGTTGAATTCTCATTATAGGATGATGGTTGATGCCTCATGTGGAGGCTCGTTAATGAACAAAAATGAGCAGACAACATGGGAGCTCTTTGAGACAATGAGTGATACCTCCCAGCACCATGCCACTTACCAGCATAGTGATAGGGCAACCAACGTGGCCAGTTCTTCAAAGCCACGAGGTTTATATGAGGTTAGCCCCTCTGACCACCTCGCGCTTAAGGTTGACTCTCTCGCTGAGAAACTTGACCAATTTTTGAGTTTGGGCTCGACTTCCACTCCGCCTCCTCCTACTTTTTAGGAGGCTTGTTCCCTATGTGCTAGACCAGCCCACTATGTTACAGAGTATCCGGCGAGAGACCAGTTTCCAGGTTTTGCGGAAGAGCAAGTTCATGCTGCTTAGGGGTACTCTAATGTTCAGAGTTATCCTAAACCGGGTGATCCCTCCTTTAACACTTATCACCCAAGTCTTAGGAACCATCCTAACCTGTCATGGCGACAACCACAAGACAATGCCCCTGCCCCACAGTCTAGGCCATGGTCCACACCATATAATCCTGCGGCCTTTCGTTATGCGAACCATCAGCAGCCACCCCCTAATCGAGCGCCAACCCAGTCCTCGAGGGACCCTTCCTTCAAGGATAAGTTTTTAAAAGCTTTTGAGATGATGACTGCTACCCAACAATAGGTGAATTCTCATACTCAATCCATTGCAAGAATGGAGGCGCAATTGGGCCAATTGGCCAACACGATGAACCGCAGAGAGGAGGGTAGGTTGCCTAGTCAGCCAGTTCAGAACCCGAGAGGCCAAAACCAGTGTGAGGGTAATCAAGGGACAGATAACTTCCAACACGCGAATGTTCTCATGTCCCTTTGTAATAAACGAGAGGTCGAAACCCGACCAGAGAAGCCACAAAGCAAGGAGCACCAACCTCCCTCCTCCCCATCTGATTCAGGGGAGGGACATTCTCATAGCAAGGAGGCAATCCTTCTAACCACTACTCCACCACCCACTGCCACGTGCCTAAAGCCCCATTCCCCGCTGCTTTAAATGGGCCATCTCCCTATGCAAAAAAGCCCACTTCTATGGAGGATACTCTAGAGATATTCAAATGCGTGGATATCAACATACCCCTCCTCGAGGCCATAAAGCAAATCCCAAATTATGCCAAGTTCCTGAAGGACCTCTGCACTCATAAGCGAAAATCCCAGACAAATGTGTCCAAAAAGGTCCTTCTCACCGAGCAAGTGAGCTCAGTTTTTCAATCCATCACTCCCCCTAAGATGCAAGATCCGGGCACACCTACCATTGCCATTATTATAGGTAGTCATGTCATAGAGCGCGCGTTGTTAGACTTGGGGGCTAGTGTTAATTTGATCCCTTACTCGGTGTACGAGCAATTGGGACTTGGAGAGTTAAAACCCACGACGGTAACCTTGCAATTAGCTGATAGATCTGTGAAGGTACCGCGTGGCGTAGTTGAGGACGTTCTGGTCAAGGTCAATGATTTCTACTTCCCTGCTGATTTTATAGTCCTTGACACAGAACCGGTGAACACCCTCAAACAGCAGACCCCTGTTATACTTGGCCGTCCATTCTTGGCGACGGCCAATGCTAATATACATGTGAGGAGTGGAGAGATGGAGGTCACATTCGGTAATATGACCCTTAAGCTTAATGTTTATAATAGCGCGAAACAACCTCAAGTGGAGGAAGACTGCTTTGAAGTCGATGTTATCAAGGACTTAGTTGAGGAAGCCGTGCCTTACGACCCGTTGGCTGCATGTCTGGCACATTTTGGGTATGAGGAGTTTGATATTGATCAATCCATTTCGGAGGTGAATTTATTGCTTGATAGTTCACCGCCGAAGTGGGCACCACAGTTTGAACCTTTGCCTTCCCTCTTGACAGAGTCAGCCCCTCCATCTCTAGAGGTTCCTCCGAAGCTTGAGCTTAAGCCACTCCCGACTAATCTTAAGTATGTGTTTTTGGGTGCTGAGGATACCCTCCCAGTTATTATAGCGTCTGACCTTTCTGCTATGCAGGAGGGTCAGCTTGTTGAGGTGCTTAAAGAGCACAAGGGTGCCATTGGGTGGTCTGTGGCAGATTTGAAGGGTATTGACCCCTCCGTATGCATGCATCACATAAATTGCGAAGAGAATGCTAAGCCCTCGCGTGAGATGCAGTGGAGGTTGAACCCTAATATGAAGGAAGTGGTGATGAAGGAGGTAGTGAAACTCCTTGATGCGGGTATTATATACCCCATCTTTGATAGCAAGTGGGTGAGTCCCACTCAAGTGGTGCCCAAGAAATCGGGCATCACTGTGGTTTAGAATGAGAGAGGAGAGATAGTCCCTACGCGCCTCACCACGGGGTGGCGTGTTTGCATTGATTACCGGAAACTTAACTCCATGACTAGGAAAGATCACTTCCCATTGCCATTCATTGATCAAATCCTAGAGCGGCTTGCAGGCCAAAGCTACTACTGTTTTCTGGATGGTTATTCTGGATACAATCAGGTGCCTGTTGACCCCGCTAACCCGGAGAAAACAACGTTCACCTGCCCTTTTGGCACTTATGCCTATCGGCGTATGCCGTTTGGTTTGTGCAATGCACCTGCTACCTTCCAGCAGTGTATGATGTCCTTATTCTCGGACATGGTGGAAAAATTCCTTAAAGTCTTCATGGATGACTTTTTGGTCTTTGGGACTTCTTTAGAGGATTGTCTCCACAACTTGAGCAAGGTGCTTAAGCACTGTGTGGAGAAAAGTTTAGTTCTAAGTTGGGAGAAGAGCCATTTTATGGTTCAAGAGGGCATAGTGCTAGGCCATGTAGTGTCCAAGAGGGGGATTGAAGTTGATAAGGCCAAAGTTGACATAATCTCGAAGCTTCCTCCCCCCTCCTCTGTTAAGCAAGTTCGGTCCTTTTTAGGACACGCGGGCTTTTACCACTGCTTCATTCGAGACTTTAGCAAAATAGCTAAACCCTTGTGCGACCTCCTTGCCAAGGACACTCCTTTTGTCTTCGATATGGCGTGCATGACGGCCTTCGTCACTTTGAGAGATGCCCTATCCTCTGAGCCTATTATGCAGTCCCCCGATTGGTCCTTACCATTTGAGATCATGTGTGACGCGTCTGAGTACGCGGTCGGCGCCGTCCTTGGCCAACGGTGTGACAAGATTCCCCATGCGATATACTACGCGAGCAAGACCCTCTCCGACGCTCAAGTGAATTACACCACTACGGAGAAGGAATTACTCGCGGTAGTATTTGCGCTGGACAAGTTTCGGTCCTATCTTCTCGG
Source organism: Vaccinium darrowii (assembly GCA_020921065.1). NCBI lineage: Eukaryota > Viridiplantae > Streptophyta > Magnoliopsida > Ericales > Ericaceae > Vaccinium > Vaccinium darrowii. The sequence continues at coordinate 21,746,209 of CM037151.1, forward strand.
GTCTAAAGTTGTTGTGTTCCCCGACCATGCAGCTTTATGACACTTGCTTTCTAAGAAGGACGCGAAACCGAGGTTAATTCGGTGGATTCTGTTGTTACAGGAATTTGATTTTGAAATTTGGGACAAGAAGGGGTCCGAAAACTCTGTAGCCGACCACTTGTCAAGGATCTTAGTTGATTCCTCGTGCAACACAGTGCCTCTACGTGACTCATTCCCCGATGAGCAACTTTTTGAGGTGTCGCAAGTCCGGCCTCCGTGGTATGCATACATCGTGAACTACCTAGCCACTGGTGAGATTCCATCTTTTTGGTCCCAGCAAGATAAGGGACGATTTTTCTCATAGGTTGGGCATTATTTATGAGAGGATCCGGTACTTTTCAAGTATTGTGCGGACCAAGTGATCCGTGGCTGTGTCCCCGAGTGTGAGTATCATAGTGTCCTTACTTTTTGTCACACTTTGGAGTGTGAGGGACATTTTAGTGGGAGGAAAACGGCAGCCAAGGTGCTCCAGAGTGGCTTCTATTGGCCGACTCTCTTTAAGAACGCCCACGAGTTTTACAAGACATGTCTCTGGTACCAACGCTCTGGGAATATGTCTCGCCGAGACATGATGCCACTGTCCCCTATCTTAGTTGTGGAAATTTTTGATGTTTGGGGGATTGATTTCATGGGCTTGTTCCCGAACTCCTTTGGGAATGAGTACATTTTAGTAGCGGTGGACTATGTTTCGAAATGGGTGGAAGCGGTGGCCACCAAGACGAATGACCACAAGGTGGTTATCAAGTTCTTGCAGAGTAATATTTTTAGTAGGTTTGGCTATCCGCGAGCGATCGTAAGTGATGAGGGGACCCACTTCCTCAATAAGTACTTTGCGGCCCTAGTCCGGAGATACTCCATTTCGCATAAGGTGGCAACACCTTATGCTTGACCAACCGAGTGACTTAAAATAAAGACGCGTCCCAAGCGTAGGACTCTCGACCGATGTAGTATAATATCCGGAAGTACCGGAGTCGAATCCACAGAGACGGACGAACGTGTGCAGGACTCAAAGATGACGGATTCACATTTTATCTTGGCTCTTAGGTAGCCACCCCTTGTTTAATGATTAATTGACTAATTAAATTACCCAACTAACTTAACTAAATATGGATTTGAAAAGGAGAGTACAGCCGTGGGAACCCAGAGTCCGCAACTAGCCTAACCAATGTTTACTCGGGCCACAATTATTCATTTTATTGATTTTAGAATAAGAAAAAGGATCCCTAACAAATGCGCACCACCTGTCACCAGATTCCGTGTGCATTCGAATTCCGGCGATGCCTGGGTTTTGTTTGTTAGAAGAGTTTTCGTCTTCCAAAATTGCTCAAAAACTGAATTAATTCGATCCCGAGGTAGAACATTAATCAAACTAGCCACGGAGCGTCTTCGCCCCGCGGCCGCACTCTACGAAATTACTCACTCATGCTTTCAACGGACGCAACAAACATATGTTTAGAAGTAAACATAAAATACGAAGGAAGAACAAGAATTTAAAGCTGGGAAACCTGAAGAACTTGGATTAAAACTTGAATCTGCAAATTAATCCTGAGAGCAGCCGCCAAAGTGAAGAAAATAAAACCTAAATTATCAATGTATCCCCCTTGTTCAAGCAAAAAGATAAGTATTTATACTAATCCCTAATTTCTAATTAAAATCCGAGACAGAATAGGATTATCCTATGTGGAAGACCGAAGCGCTGCCGTTCACTGGCCAAGATAAGCTATTTGTAGCGCTACACCAAAAGTGGTGTAGCGCTACCGCTTGCTTATCTCCCCCTTTGACTGGTTGACCCCCCTATTGACCGGTTGACCTCAAAGTTGACCGGTAGCGCTACACCACTTTTGGTGTAGCGCTCCCCAAGCTTCTGTTCAGTTTCTGTGCCATTTTCAAGCGCTCCACCAAAATCCTTGTAGCGCTCACGACGATCCAAAGTGCTTCCCTCGAGAAATTAAGTTCACCGCTTGGTCTCCACGGCCTCTCATGCTCTCTAGCTCCATCTCGGCCTTCAAGTCTCTGCAATCCAGTCATGGCGCTAAAACAGCCTTATTTTTCTGAAAATTAACAAAAACACAAAAACATACCAAAGCAACGCATCAAGTGGAAAATAGGGAATAAATTAGATAACCACGTGTTAAAACTACCCTATTGAGGCACTTATATCTACGATATTGCGTGCCTATCACCTTATCATCCGCAGACTAGTGGTCAAGTTGAGGTCTCAAATAGGGAGATTAAGAAAATTCTCGAGAGAACGGTGGGTGCATCACGCAAAGACTGGTCAACTCGACTGAACGATGCGTTGTGGGCTTACCGTATTGCATATAAAACCCCCTATTGGTATGTCTCCTTACCGGTTGGTTTTTGGTAAGGCATGCCATTTACCAGTGGAGTTGGAGCATCGGGCATTGTGGGCCATTAAAAAGTTTAATTTCGATATGGCCGCTGCCGGGTCTCATCGTCGACTCCAATTGAGTGAGCTTGAAGAGTTACGCAATGATGCGTATGAGAGTTCGAGAATCTATAAGGATAAGACTAAAGCTTTTCACGATAAACACATAGTTCGGAAAGTCTTTTGAGCTTGGCCAAAAGGTGTGGCTCTTTAATGCGCGCTTGCGTTTGTTTCCCGGTAAGTTGAGGTCCTTTTGTTGTTCACAAAGTTTTCCCTCATGGGGTGGTTGAAATAAGAGATCCACGCGAAGGAAAAATTAACAAAGTTAATGGTCAGCATCTTAAACCGTATGTGGAAGGAATTTATAATGAGGAGGTAATTGGGGAGATTAATTTGATCGATCCGGTTTATCCGGATTGTTGAGCGTTCAGAAAGTCTAGGAGACTATAAATCTATGGAGGTTGAGATACCTCTAGTTTAGCCGTGCTCGAACGGCTTGTTTTGGTCCAGTATAGCCACCTAATTTCTAGCCTTAGGTTTGTGTATCTGGGTTTCAAACAATCTTATTGCAGTGCCTCGGATAGTCATTAAAGACGATTGGCTCTGGCTTCTTTGAGGAAAAACCTTAAGAAGTTTAACCTGTTGAGTCATGACTTACCCGGGATTGTTATGATGACCTTCTCTACACAAGTTGTAAGTGAGAAATTAGGGAGAAAAGTAGTATCCGTGTCTTTCGCGTGAAGAAAGTGGTGGATTTTTGGGTTCAAAGTTTGTGTGTTTAATTTTTCGTGTTTCGTATTTTTCATGGTTAGCATTGTTTGATTTTGTGTTTTAGATGTTGGTGTTACATGATTTTATGTTTGAATGGTGTTAGTTAATTGTTTTTAGTGTTTTAGCTTGCAGTTGGAGGGGTTATGGAGTTCCATTTTGTCGCGCGTTACACCCTTGGTCCGGACCACGCTCACGCTAGTCCGGACCATGGCATTTGGAGCATTTTAGTACCCTATTGGACCGGTAGTCCAGACCACGGGAAATCCTGTCCGGACCATCATGTTGTTGCACCGAATCCGAACCTACTGCCTCGGTAGTCTGAACCGGGAAAAGGCCCGTCCGGACCATGCCTACCCGAGCCGCAAGCCTACCCTACTGGGCCGGTAGTCCGGACCAGGTAATGGTAGTCCGGACCAAGATCACTGTGCCGCGATCCCGTGCCCACTGCCTCGATAGTCCGGACTGGGGTTTCGGTCGTCCGGACCACCCACTTTCAAAAAAAAATAAAAAAATAAAAAAATAAAAAAATAATAATAATTCGGTTCAAAACCCCAGCCACTCTCCCTCTCTTCCCCATAATTCTAACCCTCAACTCTCCCTCTCTCTCTCTCTAACCCACCATAGCCAACCCTTCCCACACCATAACTCCACCAAATCACCACCAATCCTTCGCCCGGATGGCTCAAACTTCTCACCACATCACCCTCTCCTTGTCCGGACCAACATATCCCAACCACCACCTCTCCCGTCCACCCAATCGGCCGGAATCCTCCATTCTAGTTGGTGGGTTTTTGAAGTTTCAATCCGTGATCTACGCCAAACCGTGCGCACCCAAGCCGAACCACTACTGCATTCTTGCTCCTTGTGTCGTGGGCTTTCTCCTACCGAGGTCGTCCATTTTTTCCGGTCATCTTCTCCGGTGACTTTTCCGGCCACCTCGCCGGAGCTCCGGTAACCCCTTTAAACTTCAAGTTTTTCCCTTTTCTTTCTTGTTTTTCTTTACTTTCTTAGTTTAAATTAGCCGTTTGGACCGCCATTCACCCATAACCATGGGTCGTGACAAGGGCGAGAACATTAGTACTCAAGCCGGGCCTTCCTCTCACCCTACCCCTAAGCGCCGTCGCGCACGAAGTAAGAGTCCTAGTCCGAACCCTGAGCCACCGGCGGCCAACCCGTTTGAGTCCTTTGCCACCTGCCCTTACAAATACCCTATTACCTTTGATGTGGAATTTTTTGAACTTGAGGAGGCCACGACGAGGCAGTTTCGAGAGATAGCTGATCGGGGTTTGACATGCCTTCTTGGTAATCATGCGCCTATTTACCCCCGGTTGGTCCGGGAATTTTATACTTATTTGCGAAAGGATTCTACGCTTGGCTACTTTAAAACTGTGGTTGATGGCCGCGAATTTCGTTTCGGTGCTCACGATATTGCCCAAGCCTTAGGTTGTCCGTATAGAGAGACTGTCCCCGCTTTTGCAGACAAGGTGGCCCCTATGGATCTTGATGCCATGGCCCGTCTTTTTAAACCGGATTTTCCACAAGCGGGCCATTTGCGACGGAGAGACCTCGACCCATCTCTTTGGTTTGGTGACTTAGTTCTCTCCAATGTGTGCTATGGCCATAAGGATGAGCGGAAACATAATTGGCTCCGTTGTCTCTATTCCTTTCTGATTGGCGCGCCCCTGAATGTGCCTAAAGTTATTATGTGTGAGATAGACCGATTCCTGACGGGGCCCACAAAGGTCGCGACGCCCCTTCCTTTTGGCCATCTCGTTACTCGATAACTTGATCTCTGTACCGCTGATTTTCGGTGGAGCCGCTACCACATTCCCCAGGTTGAGGAGAAGGATGATTCTCTTGATTTTTATGACTGTTCTCGGTGGCACCGGAGTGTAAACCCCATGTTGGCACGGCGGCGTGCGGCGATGGACGCCCCCCTGCTCCTCCTTCACCGATTGAGGAGGACTTCCACTTTGGTTACCCTGAGTATCAACATTTGCTAAGTGGCATGGAGGGTTTGAGAGTTGACCACGAGCGGCTGCGTGTCCAAGCGGACACTTTGCGTGCCAACCAAGAGTTTTCTTATGAGCAGATGGTCGCCATGAACATGGCGTCTCACAGGCAACACTATGACTCCCAGGGCTTGCTTCATAGCCTTTTGCACCTTGACCCGTTGCCACCTTACCAAGCCCCCATGTATCCTCCTTTTCCCGGTACTTCTGCTTCGCATGGGGACGGGATGGACGGTAGTGGTGGTGACGAGTGATGTGTTGGTCACTCTTTGTTGTACAGTGTCCAATCTTTTGTTTTCTGTCTTTTCTTTCTTAGATAGTTTGTTTTTCCTGTTCTTTTTCTTTCTTTTGTCGTTGTGGGGACTAACATATGCAGGTCATTGTGTTCCAGTTGGGGGGTCATGCCCCGTGCTTTTAGCCTATTTAGTTCTCCTTCCCGAGGTGATCTCTTTCCTTCTCTTTACGTCCTTTGTCCTTCTCTTTTAGTGTTTCTATATTCAATGCGGACATTGCATGATTTTAGTTGGGGGGAGGGAACACCTTGTGGTTGTGCATATTTAGAGTCTTGAAAACAAAAACAAAAAAATTAGCAAATTTGAAAAATCTTAAAAAGTTGGCTCCTTTTGGCATGGAATTTTGGATTTGTTGTGCGTACTTGTTGATTGACTGAGTTGAGGCATGCTACTCTTGCATTGGCATATCTTGTGTCACCATAGTTCTGTTTGCTTGTTTGTTTCAAGGGAGGCATCAAGGCACTTAAGTGTGGCACAACTGCACATCACGTTTATTGGGTTTGATCACTTGTGAACTTTGCTTTGTTTGTTCTCGAAGGCTATGATTAGTGGAGACTTATGCCCTAGTGAGCTTTTGAGCCTTAGCTTTCTCTTGGAGAGGTGTCGCAATAACTCTTTGTTTGTCTCGAGAAGCACTAAATTTGTTGTCAATCTCATTATCTTTTGCAAAGTATTGGAATTGCATGCTTTATATATCTATTGGGTTTGGTTTGTTACTTGGATGTTCACCCCTAGGAGATGATCATGGGCATTTTCTTGAATTTGAACCGGTTCGCCTCTCTTGGTTACATTATCCCTTGTGCGCCATTTTGAGCTTTAAATACTTAGCCTTTTCTTTGTTAAACCCCACCTTCCATATTGTGTTTCGAGAAAGGCAAGAGTATAGAGGTATAATTTTGGGATGAAGGTGGATCTTGTGCTTGATGTGCGTTGTCCCCCGAATTGAAGGAAAATGCGTTTCAAAAAGAAAAAAAAAAAGAAAAAAAAAACAAGGAAACACAAAAGAAAAATGCAAAGAATACCGTATGTTGAAAAGTGGGGACACCAATGTGTAAAAAGAGGATTGGTTAAATGTTGGTGGAATGTTAGCAATAATGAGGTGGTGTTGAAGTAATGTTTGAAGGGGCACACATTGTATATTGGCCTTAACATGAGTGTCTTGTTATACTTGCTTATTCTCGGACACATGGTTGTTTCACCCTAACCTTGCGAATTTATCCATTGCCTGATGTTATAACCTTGGTTAAGACCTGTTTGATTCTAGGGGTGTTAGGGTGCGGATTGATGGTTTGAGATGGTTCCAATACTTGATGTTCGTTCATGAGGTTGTGTGTCCACTATATAGAGCGTTCTTTTCGTGTCATAGTGTGTGGAGTATCTTGCTTCATATTCATAAAACCTCCAAACCGCACACTTGAGAGTTCATAATGCACCTTGTTTCGAGCGATTTTACTTGTTGAGTGCATGACACGGTGAGAATTGAAGTCGAGGCTCAGTCCAGAGAGAATGCTCATTCTTTGTTCACTTGTGATCACGGCCCATATCTATACACACACGCTACACTTGGGTGCCATGATTTATTTCTCTTGACTTAATAGCATTTGGAACTATGTGGGTTTGTTTTGCCTTTGCGATAGCACCATAATCTTGGCTTGTGATGTTGGCAAGTGTATGATAGGTTTCGGATTTCATGTTGAAGGATTCCTTGTGTTTTGTGGGTGATCACTGCTGAAAACCCTCACGAGACTTCACTCGTCCTACCGGGGCCGCCTAGGGGTTTAAAAGAACTATCAAAGTAGTTTAGTTTGTTTCTTTGCTAGGGACTAGCAAAGTGTAAGTTGGGGGGTGTGATAGGTGCCGAAAAGCACCCATTGAACCTCGTTAACTCGTACTTTGTTAGGCAAATTAGGTTGTTATTTGATTAGCATTTGTTGGTTAATGGTGTTACAGGCCCCGAGTGCTCAAGGACTTGGAAAACATGCTTTGGAGTGGTTAGAAGCGTCAATGATGCGAAGAGGAGCAAAAGAGGACCAAATGGCCGATTTTTGGTACCATGGTCAGGACCATGCATATCCCTGTCCGAACCAAGGTCCTCGCGAGCTGTAGAGAGCAAACTGCATCGGTAGTCCGGACCATGGTATCCCCGTCCGGACCATGGCGACGGGAATTTGCGTTTTTTCTGGTTTCTGTGTAATTTGAGGGCCCTAGGTATAAATATGATTACCTAACATTGTTTTAGGGGCCCCAACTATTAGAGAGAGGCTACTTTGAGAGAGAAACTTAGAGTTCTTCATGTTCTTCAAGCGTTCTTCGAATCAAAGCATGCCGATCATCACCATGTCCGGCTAAACCCCTTTTCTAGGGGGAGGATGAAGTTCTACACCAAGTAACCATTCCATTTTGTGTAGGTTAAGAGTTTCTAATCGAATTGGATTACATGTTCAGAACTTGGTTTCATAGAATCAATGGAATCATGGTTTTATTCTTTCAATCTGTTGTGTATTTGTGTACCGGTTTTCAAATACCCGTTCATATAATTGCTTTCAACTTTGTGTTTGGAGTTCTAAGATAGGCTATGCTCACGAGACGGATCGTGCCGCGATAGTGAGACGGTCCGTGCCGTGGGATAGTTTATACCTTTTAACAATCACAAATATTTTCTTGACGATTATCGATAGGGATTGCAAGCCCTAGCGATGATCCCTTGTGATTCGATTATAAACCTAACCTATGCAAAAGTTGTGGTTACGAGGATGGAGTGGATTCTAAACCCTAGATCCCTTCTCCATCAATCTAAATCACTTTTAATTATTGTGCTTTTCAGTTCAACAATTTTACAACCAATCAAACATCTGTTTACTGAATTAAATTAGGAATTCATTGGAATTAACGCAACTCAGCCAATTTGTCTCCGAGGATCGACACTCGGACTTAACCGCTATTCTCCGGAATAAAAGTTAATTCCTAGTTATTAAATATCTATTTTTGACTCGGCACGACACTATCATATGCCCTCCTCCAAATCAACTACAATAACAACCACAAGAACCTCGAGCTCATCAAGAAACACTATTGTTGCCTTGCCTTCCTCCTTAACACCGACAAGAACAGTGCCAGCCTTCTGCTTCATCGCCTCCGACTTGGTTAAGAAGCTGAGTTCCGATAACAAGTTTGAATTTCTACTCCAAGGTCAATCTCTTCCCCATCAGGTTGTAGACAAACACGAATAATCAAACCTGCCAAAATCAATTGCCGCTGCAAAACTATTAGAGTCGCACCAGCAGCAGAATAAGTATCCAGTGAAGCAAAGCTCGCTGTGGGCGGTAGGTCGTGTGATAGAGAGAGGAAGCAGTTCTGGTGTTGTGGAAGTGGAGAGAATGCTAGTTGTAATAATTTTTCGATAAAACTTGTGCCCATGGTGCTCTCGTGTTCCATTTTCCCTCCAAAAGGCTGCCCAAGTGCTCCACAGCGTCGTCTTGGTGTGTCCAGATGCCACGTCGGCGTTTTCTATTTGGTAGTTAACAGAAACAAATGGGATGAGCCTAATTGATGAAAATGTGTTAAGTTTAGAGGTTTAATTAATATTTAATTTAGTTTGGAGGCTTATTGGACATTGCGGTCAAAGTTTAGGGGCTTTTTTGAAATTTTCCCAAAGGACCCCCTAACTCACCAAAGCAACACACCCCAAACATCATCGAGAGCTGCGCTGGTAGCATATAGAAGGTTGCTAAAGATGTCCAGAGCCATCCCACTTCAATGATATCATTGGATTAGCAATTTACCAGATGAAAGATGCATGAGGTTATCTCTCTCACCCCCTAAGTGTTTGATTTCTTTTGTGGGGTTTTCTGGTGTGATTCATGGTGCTTTCTTGCTGCTGCTGCTAATAAGTTTTTCCTTTTAATCTCCAAAGCCGGATCAAACTATTTGAAATTGGTGATTGTTACAGTAAAAATGTTTTGTGATTAATTTGGCCAAGATTCGAGATTTGAAAATTTGTTATGCTAACTGAGGACCCAATTCAGATTTGATGGTACACTATTGACAATTTTCATAGATACAGTTGTTTCTCCAGTCTAACAGTATTTATTGTATTGATATTCTTTTATGATAATTATGGAGGGCTTGCTGAGAAGCTCCAGATATTCCCTGATGGAAAGCTAGAGATTAATTTACTTCGGCTTGGCTTGGATCTCTGGTCAGTGCTCTCTTGCACGTTTTGGAGGTGGTGTGCTGATCAAAGGCGGCTATCGTGGAGGTTCTGGTACTGGTGTTGGTGCTGTTCGATGACAATGGCGGCCGTCGGTCAGTGACGGCGTCATGGGATAGCGGCCGCTAAGGTTTGCTTTGTAGGGCTTGGTATCTTACATTTTTTGGGTTTGGGCTTCGTTCATACGGGTTTAGGCACAGCCCATTAGGTGCATGATTGGGGTTTCGGACTTGGCCCATTTGGTGTTTGGGCTTGGCCCTTTTGGTGTTCCATCCAATTTTATATTGTATGCTCGACGTACCCTCATTGAGTTTAGTAAAATTTCTCTTTTGCCGATCAAAAAAATTTTTGTTAGCTTACATGCAACTTAATTTGTTATGTCCTAAGGATCAATAATATAAGTATACTTTTTTGGTGTATAATTTGGTCGATCGAGAAAGTTTTTCCAAACCACTTTGAGGATTTGAAGATATAGAAATTAATTTGAGAGACTATCATTGAAAAGTAATATAGCAATTGATACAGAGCCGACTATTGCTTCTTTTTGCGTTTTTTTTTATATCTACACCTATTAAAAATCCTTGAAAATGTTGGGGCTTCCACTGTAGCCTGTAGAATATCAACGAGGCACTACCAATTCATGGCTTGTTTTTTCCAAATTCCTACTCTACTATTAGTTTCAGGACTAACGATGTCCATGCCATTCGGAAATTCTTAATTTTCATTCTGTGGTGGTTTGCAAATTTTTGGTATGTGATCAATATACAGAAAATGTAAGAAATTGATAATATCCGTGAGCGCAGCGGAAATTTCATATCGTACCTTCAACCATTATTGTTCAAGTGATTGAACAAAGCAAAGAGATCTTCTAACCTATGACCCACGTAATGAACTCCATTAATGAAAATACAAACTTGTTCTTATTTTCGGATTAGGCCAGGGACCCTCTGGATGTGGTATTTATAGGCAACACATTTCCTACCATCAAGGAAGAGTTGTCTCCAAATGGTGTCATTTTCAATAGTGGGTGTGTCTCTTGATCATGTGTTTAATCCTAATGGGATATGACTCTTGATATATCTTCTTTCAATAAATATACCCTTTCACATGGGAAACATGTACACTTTCTCACAGGATATACTTTTCCTAATAAGATATCTTTTCACAACTAGACACCTAATAATTGGGCAATTTATTTATCATTCATAACTTCGAATAATAAATAGAAAATTACATGTAGGCCACATTAGGTAATTTCTTACATTCTCCCACTTGGCTTATATGCCACACTATATTGAGTGGTAATTAAATTATAAAGTCATTTTATTCGTGTGCTACCTTACGAAAATTCTAATATTCTCCCACTTAGCCCACGTAACATTTCAATGAGTGCTAAAAATAAACATGGCTACTAGGAAACCCATCTTTTTTTTTTTTTTATTGTAAAATGTTCCCACTCTAATAAAGAGTCAAATGTATGAATTATAGTGGTTGTACCACATAATGAGTACTTCCTTCTACGTATTAAAATGCCTACTCTCTAAGCAAGTATACTTTATAAATGGTCTATTAAGTAACTCGGGTCCTACTTTATGTATCTCAGCGGATAACCCAAGTACATACTTTACTTTATGTGCACATATACGTTCTTTATTCTCTAAGGATTTCCTTAATTGTCCACAACTAATTGAGCAACTGAGAGAGAAAACTAATAAAAGAGCTAACAAGTCTTGCATTCACTACATGACTTCTAATATTTTGCCGGCAATAATTAACTCTATACTTTATGCTCAATGGACATTTGTATAATTTCTCTCACTTAATGAGGTACTCTATCACAATCTACCTATTTCGGCTCTCGTCCTTTAAATTCTTAGAGACAATAATGGAAACCGAATTTTAACATAATAACCTCGATTCATAACCAACAACAATCATGAGACCCTTAATGCCTGTTCGTTGGCTTCAAGCTCCCACTGAATTCTAACTCCTTAGTAAACAAAAGCTTACTTGTTTCTACACTCTATAGGACTTGGAGAAGAATAACAGAACAATTGCTAATAATCTGCCCATAGTTCTAGATTCCGATAAGTACCTCATAATCTTATTTGTAGATCAGAATGATAAGATTAGCTGTAGTAACCATGAACATGGAAACTTAATGCTATGAAATCAAACTTTAATCTAAACTAACCAACGTTAATTTAGTAAAAAATTCTAATTGTATAACGGGCAGTGGCCAACTCACATGAATTCTCCTAAAACATTATGAATAAGAAAAATATTCACAGATGTCATGAATATTGTCTCCGTACCTGTGGGTATAGAAAAACTTATTCTCAGAGACTACATGTATCATCTTATTCCAATAACATCACAAAAATATTAACCTCCCTGTGGGGCTGAGTTTTTAGTTCCATGATCTAGCAACAAAATTAATGTCAAAATAGCTGTCAATTAACTTAATAAAGTTCACCGAAATTGCCCTTATGTGATTAATAAACTCCTTAAGGTGCTATGGCTACTCTTAAGTAATTTGATGTTCACTACTATATATCAAAAGACATCATAAACTTATGACAAATCCTTTCGTAGCCACATATACAAACTTGATTATTACCATGACTTAAGATATTGTGGCTATTCCCATGTAATTTTGATACTCACTACTTTAAAATGACCTCAAATTGCATGGCCAATAGGTGTGATGTTGCTCCGTTTAAAATTTAAAAATGTAAGCCACCATCAAATTTTTCAAATGATGAATTGGTTCTCAATAGATACCTAAAAACCAAGACATGTGTCTCTTCTAAAAGATAGAACCACCGGTTGTGAAAACTTTAATTCTAATCAAGTGGGCATGGGAATAATTAAATAAAGATATGAAAATCATTGGTTTGCAATAGAACACAGATTATAAGGCACAAAGGTTGCAAAAATAACCATTGCAATCTATTATTATTATGATTAAATCAACTAAGTTTGCATATATGGAAAGAACTATGCATACAGACCGGAATTGATTCTTATCCTCAATCTTCAAGTTTCATATATAGGTACTGTTCCAATATATGGATACCAATTATTTTCCTTTATTGAAAACCAAATGTATAACCAACGACCCTAATTCATGAAATTTATTTTGTGGACATGGCATCTCAATGCATGAATATTCATTTCAAATATTCGATTGTTAAACCACAAACCATTAAATCAATAAACTGTAATTTGTAATAGTTCAAGTAAGGTTCTTTGTTATTTTTTTTTATAAAACAAACACCAAATTCAATAGTCACATCCCTTAGTATGAACTCACCGTTACATCTCTTGATGTAAACTAAATGATCACATCTCAACTATAACATTCCTTAGTTTTAAACCAAATGGTCACATGTCTCAATGGAAACTCAATGGTCACACTTAAAAGTGTAATCTCAACAGACACACCTTCCAGTTTAAAAAGGCCGCACCCCTTAGTTTGAATCTAAGGGTCATATCTCTTAATTTAAACTCAAGAGTCACACCATTTAGTTGAACTCCAAGGGTCACATATCTTCATCTATAAAACATGGTGACATTTCAGAGTCACACCATTTCAAACCCTCTTTTTTTTATATCCCCAAATGAGCACATAAGTTTATATCCAATATTTCAAACAAATTCGGCCACCGAAAAGTGCATGAAAATAATCCAAGTTGTACAAGATGCCACAATACAAAATTGTCAGAATCAATAATTCCAAACTACTTCCACCGACGGTTAACAATAATGTGAATACGAACTACACTGATTCAAAAATCCACTTATCAACCAAATTTTAAGAATCACAATCCTAAATAGGTTACTAATAAAAACAGTAAGCAATTCAATGGAATTCGAAACAGTTTTTAAGAGTTCAATTGATAACCCCACATTCACCGATATTAACCAAACATAGGAAGACAAATGCAAATTGACTGGAAAAGATATAATATACCATTCAAAGAGGTAGCCAAACTATTCAAAATGATGCCACCTTTTGAAACTGATCATAGTATCATAGTCAAGTGTGGTGCAAAGAAATTTAATCATTTTTTTTCATGCATCAAAAATTCAATATTCTCCTCAGAATATAAATGATTCCGAAAGGTAAAGTAAATGCAAAGTATGATTTGGAGAGGTTGTCTGATCGCATCAAATACAAATATGCACAAAAGTAAACTCGAATCTTCTACTGTTTTGCAGTCTCTCAAAATGAATGACTCTTACTCAATGAAAATATGAACAAAATTTTCATAAAAGCATGTCGAACATTCTAGTGTTTCTTCATAAAATCATGTCAAATATCAACGATCTCGGTTTGATAAAAAAAATTTCAACTTTCAATAAATTCTTTGCACTTGAAATGGCATGAAGGAGGCTTTGATACCAATTGAAAGAAATTGATAATACCTGTGAGCACAACAGAAATTTGAAATTGTACCTTCAACCATTATTGTTCAAATGATCAAACAAAGCAGAGAGATCTTCTGACCTATGACGCACGTAATGAACCCCATTGATGGAATACAGGGTTGTTCTTATTTTCGGGTTAGGTCAGGGACCCTCTGGATATGGTATTTGTAGGCAACACATTTCCTAATGAGATATGACTCTTGATATATTTTTTCCAATAAGTATACCCTTTCACATGATAGGATACACCCTTTCTCACAGGATATGCCTTTTCATAATAAGACATCTTTTCACAATTAGACACCTAATAATTGGGCAATTTATTTATCACTCATAAATTCGAATAATAAATAGAAGATGACATGTAGGACACATTAGGAAATTTCTTACAGAAAATTCATATCCTTAATTTTCATTCTGCGGTGATTTGCGAATTTTCTACTACTACCATTGTTTTGATGGCGTTTCTTCAACTTTTCTGCAAATGAAAACTTGAATCACGACTTGTGTATCAAATTATTGAATTCGCGAAACCCTTTAAATATGGAGAAGAAAAGAGATTATATCAGACTAGTTTACTCTTCTAGTAAACTCTATAGTCAAGATATTGAAAAAGTGTGTATCTTTTCATTTTCTTTTTTTACTACTAGTAAAATTCATATTTTTATTATAATTATGGACATACGTAGACGTACAAAAACCTACACCAACACACAGAGAGAGATAGAGACGGAGAGAGAGACCAGGTGGGAAAAGATTAACATTGTTTCAGACGGTAAAGATCATGCAGTTACACAGATAACAATTATTAAGTACATGCGCGTCGATAGGAGCATAAATGTTCACATTGGCACCCCCTAATTTATCTTCGTTAATTCTATATTTATTTTGTTACTTGGAGTATAATGCTTTGTTTATGCGTTTTTGCGGATATTTGAAGCCTTTGATAAAAAAGACCGAAGTACAATTTTATTTGGTGTCAAAGCAAGGCCCATGGTCGAATAAAAATCAAGTGACGAACCAAGCGTGGGATTGGGCGTTATGAATTATACTCCAAATAACCACCCCGTGGCTATAGAAATTGGTAGGAGCATTACAATATCCATGCATGTGGGCCCAAACGATTGTTTATGAGTTTATTTTGGGGCTTCTTCCAAACCAACCCTCTTTTGTAAGGGTGTTCTCATTTAGGCCCTGCTCATGTTACACTCTACCCATCCAGGCCCTTTCCCACGCGCGTCAACCCCATAGGATTATAATCCCTATGCTGTCACACCTTCCATGCACACCGCACTCTCTCTGTCCTCTCTTCCT
Organism: Vaccinium darrowii; assembly: GCA_020921065.1. Taxonomy (NCBI): domain Eukaryota; kingdom Viridiplantae; phylum Streptophyta; class Magnoliopsida; order Ericales; family Ericaceae; genus Vaccinium; species Vaccinium darrowii. The sequence goes on from CM037151.1 coordinate 21,761,671, forward strand.
TCAATTAATGCTTTTATTTCTACTCTCTCTCTCTCTCTCTCTCTCTCTCTCTCTCTCTCTCGCTCTCTCATTTTTAGGACTTTAAATATTTATAACTTTTAATTTATATATCCGGCTTTAAAAAAAAATATTTTTAGAACCTACTCGACGACAGTTATCAAACAAGACCCATATTGAATATACAATTATATGCAGAAAAAAATAATTTGAGTGGTGTGATTTCTTTCATTTTAGAGGGTGTGATTTCTTTCATTTTAGGGGTGTGAATTCTTTAATTTTGGAGAGTGTGAATTGTTCAGAAAGGTTTAAATATTTTTCATTTTGGAATATGTGAATTCTATATTTGAGGGATGTGAATTCTCTTTTTTTGGGTGTGAATTGTGTATTTTTTTGAGTAAGTTGTGAATTGTGTATTTTGGAGAATGAGTTTTGCAGAGAATGTGTGAATTCCGCATGAGGGGTGTGAATTCTTCTAATTGGATGGCGTGAATTCTGCATTTGAGGGTGTGAATTCTTTCTTTTTGGGTCTGAATTGTGTACTCTAGAGAGTGAGTTATGATGTGTGAATTCTGCATTTCAGACCTGTGAATTCTTTGTTTTAGGTGTGAATTGTGTTTTTTGTAGAGTGAGTTGTGATATATGAATTTTGCATTTCAAGGTTGAGTTTTTTTTTTTTTTTGGGATGTGAATTATTTAGAAGGGGTGTGAATTCTTAATCTATAGGTATAAAAAATACTTTTTTTACATGTATACAATACCATGTTCACAATGGATCTTGTTTAAAAGAACTCAGCTAGTAGATTTCAAATATATAATTATTATAAAAAAATAAAAATGCATAACAAAAGTTATTTTATTTGAAAATCTAAACTAGAAAAGGGAGAGAGAGAGAGAGAGAGAGAGAGAGAGAGAAATAAATTCAATGTGTCAGGAAAATGGCACATGCCGTGTGGAGAGAGGGAAGAGATAGTGTGAGGAAAGTGGCAGGAAGTGACACGTGGCATGCCTTGAATGGAAAAACCCTTCCACGCGCTCCCAAGACTTATTTAGAAGTGAAAGACAAAATGATGTTTGGACGAAAGCCTCCACAAAAAGTGGGGGCGGCTTGAAATGACCCGTTCATTTAGACCAGAGTGGACCAAGAGAAGAAAACAATGGGCTAATGCAATTCTCAGCAAGCCTAATTAGGCTAGTGCTCTACTGGAAAGACACTATGGAATGACTTGGGAAATAAGAAGCAAGGGGCGACAGATTTTAATATAAAAACAAGGCAGTAGCCTTGGCATTAGAGAAAAGAAACAGAGGAAGACCACGAACGGGAGAAAAAAAGAAAAAGCAAAAAGAAGCGGCGCCAGAGAGAGATATCACGCACAATGATAAGTGCCGAAATGTTTACATTTGGGCCGCGTAATTTACATTTGTTATGTCCCTTATTATTTTATTTAATATCTTTTGTTGTATTTTTGTGATTTTAGGTTCTAAGAGCAGGATACAGCATTTGGCCTTACATTAAGAGAATTGTGTGCTGTGCGAGCACCACACTGGATCATTTTTCTAGCCCATCTTCCAGATCACTATCCCCTGACCAAATATTGTTTATTCAGAGCACCAAAATCCATTACTGAATCTCAGTGGAGCAACTGGCGAGCATTTGTTCAATTATCAAGTCCCAGTAGAAGAATTCGTTGTTTATTCAAAGGGGAATTGTGCAAACCAAGGAAAGGCAATTCAAGTGAAGTTCTATGCTTGAATCTGATGCAATTACTTCAGGCATGGTCATATGTCAGTGGAAACTTAAATGAGCCGACACATTGGTCCATAATTTGCTACCCATACTCTTTCTCCTCTACCTTTATAATGCTGCTTTGGCCTTATGGCCAGGGGTTCTAAAATCGAAGAGTCATAAACTGAGAAAGGAGATCCCTAAGAGAAAATTTTCTGACAAAGAGCAGAGGGAGGGTCTCGGACAAAGAGCAGAGAGAGGTTCTCGGGAAACATCACAAGACACATTTTTCATTCAGAAGGAGAGTTTTGGGGAACAGAAGGCAAACCACAAAATAGAATTTTTCATGCAATCAGAGGAGGCTTCACAAATAAGGCTCACGGCTGAGAGCAGTCCAATCACCATGCTCGGCTAAACCCCTCATCTAGGGGGAAGATGAAACTCCGTACCAAGTAACCATTTTTGTGCGTAGGCTTATGTTTATTTATTCGAATCAATTGTGTAACTAAGAACCCTTTTTATTACGATTGAATGAATTGATTTTTATGCTTTCAATTAATTAAGTATTTGTACGCATGCTTTACAAATACGAGTTATGCAATGGCTTTCTGTGTTTGTGCTTGGGTAACTGAGATGGGTTATGCTCGTAAGACGGATCGTGCCACTGGACAGCCCGTGAAAGAGATGGGTTGTGCTAGCGAAACGGTCCGTGCTATGGGATAGTCCATGCCTGTTAACAACACAATTATTTTCTTGACAATTATGATTCGAATAATAAACTTAGCCTACACATAACCTTGTTATGTGGTCGGGGTGGATTCGGAACTCTAGATATTTTTCTCCACCAGTTTCACTCAATTCAATTATTGCTTTTCTTTAGTTTAGATTAGTTTGAGAATTAAAATCAACCAATCAAACTTTTATGAATTAAATTAGAAGCCAATCGAAATTAACGTAATTTAGCCAATCTGTCTCCGTGGATCGATACTCGGACTTAGCCACTATTCTCTGGAGTAGTAGTTAATTCCTTGTTTTTATAAATGTATTTTTGACTCGGTACAACACGGTCAAATTTTGGCGCCGTTGCCGGGAACAATTTGCACGATTACATAGTTTCAATTATTTTCTATTTTAATTCGTAGTTTATAATTTTCTCTAGTACTAAAAAAACTAAAAACAAAAATACAACAACAAAAAGAAAAAAAAATTGAATCAAGCAGTAGATCTTTGCATTCCAGCCTTGTAACATTAGTTTGTAGAGAACAATTGGACTTTGGACTTTGGACAGTTGGACTACTAACATTTGGACTACTAATTTCTTACTACAGGGGTCGGTTTTCCGCCTCTCTTTTGTTTTCTTTTACTAACTGCTAATTTCTAACTCTGGAGGTTAACCCCTCCTTGCTAATCTAACTCCTAACTTTGGAGGTTCATCCTTCCTTTTACTTACTGTTTTTATCTATATTGTATATATATTTTTCTTTCTTTTTTTTTGTGTGGAGATTAATCCCTCTCACCATTTTTTTTTATTTTTATTTTATAGAGGTCAGTACTTCAGATACCCCTCTTATTTCTTTCAAGACCGGTTCAACTGGCTATTAGCTGTTGTTTTATTAACATTTGTTATTGCAGCGCGCGCAAGTGCTTCAAAAAAAAAAAGTTCTAAAAAGAGGCTCGGGATTTCATCACCCGTTCCTTCACAAAAAAATAATAATAATGCACGGGCGTCAGTCTGTTATTCCTGAGTTAGTTCCTATTGACTATGAGTTAGAGAGAACTGTTATTCCTGAGTTAGTTCCTATTGACTATGAGTTAGAGAGAACTGATAGGAAGATCCGAGCCAAAAATCGCATTAGGGATCTCGTAGAACCACCTCCAATGGAATTAGAAGGTGATAGGAAGATCCGAGCCAAAAATCGCATTAGGGATCTCGTAGAACCACCTCCAATGGAATTAGAAGGAGATCCTAATGCCTTGCCTCCTGCCCCCGGCCCACTGCACACACACTTCTTGCCATCGGCCTACACCACACCATCATGCATCCAGTTGCCATAGTTCACTGCCACTCACTATGAGATTAAAACCAGTGTGTTGAATGCATTGCCCAGTTTCCACGGGTATTCTCATGAGGATCCCGACCAGCATATTGATGAATTCATAACCATAAGCTCCACACTTCAAATTTATAATTTTCCAAATGAGGTGCTTAGGTTAATTTTGTTTCAATTTTCACTAAAAGAGAAGGCTAAACATTGGCTTAGTACCTTGCCTGCAAACTCAATAACTAGCTGGGGGCAACTGAGAGACGCATTCCTTAAGAAATATTTCTCCATTGGAAAAACGACTCAGTATCGGAAACTGATCACTTCGTTCCGACAAGTTGACAATGAGCCTCTTCATGAGGCTTGGGAGAGATTTGGTAACCTCATTAGGAAGTGTCCACACCACGCAATTGCACAGTGGCAATTGGTGCAAAGTTTTTACGATGGGTTGAATCCCCACTATCGAATGATGGTTGATGCCTCATGTGGAGGCTCATTAATGAACAAGGATGAAAAGTCGGCATGGGAACTTTATGAGACAATGAGCGACACTTCCCAACACCATGCCACTTACCAGCACAGTGATAGGGCAACCACCACAGCCAGTTCTTCAAAGCCACGAGGTTTGTATGAGGTTAGCCCCTCTAGCAACCTCGCTTTTAAGGTTGACTCTCTTGCCGAGAAACTTGACCAATTTTTAAGTTTGAGCTCGACTTTTGCTCTGCCTTTTGCTCCGCCTCCTGCTTTTTAGGAGGCTTGTTCTCTATGTGCTAATCCAGCCCATTACGTTACCGAGTGTCCGACGAGAGACCAATTTCCTGGTTTTGCGGAAGAGCAAGTTCACGCTGCTCAGGGGTATTCCAATGTTCAAAGTTATCCTAAACCGGGTGATCCCTCTTGTAACACTTACCACCCGGGGCTTAGGAATCATCCTAACCTGTCGTGGCAATAGCCACAAGACAATGCCCCTGCCCCACAGTCTAGGCCATGGTCCACACCATATAATCCTGCGGCCTATCGCTATGCAAACCACCAGCAGCCACCCCCTCAGCGAGCGCCAGCCCAGTCCTCGAGGGACCCTTCCTTCGAGGATAAGTTTATAAAGGCATTTGAGATGATGACTGCGACACAACAACAAGTGAATTCTCATACCCAGTCCATCTCACGGATACAGGCACAACTGGGCCAATTGGCCAACACAATGAACCGTAGGGAGGAGGGTAGGTTGCCTAGTCAGCCGATTCATAACCCGAGAGGCCAGCACCAATGTGAGGGGAATCAAGGGACTGATAATTTCCAACATGCGAATGTTCTCATGTCCCTTCGTAACAAGAGAGAGGTCGAAACCCGACCAGAGAAGCCCAAAAGCAAGGAGCATCAAGCTCCCTCCTCCCCATCTGATTCTGGGGAGGAGAGTTCACAGAGCAAGGAGGCAACCCCTCCAATCACTACTTCACCACCCCACCACCATACCCACAGGCTCTTAGGCACCACCCTATGTGCCTAAAGCCCCCTTCCCTACTGCCCTAAACGGGCCATCTCCTTACACCAAAAAGGGATCAACTATGGAGGACACTCTTGAGGTATTCAAATGCGTGGATATCAATATACCCCTCCTAGATGCAATTAAGCAAATCCCTAATTATGCCAAGTTTCTCACCAAGCAAGTGAGCTCAGTTTTCCAGTCTCACACTCCTCCTAAGTTGCAAGATCCCGACACTCCTACCATTGCCATAGTCATATGTAATCATGCCATCGAGCGAGCACTCTTAGACTTAGGGGCTAGTGTCAACTTAATTCCTTACTCGGTGTATGAACAATTGGGACTTGGAGAATTGAAACCCACGACGGTAACCTTAGAATTAGCTGACCGATCCGTAAAGGTACCGCGTGGGGTAGTTGAGGACGTTATTGTCAAGGTCAATGACTTTTACATTCCTGCCAATTTTATAGTCCTTGACACGGAACCGGTGCAAACCGTCAGAAAGCAAACTCCTGTCATACTTGGCCATCCATTCTTGGCGACGACCATTGCTAATATTCATGTGCGGAGTGGAGAGATGGAGGTTACCTTTGGGAACATGACGCTCAAGCTCAATGTTTACAATCCCAAAAGGCATCCGCATTCGGAGGATGACTGCTTTGCAGTCGATGTTATAGAAGACTTAGTTGAGGAGGTCGATGTTATAGAAGACTTAGTTGAGGAGGCCTTGCCTTACATTTTGACTGACGACCCGTTGGCTGCATGTTTGACAAATTTTGGGTATGAGGAGTACGACATAGATAAGTCCGTTGAAGAGGTGAATCTGTTACTTGATTGTTCACCTCTCAAGTGGACGGCCCAGTTTGAACCTCTTCCTTCTCTGTCTAGTGAGATTGCCCCTCCCTCTATTTAGGTTCCTCCAAAGCTTGAGCTGAAGCCGCTCCCGGCCAACCTCAAGTATGTGTTTTTGGGTAGTGAGGACACTCTTCCAGTTATCATAGCATCTGAAATTTCTGAAGCACAGGAGGGTCAACTTGTCGAGATGCTTAAAGAGCACAAGGGTGCTATTGGGCGGTCTGTGGCGGAATTGATCCCTCAATTTGCATGCATCGCATTAATTGCGAAGAGAATGCTAAACCTTTAGGGGAGATGCAACGGAGGTTGAATCCGAACATGAAAGAGGTGGTGATGAAGGAGGTAGTGAAACTCCTTGATGCAGGTATTATATACCCCATCGCTGACAGTAAGTGGGTGAGTCCCACTCAAGTGGTGCCCAAGAAGTCGGGCATCACAGTTGTTGAGAATGAGAAGAATGAGTTGGTCCCTACACGCGTGATAACAGGTTGGCATGTTTGCATTGACTACCGGAAGCTCAATTCCATGACTAGGAAAGATCACTTCCCATTGCCTTTTATTGATCAAATCCTAGAGCGACTCGCGGGCCAAAGCTACTATTGTTTTCTGGATGGCTATTCCGGATACAATCAAGTGCCCGTTGACCCCGTTGACCAAGAGAAAACGACTTTCACCTGTCCTTTTGGCACTTTTGCTTATCGGCGCATGCCGTTTGGTTTGTGCAATGCACCCGCGACCTTCCAGCGGTGCATGATGTCCATTTTTTCTGACATGGTGGAGAAGTTCCTCGAAGTCTTCATGGATGGCTTCTCAGTCTTTGGGACCTCGTTCGAGGACTGTCTCCGAAACTTGCGTAAGGTGCTTGAGCGCTGCATAGAGAATAATCTAGTGCTCAATTGGGAGAAGAGTCATTTTATGGTTCAAGAGGGGATAGTTTTAGGGCATGTGGTGTCCAAGAGGGGGATCAAAGTTGACAAAGCCAAAGTTGACTTAATTTCCAAGCTTCCTCCCCCCTCTTCTGTTAAGCAAATCCGGTCCTTTTTAGGACACGCGGGCTTCTACTGTCGCTTTATTGGAGACTTTAGTAAGATTGCTAAGCCCTTGTGCAAACTCCTTGCCAAGGGTACTCCATTTGTCTTTGATGCGGCATGTATGAAGGCCTTTGTCACACTTAAGGATGCCTTGACCTCTGCGCCGATTATGCAGTCACCCAATTGGTCCTTACCGTTTGAAATCATGTGTGATGCATCCGACTATGCAGTTGGTGCTGTCCTTGGCCAGCGGGGTGACAAAATTCCCCATGCTATTTACTACGCGAGCAAGACTCTCTCCGATGCTCAATTGAACTATACCACTACGGAGAAGGAATTGCTTGCGGTAGTCTTTGCACTCGATAAGTTTTGGTCTTACCTTCTTAGGTCTAAGGTAGTTGTGTTTTCTGACCATACCAACAGTTTGACTTTGAAATTCGGGATAAGACGGATTCCGAAAATTCGGTAGCTGACCACTTGTCGAGGATCATAGTCGACTCCTCTTACGACACGATACCTCTACGTGACTCATTCCCCGATGAGCAACTTTTCACGATGTCGCAAGTCCGACCCCCATGGTATGCTAACATTGTTAATTACTTGGCCACTGGTGAGATTCCTTCGCATTGGTCCCATCTCGATAAGGACCGATTCTTCTCACAAGTAGGGCATTATTTATGGGAGGATCCGGAACTCTTTAAGTATTGCGCTGACCAAGTGATCCGGCGCTGTGTCCCTGAGAGTGAGTACCATAGCATTTTTACGTTTTGTCACACTCTTGAATGTGGGGGACACTTTAGTAGGAAGAAAACAGCAGCCAAGGTACTACAGTGTGGTTTTAATTGGCCAACTTTGTTCAAAGATGCCTATGAGTTTTGCAAGACATGTCTTCGGTGCCAACGCTCTGGAAACATGTCTCACCGAGACATGATGCCATTATCCCCAATTTTAGTTGTTGAGATATTTGATGTGTGGGGATTTGATTTTACGGGACCGTTCCCTAATTCGTTTGGGAATGAGTATATTTTGGTGGCAGTTGACTATGTCTCAAAGTGGGTCAAGGCTGTGGCGTCCAAAATGAATGACCACAAAGTTGTGGTCAAGTTTCTTAAGAGTAACATCTTTAGTCGTTTTGGTTGTCCGAGAGCGATAATTAGTGATGAGGGCACCCACTTTTGCAACAAGAACTTTGCAGCACTAGTAGCTAAGTATTCTATCACGCACAAGGTGGCGACACCTTATCACCCGCAAACTAGTGGCCAAGTTGAGGTTTCGAATAGGGAGATTAAAAAAATCTTGGATAGGACGGTTGGTACAACACGCAAAGATTGGTCTACTCGACTAGATGATGCATTGTGGGCTTACCATACAGCTTATAAGACCCCTATTGGCATGTCTCCTTACCGGTTAGTTTTTGGTAAGGCGTGCCACTTACCTGTTGAGTTGGAACATAGGGCATTGTGGGCCATAAAAAGTTTAACTTTGATATGGCCGCTGCCTGGTCTCATCGTCGACTCCAACTTAGTGAGCTTGAGGAGTTGCGTAATGATGTATATGAAAGTGCGCGGATTTATAAAGATCGAACAAAAGCTTTTCACAATAAACACATTGTTCGCAAGACTTTTAAGACTAACCAAAAGGTGTGGCTCTTTAATTCTCGTTTGCGTCTATTTCCGGGTAAGTTGAAATCACATTGGGATGGCCCATATATTATTCATAAAGTGTTTCCTTACGGGGCGGTTGAAATAAGGGATCCACGAGATGGTAAAATCACTAAGGTTAATGGTCAACGTTTAAAACCATACGTGGAAGGAATTGTGACTGAAGAGGTTGTTGAGGAGATTGACTTGGTGGATCCTATTTATTTGGATCTATGAGTGTTCGGGAGGTCTAGGAGACTACAAATCTTTGGAGTTTGCGATAACTCTAGTGTCAACCGTGCTCGAACGGCTATCAATGGTCCGGTATAGCCATCTAATTTCTAGCCTTAAATTTGTGTATCTGGGTTTCTGACAATCTTATTGCCGTGTCTCGGATAGTCATAAAAGACGATTGACTCTGATTTCTTTAAGGAAAAACCTTGAGTGATTTAACCTGTTGAGTCATGACTTACCCGGGATTGTTATGATGACCTTCTCTACACAAATTTAAGTGAGAAATTAGGGAGAAAAGTAGTACCCGTGCCTTTTGCATGAAGAAAGTGGTGGATTGTGTTATGTTGTGTCTTTTCTTTTTGTTCTTTCTTTATCAGATTGCTTCATTCAAGTTGGGGGGTCTCCCCTGCCACACTCTACGTCCTACATAGTTGTCCAGTTTGAGGTGATATCTCTCCACTCTTTTTCATTTCGATCCTTATCTCTTAATGATTTGCATTCAATGAGGACATTGAAATATTTAAGTTGGGGGAGGGTTTACTTCGTGTTTTGTTTATATTTAGAGTCATTAAGAAAAATTGAAAAAAAAAAATTTCAAAAATGAAAACTAAAAACTAAATTTTTTTTTTCCTTATCCTTTGTAAAGTACTGTGAGTTCTTATTTGTTCTCTTATTTGAATGATAGGACATGTCTTAGGAAAGCATGATATTTATGCATTACTTTTGTACCATAGTTCATTATCCTAACTCTCAGTTAAGGGTATTTCATGAATTTCAAGCTCAGAAAGTAATGCACTGCACAATAGCCACTTTGAGTGTGAATTAAGTTAAAGAGTAAATATGGCCAGTAAATCCAGACGAAAACTTGTGGAGACTTTTAACCCATGTGAGCTTCGAGCCATTCATCTTTGGAGGGTTGTACAAAGTTAACTCATATTCTCTTGGGTTTACCACATTATGTTGTTGCTAAGTCTCATTATTCTTTGATTTTGGTCATTTGCTGGAGGAACATCATCTTATTGCCACATTTGAAATCTTTTAATTCATGGAAGCTAAAGAATCATGTGAATCCTAGGAAATGATTATAGGCCATCCTTTGAAGTGATTTCACATCTCAAATTTTAGTCAGTGTGTTAGTTTCCCTTGTTCGCCCATTTTGAGCACTAATGTCAATTCTTTTTGTCTTTCTGTTTGCGGAGTAGTGAAAATTTTCATATTAGAAAGAAGGCCTACTTCTTGTAAATATCTCCTAAAAAAAAAATTCAAAAGAAAAAAAAAAGGAGATTAGTTTGTGAAAGGCCTTGTTTACCATTTGTTTCACTGCTCTAAAGCCGATTGTCTTTCAGCCTCCACCAGTAAATTTTAACCTAATAAAAAGTCCTATTTTGATTCTAGGTGCAGCATGTTTTGGCAGTGAAAATGAATGAAAAAGATGATAGTGTGGTGGTTCTCAAAATTTTCTCCAGCAATGGCATCTATTCATGAGACTTTGATCTTTCTTGATCCTGCGTTTTTGAGAATTATATGTGAGCCATTTTGTCTTGCTACATAAAATCATGCTCACATATTTGAGAGATCATGGCCTGCATCCGAGTGATGTTATTGCTGAGTGTAATCCCATGTGAGATTTGAGTCAAAGCGCATTTCGAATGGATGAATGGGCTGTATTTTACTTGTAGACTGACTTTGCACTTATTGTGGCTATCTTTTCGCACACTCTGAGTTTTGAATACTAATGGGATATTTTTAAATGGTAGATAGGCTTTTGAACTATGGTTGATTCCTATGCATGCATACCAAACTTTCATTTTTCATGTTCTTGAAGTCACGCCTTGCACATTTCGGAACTCATTGTACATTCAAGGGATTTCTAAAAATGTTTGTGGGTGTCATTGTTGTAAGCCCTCACGAGACTTCACTCGTCCTACTAGGGCCGCCTAGCGGTTTAAAAGGCTTGTTGCATACGCTAAATGCAATCGTTGATCCTCCAACACTGGATATATATTATTGTAGTTTGAGTTGTTTTTCTTTTTATTTTGCTTGAGGACTAGCAAAATGTAAGTTGGGGGGTGTGATAAGTGCCGAAATGTTTACATTTGGGCCGCCTAATTTACATTTGTTATGTCCCTTATTATTTTATTTAATATCTTTTGTGGTATTTTTGTGATTTTAGGTTCTAAGAGCGAGATACAGCATTTGGCCTCACATTAAGAAAATTGTGTGCCGTGCGAGCACAACACTGGATCATTTTTCCAGCCCATCTTCCGGATCACTATCCCCTGACCAAATATTGTTTATTCAGAGCACCAAAATCCATTACTGAATCTCAGTGGAGCAACTGGCGAGCATTTGTTCAATTATACAGTCCCAGTAGAAGAATTCGTTGTTTATTCAAAGGGGAATTGTGCAAACCAAGGAAAGGCAATTCAAGTGAAGTTTTATGCTTGAATCTGATGCAATTACTTCAGGCATGGTCTTATGTCAGTGGGAACTTAATTGAGCCGACACATTGGTCCATAATTTGCTACCCATACTCTTTCTCCTCTACCTTTATAATGCTGCTTTGGCCTTATGGCCAGGGGTTCCAAAATCGAAGAGTCATAAACTGAGAAAGGAGATCCCTTTGAGAAAAATTTCGGACAGAGAGCAGAGGGAGGTTCTCGGGAACCATCACAAGACACATTTTTCATTCAGAAGGAGAGTTTTTGGGAACAGAAGGCAAACCACAAAATAAAGTTTTTCATGCAATCAGAGGAGGCTTCGCAAATAAGGCTCACGGCTGAGAGCAGTCCAATCACCATGCTCGGCTAAACCCCTCATCTAGGGGGAAGATGAAACTCCGTACCAAGTAACAATTTTTGTGCGTAGGCTTATGTTTATTTATTCGAATCGATTGTGTAACTAAGAACCCTTTTCATTACGATCAAATGAATTGATTTTTATGCTTTCAATTAATTGAGTATTTGTACGCATGCTTTACAAATACGAGTTATGCAATGGCTTTTCTGTGTTTGTGCTTGGGTGACTGAGATGGGTTATGCTCGTAAGACAGATCGTGCCACTGGACAGCCCATGAAAGAGACGGGTTGTGCTAGCGAGACGGTCCGTGCTATGGGATAGTCCATGCCTGTTAACAACACAATTATTTTCTTGACAATTATGATTCGAATAATAAACTTAGCCTACACATAACCTTGTTACGTGGTCGAGGTGGATTTGGAACCTTAGACATTTTTCTCCACCAGTTTCACTCAATTCAATTATTGCTTTTCTTTAGTTTAGATAATTTGTGAATTAAAATCAACTAATCAATCTTTTCTGAATTAAATTAGAAGCCAATCGAAATTAAATTAATTTAGCCAATCTGTCTCCGTGGATCGATACTCGGACTTAGCCACTATTCTCTAGAGTAGTAGTTAATTCCTTGTTTTTATAAATGTATTTTTGACTCGGTACGACACAGTCACACAACAGAGAGCAACACCGAGCAATAAAAAGACAGCCAACACGTCGGTCCATGTTTCCGTCCATTACCACCTCAATGTCTACCACTCCGATGGCTGGTTGGCTAAACTTCTCCTCTAAGGACTAGGACGTGGATAAAACTTGTACTCCGAGTAACATAGATTTCATTGGTTTTGCTAGATTAATTATTCGGATTCGGTTGTGTGAACTAGATGACTTCATGTAATAAAATTGGTTTAATTTTTCTCATATAATTGGGTGTTTGATATCCGCGGTATCAAATACTTTTTCATACAACGGTTTTAATCCAATTTGTGGTAATTGACTATGATAGATTATACTACTGTAAGACATGTCGTGATATTAAACGGTTTGTGCCATAGAGACGGATCGTAAGACGATTAGTGCTAGGCGGAGATAATCTATGCCGCTTGATGATACATGAATTTTTTTAGGAGATATTGCAAGGGCCCGCGAACCCAAACGGTGTCCGGTGAATCCGAATAAAAAAAATCCTCAATTGCAATAAATCTAGGTTACGATGGGGTCAAGTGGATTCAAAACCCTAGACTTTTCTATCATCGAATCTCTTCACCTTTTTAATTGCTTTATTTTAATTTTGCTTTCATAATTTTAGGAAACCAAACCATCATCTCTTTTTATCGAATTAATTTAGAAATCAAGTGAAATAGTTGCAGCTTAGCCTTTTAATCCCGAGCGATACTCGGCATACTTACCACTATTCATTTGAGTACTAGTAACTGTTTCGTTTTATAAATTATTTTTTTTATACGAAAAATGACCGATCACGTGTGTTCAGTGGACACAATCGGTTCGAAATATAAAACCAGAAAAAAAAATCAAAAACCTAAATAAAACAAAGCAAAAAAGTCGCTCAGCACCGATATCGGACCTTGACTCCACTCATAAAGGTCAGAGGATGAACCTGTGTATCTTACTCTGACAACAGTATACCCAATGGATCTGTGCACATCTGCGCCTCATTGTCGCCTTTGGAGATCTTAGGGAAATCGTCGCTCGAACTAAGCCAACCAGAGTAAATCGTCACTTGAACTAAGCCAACCAGAGTCTCCGTGCAAGAGCCAGTACACAAATCTAAAACTTTAGATCTCGGTCTCTCAAAGTCCAATGGCTTTGTTTTGGGTAAATTGGCAGCACAGGTGGTGCTCCTGTGATAGCGAAGGAAAAGATTGAGGCCATGGACGTGGAAAACAAGTCAATCACATTTGATGTCATCGAAGGAGACCTCACAAAATACTACGGACGGATGTGTGAGTGGAGAGAGAGTCTACTAGCAATGGAGAGAGGAGAGAGAGGTGTGAGCGAAAAGAATTTCCACCAAAACGCAACAGTTTTTGTTGATTACTTACCATTTCAGATTCGCCAAATATGGGTATACAATTTATTCTCCATGTTTGGAAAGATTAGAGAAGTATTCATCCCAAACAAAAAAAGCGTATCTAGAGAGTCATTTGGCTTTGTGAGATTCATGAGCAGCAATGAAGCCAAGATCGCCATAGATAAAAAAAAATGAAAACTGGTGTTGGGGCCAAAAGCTTTTGGTTAAATTCGCCAGGTTTATGAGAAGGGAGGATAATCAAGAACATAATCAACACAGAGGAGGTATCCAAGATCATCACAAACAGAGCATGCATATGAATGGCCATCAAATAACTTTCAATCGGCAAAGACCTATAGCAGAAAAGAGAGGAAAAGAAGTATGGAGGAGGAAAGGTATCCCAGAATCCAGCAAACAAGGTGAAGCCGGAAACTCTAAACCTGTGGAGGAAGCTAAACAGAAAATAGTTGTTCAATCAGTAGGGAACGGATGGCTTCTTAGAAGTGTTGTTGGAAAAATGAGAAGAATAATACCTGTTGAAGACCTGGAAGAAAAAATCAGCAAAAAGATTAAAGATGTTATTATAAAATCAATGGGGGGAAGGTTCATCATTTTAATCTTTTTTTATGAGATGGTTAGGGAGATAGCAATAAAAGAAAAATGGTTTGATGAATGATTGGAAGATGTTAATCCATGGAATGGAGATGCAGCAAGAGATGAAAGATTTGTGTGGCTAGCATGCTTTGGTATGCCACTCAATGCTTGCCAGTTCTCCACGTTCAAAGAAATTGGCAACTGATGGGGTCATTTCATTCAAATACATGATACTCTGAAGGAGATTTCTTATGATAAGGGAAAGATCCTTGTTGTCACGGAAGATCAAAGCAAAATTGAAGGTGTCATTGATTTATTGTTAGAAGGGATTCATAATAAAGTCAGAATTCAACAAGAGGAATCTTTTAGATCTATTAAACCTAGCAAGAATTTCTTTATAGTTGATTCTCTGTTGATGGGTGAGGAAGATGAAGATGATGTGGACAGAAGGTTTGATGACAAGGATTCAGCTAGCAATGGACAGGTGGAAATTAATAAACAGCTGGAAAATATAGGTAAAGAAGGGGCAGGAATATTAAGGGGCAATAAAGAACAGTGCATTGATGAAGTGTTGCTGGAAGTTAATGCAGATAATAGATTGTTATTGGAAAATGTTCAACATCTACAGACCCAGGTTCCGAAGTTGACTAATTTTTTGCCTCCTGAAGTGGTTGAAGCTATTAATGATGGTGTTTCAAATTCTGAATTGGGACTGGACTCATTGGTAGAAGATTCTCAAGGCCCAATAATTACAGCACGACAGAACCAACAACATTTGGAGAATGAAAGCTCTACAAATGGTGCCCAAGAGTCAGAAGCCCAAGGGTGAAAAGAAGCTGAGTTGATGGTCCCAGATTCTGAAGAGGAAGATATATCTCCACCCATATTTGGCCCAATAATTATTGGATCAAATAACAATTTGAGAGCTTCTCAATTTCAAAGTATCAACTTGCAAGTGGATTTAAGACCAAAGGAGGCAAGAAAATTATTGAGGAGCCAGGCCCTAAACTCTTTGGAAAGTGCTAGTCAACAAAACTCCATGATACCACCAGACCAAAGACAAAATGCTATTCTTCAGGAATTTGTAAGTACCAAAGCTGTTGGCAAAATATTGGGAATTGATGCTGATGATAGGAGTGTTGATTTGGTAAGAAAGATGATTGAGGAAGAAGAGAACCAGTTCACTATTCTAGATAGGAAAAAGGACTGCTGACCACCTTTTATTTGGTGGCTCTTATTCCATTGATATTATGAAAATATTATCATGGAATATCAGAGGTCTTGGTAGTGCAGTAAAGAAGAGATATTTGTCAAAACTGATAAAGGAAAGAAGGCCACAGATAATGCTTGTTCAGGAAACAAAAGTAGAGATTTTTGAGAAGGCAGTAATCCAAAGATTTTGGGGGAATGCAGAAGTGGAGTATGCAGAATCAAGAGCTGTAGGAGCATCTAGGGGAATTCTCACCATGTCGAACAAAGAAGATTTCAAGTCAAATAATATCATTGTGAACAGAAATTTGGTCTTGATAGCAGGTTCTTACTTTCAATTTGACTGAATCATCGTTAATGTTTATGCCCCTAATGATGATAGAAGTAGAAGAGAACTTTGGTTTGAGCTGGTATCATTGAAATCTTCCTATCTAGCACCATGGTGTATTGGGGGTGACTTTAATGAAATTCGTACTATAAATGAAAGAGTGGGGTGCAGCATAGTGGACAGGGGTATGAAGGATTTTCAAGAATTTATAGATAGCATGGAACTCATAGATTTACCAATGGTAGGGAGGATCTATACTTGGACCAATTTTCAAGACAGTGCAATCCATAGCAGATTGGATAGGTTTCTGATCTCCATGGAATGGATGCAAAAGTTCAAGATTGTTCAATGGGGATTATCATGGCCAATTTCTGATCATAGTCCCATAATGATATCTGATGACAATTGGGATTGGAACAAAGAAGAGTTTGGGAATGTACACCATAAGCTTCATGAATTGGAAGATTAGTTACATCAATTTGATTTGCTCGGTGAAACAAGACAGCTTGATATGGAGGAAAAGATAGCAAGAAGAAGTAAAAAGGGGGAATGTTGGAAAATTTCAAGGCAGGTGGAAAACCTTTGGAGACAGAAGTCTAGAGTTAACTGGATAAAACTGGGTGATAGAAATACAAGATTCTTCCAAATCACAACCAAGAACAGGTATAGGAAGAATTTGATTGGGTCTATTAGAGTGGATGGCAGGTTTATTGAAGAACCTAATCTTGTCAAATCAGCTGCAGTGAATCACTTTAATGAAGGTTTTAAGGAAGAGGTCAGGGACAGATCTCTGATGGAAGGCATTTTTAGGAGGAAGATTTCAGTTGAGCAGGCACAAGATTTGGAAAGAAGATTTGAAATGGAAGAAATAGTGGATGCAATGAAGGATTGCAATAATCTAAAAGCTCCTGGCCCAGATGGTTTTAACTTTTCATTTGTCAAGAAGGCTTGGGACATAATGAAACAAGATTTTCAAATCTTTTTTGATGACTTCTTTAATCATGCAAAACTGGCAAAAGGGATCAATACTACATTTGTTGCTCTTATCCCAAAAATAGAAGGAGCATCTACATTCAATGAATTTAGACCAATAAGCATGGTGGGTTATGCTTACAAGATCTTGGCTAAAGTCCTTGCAAACATGTTTACAAAAGTGCTGCCTAGTATTATTGGAGAAGCTCAAGCAGCTTTTGTTAGGGGAAAGCAGATTTTAGATGGTGTTCTGATAGCAAATGAAGTTATTGACTCTTGGAAATCCCAGAATGTAGGGGGTTTGATTTTGAAAATAAACTTTCAGAAAGCCTATGATTGTGTAAATTGGAAATTCTTAATTCATATGCTTTCCAATTTGGGTTGCGGATCAAAATGGTGCAGGTGGATCATGGAATGTATCTCCACTAATTCATTATCTATCCTTGTCAATGGTTCAGCTTCTGATGAAATATACCCTTAAAAGGGTCTTAGGCAAGGAGACCCCATATCTCCTTTCCTTTTTAATGTGGTTGTGGAAGCTCTGAACATTTTAATGGAAAGAGCAAGAGAAGAAGGCATGATATCTGGGGTCCAAGTGGGAAGGAATGGGGTTTTAGTATCTCATTTGCAATTTGTAGACGATACTATAATTTTCTGCAACAATGAAGAGGAGGAAATCTTGAATGTCAAAAGGATTCTAAGATGGTTTCAGAATATGTCTGGGTTGAAGGTTAATTATTCTAAAAGTATGCTGTGTGGTGTGGGAATACCAAACTTGGAGGTAGAAGAGTTGGCAAAAATCATTGGGTGTCCAAGTGGTAAGCTTCCAATGAAGTACCTTGGCGTACCACTTGGAGCAAATCCAAGGAGAATAAGCGCATAGTAGTCAATGATTGGGAAAGTCAAGAAATCTTTGAAACCATGGAAAAGAAGACACGTTTCAACGGGTGGCATTTTGGCCTTAATCAAATCAAACATGAGTAATTTGCCCATTTACTTCATGTCCATATATAAAATGCCTATAGTTGTGGCCAATCAAATTGACAAAATCCAAAGACAGTTTCTATGGGGAGATTCTGAAGAGAAAAAGAGGCTGCACCTTGTTAAATGGGACAAGTTTACAAAGCATAGAAGATTTGGTGGCCTAGGAATCAAGAAACTTTTGGAGCATAATGCAGCTTTGTTAGCTTAGTGGTGGTGGAGGTTTTCTAGGGAAAAAGATGCTTTGTGGGTCAAGGTAATATCTAGAAAGTATGATTTGGGGGAGGAAGTTTGGTTACCTCAAGTTCCTAATAGAGGGAGGGCTTCTAATGTCTGGCAAGACCTATGCTCTGTGGGAAACATTGGTGCAGATATGGGAGAATGTATCATTCAGGGTTTCAAATTTAAAGTTAATTCTAGCATTAGCATTAAATTTTGGCACCACAGATGGCTTGGGGAGGAAACTCTAAAGACTGTTTTTTCCAGGTTATACAATATCTCTACTCAAAAATAGGCTACAGTAGCTTAAGTGTAGGGTCATAACAACTCATGGAACTTGCAATTTAGGAGAATTTTACGTGTATGGGAAGTGGATCAACTGAATACATTGTTGCAAATGCTGACTGTTGTCCATTTACAAGATTCAATGGATGATTGTTTACAGTGGAAATGGAGTAAGGACTTATCTTTCTCGGTCAAGTCTGCTTATGAGAAGTGGGAAGACCAAAAGTTCATGGAAGACAAAGAGGTAAATGCAATCTGGAAGAATATTTGTCCCCCAAAGGTGGAGTTATTTGCTTGGATGGCAATACAAAACTGTATTGCATCCATGTATGTGTTGGTTAGGAGGGGAATTTTGCCAAATGATTTGGATATCTGCCCCTTTCGCAATTTGGAAAGTGAATCCCCAAACCACCTACTCTTATTATGTCAGTGGGCTTGGAGGGTGTGGTCAGCTATCATGGATTGGTGGGGCGTTGTATGGGCTAGTCCTCCTAACATTTTAGCCCTCTTTCAATTCTGGAACAACTTCAGATTCAAAAACTTGGAAAGGATTTTGTGGCATGCTTCCTTTTATGCAGTGGTTTGGACAGTTTGGACAAGCGGAAATGACAAGGTGTTTAATAACAGTTCAGTGGATATGGTGGACATCATTGAGCTATCAAAAATAAGAATGGCAATGTGGGTTAGAGGAAAATATGATATCAAAGACTATTTTATTGATGACTTTCTTAGGTGCTTGGAAGGGATCAGAAAGGTAAAAATCTAAGCGATTCTGGGTATATTCAGGGGTTATTTGGTTTGGGGTATCTTCTTTGTCAGTCTTCATCATCATTTTCTGGTATCTGCAATTTGGGGATCTCACTTGTGAATCATCATCGCCATTATCATCTAGCTTTTCGAGAACCATAGTCAGATTTTGGCTGCGTGATATTCCTATATAGCTATTGAACTGAAGAATCGCATTACTTTGCCTTTTTACTGTTTAGATCAATTCCAGGGTTTAACAGTAAGAAGTAAGGAAAGGTATTGCTGTTGATCAAATAGCAGGGTGTAGCCATATTGGAGGTCCGACAAACTACTACATAGCGGCCGATAGCTATGTAGCAGCCGATATTTAAATCCTTGATATATATGCCTGTAGAGAGTAATGTATTAGGGATTAATATTGAATGATCTAACCTATCTTAATGGCACACATTTGGGAAGCATTAAGTAGGTAGGGGTGAATTACAGGGTGGAAGGTTAAGTCAAGTTTGGATATGGACCAAGGTGGTTACTTTAAAGGCCATGCTGACTTGACAATGACCAATATACATGAAATTGATAAGTACCCTTTAGGAAATTATTCTTATTCCAATAATGTCCATCATATAAAAGGTAGATGATACTTAACTAGGGTTTGCTGCATCTTTTCGTGTCCTTCTTGAGGCGGCCAATGCCGTCTAGCCCTATAAATTCTTTGTCCATGTCCCATCCCTTACAACCAATTTCGTCTTTTGAACCACCCTCTCCTCTTCCTCTCTCCTCTTCTTGTTATTCTCTCTCTAGTACCGCTCTTCCTTGCAATTGAAACACCCTCCAAAGCACCACAAGAGGTTACCTCATATTAGTTGAAAGTTGAGACTACGGGTTTGGCAAGCTTTCATATATCTCTTTGAAAATCGATGACACAACAAATTGGGCTCTCTGCGTGTGAAGGCAAGCACACAAGTACACAAATCTATATATGTCTCTCTAACTACAAACTTGTTATATGCTTTGCTCAGGTTAGTTTATGATCCAGATCAATTCATACTACTATGTCTGTATGTGTGCCTGTTTGTATATGCATTTAGCTCGGTAACATTTATGGTAATTTCATTATTTTTCGGGGAGATTTTTAAAATCGTATGTGTATTGTTCCTTGTTATATGTTATATGCTACAAATTTTCTATTCCCGATATGCAATACATTCCCTATTTCTCTTTTCATTGGTTTTTTTTTATTTACTTAATTAATATGTTCCTAGTGTTGTTTTAGCTTGCGGTTGAGCGCATAGGGTTGGGCAAGGGCAAGGTTCCCTAGAGTCTACGTGGTAGGATAGGGGCCCTTGATCATACCCTTTCTATTTGCATTAGTAGACTTGAGCATGTACTTAGTTATTGTCGTCCGAATTTTAAGGTGTTATTAGCATGTGTAGATGTGGAATTCACAAAGACTTAGGTTTCACGACTGATCAGTTCTCACTCATTTGTAGATCTTATGAAGATTATGATTCTAGTAAGCTCTTTATATTTTGAAAGTAACCTACAAGAAAAAGAACCAGAGAAAAATGCATAATTCAATGCTCTCTCTTGATATATGTGTTCATATATTCATAATTCATAAACGAAATATTGAATTTGTATTGATGTTTGATTTTCTCTAAGACTAGGTGTATCATACTTTTAAATATCGGCCGATACGGTACATATCGGCCGATTCGTACCGGGATTTGGAGGTGCCGAGACGGATACAGGCCGATATAGCGGTGGGAAGGAAAATCGCAGACTGAACCGGACAATTCCCGATACGTTTCGCCGTATTGGCCGATTCTTCGACTATAGCGGTCCGGTTCGGCCTATAGCGGACTGGATTGGAAGAAAAAAAACAGGGCTGCTGATGGAAGATACCTGATTTGGTTGCTGCCGTACTGCCGCTGCAATCTGGGGAAGAGAGTGAAACGGGATACCATGGGTTGGATTAAAAATTGATCTCATGGTCGATCTTCTCTGGTTCACACGACTGAGTGAATGGCGTTGAGGGTTACTGCTGTTTACATATAAAATTAACAAATCCAATAATTAATTGACACGTAATCGAATATGCCAAGCGTTGGCAATTACCTGTTGATAAAGACACTGTAAAGACCCGCAAATTTGTGTTAAATAAAATAAAGATGTGGAATGTAATTTTTTTTTTAGCTACGTGGATGATACTGGCTTACTTGTTGCGGTGTTGGGACTTAAATCTTCCTAATGACGTCACTTAGCATAGCATCGTAATGCGTGTCCAACTTTTGAGATTTTTCTAGACAATTCTGAGCACATAGTGACGTTGCCCACGATTTTCTAAGTCAGTACGAATATTTTGGTATTTTTCTGAAATCGAAACCCGGACAGTTAGAACACCGCTCAGAGTAAATTGTACTGCACGTCGTGCTTTGCGCCCCACCCCACACCTATTCCCCACCACTACACCTACTCCCATCATCACTTTCCCCTTTCATTTCTGGGGAACCAAAAATCAGAGAAAGAAAGGAAGAAGAGAAGAAGAAGAGAGAAGGAGAAGAAAAGAGGAGAGAAGGAGGAGGTCTCGGCTGCCACAACCTCCGGCCACCTTCACCACCATGTCCTACCACCATCTCCACCTCCCCACTTCACCTCTGCAAGTATAGGTCTCATCTCTCTCGTTTTTATCAATTTTTATCGAAAATTTTCGTGTGTATATGCTGATATGAACAGTAGTTTTATCACAGCAGACTGGGTCTCGGTTTTTGGTTGATTTCTCCTTCTTAAACTTCTAATTAGGTTTTGGTTCCTTCATATGATTTAAAGTTAACTCAGAAACCTTTCTTTTGCCGTTGGAATCACTCAAATCCATTGAGAATTCGATTTACTATGAATTTTTGAAATCGGGTCTGCAGATCTGGAAATTTTCTCTGAGACAGATTTGTATAGCCTCTGTAATTGCTTACTTTGGTGTCTTTGGAGTACGAATAAGACTTTGGTCCCTTCTGGGATTTTTAAGTACATTTCAATACGAAACTTTTGGCACAATAATCACTCAAAAACATTAAGATCTCGATTTATGGTGATTTTTCAAAGTCAGGCTGTCAAGTTTTATCCGTTTTTCCTGCAAACCCTGTTTTGGCCGATTTATTTGATATTGTTCCAGAACTGGTAAATTTCCTAAAATTTTATATAAGCTACCCATGGATGTTATTTGTGTTGTGTAAAAATTTCAGAAGTTAATTTGAAATATAGAAAATATGAAAAATGTTTGATTGGGCTGTGGTACTGAAATTCACTGTGTTGACAGCATTGCCACATGTTACGAGAAGGCTATATTTTTGTCTAGGAAGCTTGAAATTTCGATCCGCCTTTTGATTATGAAACTAGACTCGTATACCTTCGAAAGTATGTAAGGGTTGTATCTTAACTCTTTCTAGAAAATAGCAGTTTTTGATTTGAAGTTGATGTATCGGCTGAAATTACGCGTGGAATGCGTCACGGATACATAAAAGCTTGGAGCTTGAGTTTCGGAAGTTGGGGTTTTGCTCAAAACCCAGTCAAGTAGGGATTTCTCTCCTCTCTCTATATATCTATGTGTTTAGATAATAAACTCTTGATTTCTACATACGATTTTCGTAGATGTTGTACTGTGAAATTTCTAATTTATGGCTTGAACAAAAATTGGGGCTTTTGTGATATTCGTGTGTATATGTTATAATGTTTTCCTAGTAATAAAATTGGGATATTTATGAGTGTATTTGAGGCAGGGATTGATGAAGATGCTCACGGGTTTGACCCGTGATGAAATTACAAAAGTGCCCTTAATTGAATGAGTTTGGGAAGGTTTGACATGTTGAGTTCTTGGTAAGTGAGATTGTTGGTGGGATGTTTTGAGTGTCTAATCTTTTAGTCTTTTAATTGAGTTGTTGGCTCGTGGAGTCGGACATGTTGTAGTGCTTGTTGTGGTGTGTTATTGGTTGCGTGTTATTGTTCTATATTGCTTGTTGTGTGTGGTTGTTTTTGTGTTGTTTGTTGTGTATTATTCCTTACATTCGTTAGTTGATTTGATTGTGTTCGTGGAGTTGGAAATTGTGTGGTATTCGTTGTATATTTTATGAAAGGTTCTCGATATTGAGGAAATATCTATCGAAGAAATCAAAATGCGTGGTTATGTTGAGAAACTAGAGTGTTTGGATGAGAAGTAAAATGAGTTGATTGTTAGAAAAAAAGACTGGGATAAAGTCGTGGTGATCCTAAGGTGGTGTTGAAATGGAAATTAAGTGGTAAAGAGTACTTCCGATCGGTTTGAAACTTACAAGCGTGGTTACGTGTATGTGGTGTCGTGTATGCGCGAAGATGTATTTTTGTGTGTGTATGTGTATGTCTATGTATGTGTGTGACAATACGTGCATTAAAAAAAGAATGACTTTTAAAATTGGGCTTATGCAATGTAGGTTCACTCACAAGCATGGTGCACTGCATATATATATAGAGTTTGTGTTAGGGATTTTTCTATTGGGCTAGTGTAGCTCAACCTATCAATTTTCAGGTATTCGATGGAGCATGGCGTGAAGTGCATTGGGAGTGCATGACATCTTTTGAAGGCATCATTGATCATTGTTTCTTATTGAAACTTAGTAGGTACTCATTTGGGAGATGATCCTGTATTTTTTTAAAAACTAAGATGGGTTTGTAACCTTATATATATATATATTTTTTTAAATTGTTTGGAAGAATGTAATCATTTTATCATTTAAATTCATGTCTTCCCAAAGGGAGACGGGTACTCTTTTTAGAGAAGAAGCGTTATAGTGAGGTAAAAGAAGAAAAATTATGCAATATAGCACTTTTATTTCTAAAAATGTTTACTTTTTATTGTTTAAAAATCGAGGGCGTGACAGACACACTGGATTAAAGAAATATATTTGAGTAAATACGATGTCATATTGCATTCAAATATGAAAAGCAGTTATTGGCAGTTACAAGCTATTGTTGACGAAAAGGTTGACTTCGAAGCCATGATATTAACTGCCAAACACATAAACTCCACGTGTGAACTCGGGAAACGAGGAAAATTGGCAGTTAGAACATGTGGAGTACTTATCAAAAGGCAGTTATTCATCTTAACGTATAATCATTTGAATTTGTTTAAGCAGTTGTGTAGATTCAAAATCAAAGCTTCTGGAGGAAGAATTTAAGGGATTCAAATTCAGACATGGGAAAGGGAAGGAACTGCCAAATCGAAGAAGTAGAAGTTAGAATTCGAAGCAAGCCAAAGTTCAAATTTATTAAGCGGGAAGTTCAAACTGCAAGCAGCGTCTATAAATAGAAGAAGTTGAAGAGTGAAAAGCCCCCAGACAAATCTTCAACAAACAGCTATCAAAAAACTGATGCTTGGTTTGTTCATTGGCAAAGTAGTTTAGGTTTCAAACTCAGTTCGAAGTAGATTAGGAAGTAGATTAGTAAGTAGTTAGGATTAATCTCGGTTGTTCTTGTAACAATCACCTGTTCGAAGTTCTTGTATCTGAAGTTGAAGACAATTTCGAAGTAAGTTTACTTTTGATTTATTAATCGTAGTATCTTGTTTCTTTTTGTTTTTCGATTTCCTAAGTTTGTTGGTTTACATTTCTTCACTTGTTGAGAAAATCCTCTTAGTTGAGGTAATTGAACCAATAAAACACAATCGCCTGATTAGATTTGATTTTTCCAAAGTCAATCTGAGAGAGGAGATTGAAACTCTCTCTGGCACGCTCGCACATAATTATTTTCCATTGCAAATAAGTAAAAGAACCAAACACATTTTTTGGCACGCCCGGTGGGACCCCTGAAAGTGTTGAATAGCTCCAAAACTTAGGAAGCAAGCAGAGGATTCTCAGGTTGGCCAAACGCCAGAAGATGAGAATAATGTTAATTCTAAAGAGAATGAACAAGTGGAAGGCCTTCGAATAGGCCCGGAAACTTGTACTGGTCAAGATTTAAATGTAGGAATTGGCCAGACTTCTCGAATGAACACTAGGAATAATAAAACGGTTCATGTTGATGACCCAAAGAATCCAGATGTTGGAGGAAATGTATCATCTAGTCAGTTTGCTGAAATGATTGCTACATTTAAAGAACTGGCTCAAACCCAAAAACTTATGTTACAAAAATTAGAAGAGCAATCAGGGCTTAAGCATGATCCTTTGCCTTCATTTGAGAAGGATAAAGGGGAAGCTAGTACAAGTAAATTTAAGTCAAGGCCTGGAAAAGAGCCTATAAATGTAGATGATATACCAGAATCTTGGTATGAACCTGCAAAAACTCATAATTATCAAACTCCGAAACCTAAGAAAGTGTTCAAACAAAACACTAATGTCCCATTCGAACCAAACTTTGATGGTTCAAATGAGGATAAGGGTTTTAGAAACAATGATTACGGGTTTGATGAGTATGTATTTACTCCTGGAAATCATTTTAATGAGAAGGATAGGACCAGTGCAAAGAGGCCTAATCCAGAGATTGGAATTCCTAAGTATGCAGGGATACCAGAGATGGGAAGAGTACATTCGAACTACTTGTATGAACCTCTTGCAAAGCAAGAAGGAGGTTTCAAGCAACATAGGCTATTTGATGATCCTTTTCAGAGGTTTCCAGAGGATCACATGCCTAGAAATGCCACTTGGGAACCACCTGTTAATTCAAGGATACCTTTAGGGGAACGTCCAGCCCTTCGAGATGAAATTTTAGGCCTCATGCAAGAAGTTTATGGACCTCTAAACCGGGGGGTACAAACCCAAATTTATAGAAAGCCCTATCCGGAGTGGATAGATAGACAGCTCGAAGTCCCTAGGGGGTTTAAAATCCCTGATTTTATTTTATTCCATGGGGATGGAAAATAATCAACAACTGAGCATATTGCCAGATTTACAGCTCAATGTAAAGAAGTAGGCAATAATGGGTTCATTAAGTTGAAATTATTTTCTAATTCTTTGACAGGAATAGCCTTCGAATGGTACTCGAATTTAACACCAGAGTCAGTTCCAAATTGGCAAAGGATGGAAGAATTATTCCATGCACAGTTTTATCAAACTGAACCTGAAGTCACTATGGCTGATTTAGCAAGATTAAAACAAAGGCCTGATGAAAAGGCTGCACAATTTATTGCCAGATTTAAAAAGGCTAGAAACAAATGCAAACTTCAACTACCAGAGGTTGAATTTGTAAGAATAGCACAAGATGGCTTAAGTAGAGAACTTAGGAAGAAGTTCGATTCTACTGAATTCAGAGATTTGGTTGATTTAACTTACAAAGCTTCTAGATATGAATCTTTGTTAGAGGAAGATGTTGATAGGAATAACTCTTCTTATTCAACCTATTATAAAGACTCTACTTATGAAGTTGATGCTGCTAAAATTGTTGAGCATGACCCTTGTGTGTGTGAATGTTTATTTCGAAAGGATTCTTCTATAGCACCAAGGACTAATAAGAAAGCAATTAGCAAAGTATATTCATTTGATGTTTCTAAGGCAGATGAAATTTTTGATTACCTTTTGAAGAAAAAGTTTATCAAACTTCCTGAAAATGTTAAACTTCCAACTTTGGAAGAAACAAAAGGAAAGAATTATTGCAAATGGCATGCTTCTTGGACTCATTCAACTAAGAATTGTAATGTTTTCCGTGACAGGGTTCAGGAACAAATTAAGAAAGGAAGGATCATGTTTCCAGAAAAGACTATGGGAATAGACACAGATCCATTTCCAAAGATTGAAGAAGTAACTGCTAATACCAATGTGCCAACTTCTTTGGCTAAAACAATTCAGGAGGTATGGCAAAACAGGCGAGTTCATGTTAGGATGAACTCTATACAGTTTGGAAGAGGAAAGCCAAGAATTGGCCAACTTCGAAGTGATGATGAGAAGACTTACGGGCAAAATTATGCATCGGGAAGTTCCTCTAAAAAGGGTTTTAAGCAATCTCATCTTCCCATTCTTGAAGCATCCTTTTTGGAATGTTTGTGCATGGAATGCAGGGCTAATTATTTGATTTTCAAAGACTTGGATTGACAGGGGGTTGATTTCTTTCCAAAAAGGATGGAAAGAAAGGCTTTGGATGAGAATAATGAAAGAAAACCCTGGATAAGCCCAAGTCATGGAGAAAATGAGAAGCCTTGGCCAGTTTCGAAGAGAAGTGTACCTTCTAGTCCAGTTCCACCAGCTTCAAAGAGGGATTATCCTCCTTCGAAGAAGGTTAACACTGGAAAGGCCCCAATGGGCCAAGAAAATGAAGGAGAAGGGGAACAATTCACCTTGGTAAAAGGAGTTCCTGATTGGTTTTTAAAGAAAATTAAACCAGAACTCTTCCAGAGATATAAAACCCCTTCTAAGGTTGGAAACAAGATGGTCAAACCTCCAAACACTCCTGCTGGTCAATGGGTAGTGGTTAGAGATCCAAAGATCAAAACACCTCAAATGATTCCTATGCTGACAAGAACTCAGAAGAGGAAACTGCAAATGAGGTATACTAGTTTCCAAATGGAAGAATATGCCACCAAGAAGAATCATAATGGGGGTGATAAGTTCAATCCAAGGTTTAATAGACTTCGAAGAGAAGATTCTGAAGAATCTCTTCGAAGGGGGTTTACTCAATCAGAAAAGGAAACATTGGAAAGTTTGGCTGCCAGAATGGACCATGAGGTACCTCAAAATAGCCCAGCTTCACCAAATTCCTTGGCAAGCTATCAATCTGGCTTATTAGAGGCCATGATAGTGGAACAGGAAGAAGGTGGAGGAATGAATTTTTCTCCTGTTGAAACATTTTTCCCCATGGAAACTTCTGTAGAGGAGTTTCCTGAAAAGGTGGACACAATACAAGATCGATTAGAGTTACCATTGCAGGAGAAGAAAACCATTCAGTTTGGAACTCTGCCTGAAGTCCAAATTAACATTGTTTCTCCTTCGTTCGATTTTGGACCTTTTGGACTAGACTTCTCGCTAGTTCGAAGGGCATTACAACCAACGGTTGCTCCTATGGAAATCATTGATGTATCAAGTGACGAAGAATATAACCTTACTTATGATAATGGTTGGAATGAAGGTTGGGGAACTCTGATATCTAAGATTCAAAAGGAAGAAGAAGAGGAAGAGCTTATGATTATGGCTAATGCTATGGAGGAGCCAGAAGTAACCTCTAAGGAAAGGGCAGTTTTTGTTCCAGAAACAGAAACAGGTTCTAAGTATCCTTTGATTGTTGATTTAGATTGTACTGACATCTCTTATCCTTTCAGATCACCTTCGAATGATATGAGGCACCATTTGAAACCATTATACATATCTGCATCATTTGATGGGATTTTATTAAATCCAGTATTGGTTGACAATGGTGCAGCAGTGAACATTTTGCCTTCTAGGACTTTGAAGAAGTTGGGAAAAGAAAAGGTTCGATTGATCCCAACAAGCACGTCCATTGCTGGGTTTACTGGTGAGAGTAAGAGTCCTAAAAGAATTGTTTCTATACGCCTGAAAGTTGGCCAAGTAGAAACGAATACAGCCTTCTTTATAGTAGATACTTTCACAAGTAAGTATAATGCTTTACTTGGTAGGGATTGGATTCATGTCAATGGTTGCATTCCATCTTCAATGCATCAAGCCCTGATGATTGTGAAGTATGAAAATGGGAAGGAAGTGGGAATCGAAGAAGTAAAGGCAGACCCACATCCCTTCAGTACTTCAGCAAATTGTGCAGAGACTGAAATGTATAAACCTGAAATCATTCCTCTGAGTGAAATTGCACAATCTGCCACCCTTCCATCCAACGTATTGGAAATGGGAGAATTGGCAGAGTTAAAATCTAAGCTTAAGCAAGCAGTTGATTATGAATCAGACAATCCACCAGATGAAGCTGCTTGGATGTGAGTCCAAGACAGAGTTCGAAGAGGCCAACTCATTGGCCTTAGTTAAATTCATGGCCCTAGAAATAGAGCAGAAGTTACAAGAAACAAATGATTGGGAGGAATTGTTGGCTGAGAAATCTGACTAGGGGTTGAAGCCAATCGAATTCGAAGA
The DNA here is from genome assembly GCA_020921065.1 of Vaccinium darrowii. Lineage (NCBI taxonomy): Eukaryota > Viridiplantae > Streptophyta > Magnoliopsida > Ericales > Ericaceae > Vaccinium > Vaccinium darrowii. The sequence continues at coordinate 21,790,885 of CM037151.1, forward strand.
AGCTTTTTTAGGTCATGTCGATTCCCAAGATCCTTTAGAAGAAGTGGAATTAGGAGATGGAACTGTTTCGAACACTATACAGATCAACAGAGAACTCGATGCTGCTACAAAGGTCAAATTGATCACGGTGCTCAAAGAGAACAAAGAATTGACAGGTTTGAGTAGAGATTTGGTTGAGCATAGGTTGCCTATTAAATCTAATTGTAAACCTTTCAAACAACTTCCAAGAAAAATGTCTCCTGAAACCATTTTATTGGTAAAAAAGGAGATTCAAAACCTGTTATATGCTGGTTTTATTAAAACAGCAAGATACGTAGAATGGTTATCAAATATTGTTCCTGTTATCGAGAAAAATGGGAAGATTAGGGTGTGCATTGACTTTAGAAATTTAAATACTGCAACCCCTAAAGATGAATACCCAATGCCTGTAGTAGACATGTTAGTGGATAGTTCTGCAGGCCACAAAATCATGTCTATTATGGATGGTCATCCAGGGTATAATCAAATTTGTATACCGAAGAAGATGTTCATAAAACTGCATTTAGGGCTCCTAGTAATCTTGGGACCTTCGAGTAGGTCAAAATGCCTTTTGGGCTGAAGAATGCTGGTGCTACTTATCAAAGGGCTATGAACACTATCTTCCATGAAATAGTTGGGGTTTTTCTAGAATGCTACATAGATGACATTATTGTCAAGTCAGAATCTATTGATGATCATGTAGAACATTTGAAGATGGCCTTTTCAAAGATGAAGCATTATTAACTGAAGTTGAATCCTGCTAAATGTGCTTTTGGAGTAATGGCAGGAAACTTTTTAAGGTATTTAGTTCATAGCAAAGGTATTCAAGTTGATAAAAATAAGGCTAAAGCCATTATAGAAGCTAAATCTCCTTCAAACAAGAAAGAACTTCAAAAATTTCTTGGTCAATTGAATTTTCTTCAAAGGTTTATATCTAACACTGCAGGAAAAACTAAAGTCTTTTCTTCTTTGCTGAAATTGAAGGATGGAGAGGACTTTGAATGGACAAAGGAGCATGATGATGCTTTCAAGGCCATCAAGGAGTACTTGATCAATCCACCAGTTCTTGTTCCACCTAAAAAGGGAAAGCCTGTTAAGCTGTATTTGGCAGCAAACCATGATTCAATTGGAGTTCTATTGGCTCAAGACAATGAAGAAGGGAAGGAGCAAGCTATCTATTATCTAAGTAGGTTTCTTAATGATTGTGAAAGTAGGTATTCTGCAGTAGAAAAGTTATGTTTGACTTTGTTTTTTGCTTCGAAGAAACTCAGGTACTATATGATGCCTAGAGTAACTTATGTAATTTCCCAGACTGATGTTATGAAGTATATGTTGTCTCAACCTGTACTTAGTGGCAGAATTGGGAAATGGATTGTATCTTTAATTGAATTTAATCTAGAGTACGTTCCTCAAAAATCAATTAAAAGCCAAGCTTTAGCTAATTTTTTGGCTGATCATCCAAACGAAATTGAGACTCCTGAGATAGCAGATGTTGATACTGTAACAATTAAGCCATGGAAGATGTGGTTCGATGGTTCGAAAACATCTCAAATGGCTGGAATTGGAGTTGTTTTGGAGTCCCCTCAAGGTTTGAAAACCAAATTTGGATTTCAGATAAATGAAGGGGAATGTACCAATAATCAAGCAGAGTATGAAGCCTTAATTATGGGACTAGAGCTATTGCTTACTTTAAAGGTTGACATAGTTGATGTGTTTGGAGACTCTCAGTTTGTTATAAACCAGGTGAATGGAGACTTTGGTTGCCATAGTGTTGGTGTAAAACCTTATCATCAATATGTGAAATTGTTAGGTAAACAATTCATATGATTACTTTCACTTATGTGCCAAGATTCTTTAATGGAGAGGCAGATGCAGTAGCTTAAAGAGCATCAGAATTTAAATTTATCACTAATGAAAATAGAGAGTTTTGTCAGTTGACTTTAAGGAAATCTTTACCAATGCTTAAAGATAGACATACTGATTTCGAAGTATGTGAAATCACCACTCCTCTTAGTTCGAATGATTGAAGACAACCATTGATTGATTATCTAACAAAACCTGATGCTAAAACAGACAGAGCAACAAGGTTGAGATCTGTTAATTACATTATGTATAATGGAGAATTGTTCAAGAGAGGAGCAGATGGTTTATTGCTTAAATGCTTAAGCAAAGTTAATGCCTTTAGAGTTATGGCAGAAGTCCATGAAGGTATTTGTGGGGCTCATCAAGCAGGAATCAAGATGAGATGGTTGATTCGAAGGTATGAATATTATTGGCCTACTATCCTTAAGGATTGTATTGATTATGCAAAGGGGTGCCAAGCTTGTCAAAAGACAGGGCCTCTCAAACGATTACCTGTTACTGAATTACAATATGTAGTTAAGCCTTGGCCATTTAGAGGTTGGGCAATGGATATGATTGGCATGATCTACCCTGCTTCTAGAAGTGGTGATAAGTTTATTCTAGTTGCCACTGATTACTTTACCAAATGGGTGGAGGCTCAAGTTTTTGAGAGTGTATCTCAAGAACAGGTAATTGAATTCATTAAGAATATTGTCTATAGATTTGGATCTCCAGAAACCATAACAGTGGATAATGGATCCATTGTTGAAGGTAGAGCAGTGAAAGCTTTTGCAGCTTCTCATGGAGTCTCATTGATCAACTCTACTCCTTATTATGCTCAGTCAAATGGTCAAGCAGAATCAACCAATAAGATTATCAAGAGAGGTATTCAAAGAATGGTTGATAGAAACCCAGAAGAATGGCCTAGTTTACTCTTAAATGTGTTATGGGCATATCGAACCACTAAAAGAACCAGTACAGGAACTACTCCTTTTGCCCTAACTTATGGGCATGATGCTGTTCTACCAATGGAAATCTTGGTAAAATCACAGAGAGTTGCTTCTCAAAATGACTTAAATATTGGAGCATACCATCAAGCAATGTATATGGAGCTTGAAGAAATAGATGAAGAAAGAATTAAAGCTCTGAATCAAATCCTGTTGCAAAAGTCAAGAGTGGCTAGAAGTTATAACAAGAAAGTGGCTGTTCGAAGCTTTGATATAGGTGATTTAGTATGGAAAGTGGTGTTACCTATCAAAGAAAGAAAGCAAGGACTTGGAAAATGGGCTCCAAATTGGGAAGGACCTTTCCAAGTTCATAGAGTTCTTAAAAGAGGGGCATATCATCTGAAAGACTTAAACGGTTATGTCCATAGAAGAAAGATTAATGGAAGATATCTAAAGGCCTATTTCACAACCATTTGGGAGTCCTTTAGTAGAAGGTAAATCTAAGATTAGTTTATCTTCTTGTTGATACCCCATTTTGCCCCACCGCTCCCGATTAATTGAAAAGGCCCACAATTCGAAATCCGATGAAGAAAGTCGCATAAAAATAAATTTGGCACTTCAACTGCAATGATCAACGGGTCGATAATCACAAGAGACAATTTTGGACATGCATCGGTGACCTCGCCATGGCAAGGTACAGCCGCTACATGAAAAATGACATATCTCAATACTCGATCGGACAACATTGACCGCTTCGGCAGTCTAAAATGTATCCGAAACAAATACCATTCAAAGAGGTTCAGAGTCTGGAGGTCCAGAGTATTTAAAATGTTGAAGGAAGTGCCATTGGCTTGGGTGCCAAAAGATTGACGGAGAATTAACTCCATGGGATAGCCATGCATGGAGTGGATAAAAAGGGGACATCTGGCTATAAGAAAAGGAGGGAAGTCTAGGAATTTTCCACGAAGTACTTGGGGAGGGCTGAGTCTAGAGTGGTGGGGATTTTAGTTTGGTGTTTATTTTAAGGGCATGGTGGTGGCATCCAACAATGTTTGTCTTTTCTTGTTTTGATTTCTCAGAGTCTTGGTTTATGTAGTATACAATTTCCTACAAGTGTCTTGTACGGTAGAATCATCTTCCTGAAGAAAGAGAAATGAAAATGCAAGCATCAGATTTCCTTCCTATTATAGCATGAATTGAGTTCTTTTACTTTTAGACTGTGTTTTGTTGATTTCAAAAAAAAAAAGAAAACCGCATAGGAGTCATTTTTAATGATATTTTTTTTTTCTAGTCAAATATCAAGATCAGTAAAGGGTTTTTGTCTCCTACAAAAAAAATGAAGTCAGTCTTCCTTCTTTGTTCAGTCGGTTATAAAAAAAAAAGATTAAGAGTTTAGTTTTTTTTTTAGTCTGATCGAGAGAAGTCAGAAAAAGATTTGTTTTGTTTTCCAAAACAAAATCACATTAGTCACAAGGAGAATGTTTCAGCATAGTACTTGAAAGATTTTGTGCGCAATAATGTTAGCATAGTTCACGATAGTTAAAATACTACTATCTTGGATTATGGTTTCATTTTGCTAAACATTGTCTTTCGCGCACATTGTAATTCAAAAGCAAGGTAATATTAATGTTCGCCTTCAACTCAAATTTCTGTGTTGTTCTTTTCAATTTATAAAAAAAAATACAAAATGTAAATAATCCTCTCGTGATAATAATGTCTAGATTTTGATATGAAAGCAAGATGGTGTGGCAGTTGTCTCTTTAGATAGGCCCCACTTGCCCAGCATTCTTCAAATTTCTGACATTATTATTTTTTAACAGTGTTAGTACTTTGATATGAAAGCAGGATTCGCGTGTATAATCCGCTGGGGCGTAGTTTCCCATTAGAAAGGCGCCCGCTTGCCCACCATTCTTCAAAGTGCCAACATTGTTATCTTTGATACAAGCACTTATTTTGTTATTTTTGTATCGTCCATTTATTATTGCACATATTTTGTCTTCCGCTGTGGTCTAACTCATTTCAATATTATCTTCTCTGTTTGATCCAAGATGTGAATATCCGCTTTTGCAATTCGAAATCTATTTGCATTGAATTGCGGATACCGACGCCGTCGAATTAAGTACACTGTCGTCGGTATCAAAAATGAGATTTGTACATATGTGCAAGTCTCATTTAACCAAGTCAATGCAAATTGGTTTTGATTTAATTTATTCATGATTTAGTCATCCGAAATCTATTTGCAATGAATTGAGGATACCGACGCCGTCGAATTGAGTACACTGTCGTCGGTATCAAAAATGAGATTTGTACTTATGTTCATGTCTCATTTAACCAGTTCAATGCAAATTAATTTTGGCATGTGTGGTTGAATTGAAGGTATACACGGCAAAAGTAGGCTCTGCCATCTTGCCTTTTATACCCTCAAGTTCACCTATCGTTGTAAATACCGATCACTTTAGTTGTTTATTTCCCCGGCCAGGAATAATTTTAAAAAGGGTTAATTTTGGAAAATAAGTACCGAAAGGGCGATGTAGGGTGTCTAACACCTTCCCTACTCGTAACAGTAAATCCCCGGACCCATCTTTGATTTCGCAGACCACAAATTCAAAACAGAGTCATTTTTAATTGAAAAATAATTTTCTAAAGATGCTTTCATCAGAAAATATCTTTAGGGGTGACTTAACACACCTGAACTCTATGTTAAGTGGCGACTCTAATTTTCAATAAAAGTCACAGCTGTCAAACTCATTTTTCATAATATCGTCGCACAAAGTCAAGATCTTTTCTCACGCCGCATCGAGAAAATTTCGGGGCGCGACACTTCTGTTTTGCTTGAGCTGTTCGAGACAAATTATAAGAAACAAGCAGGTATAATGGTTTGAGCTCAAATTCAAAAGTAATGAGATCAACATTCCAAGCAGTTATAAGGTAAAGAAATTGGGGAAAACAAGCATTTCATTCATTACTCAAAAACTGTACAATGGTGTCTTTTAGGTCACTCCATACATGAGCACCTCTGGTACAAACAAAATCATAAAATTCCTTTTGATCAGAAGTTTGTTGCAGTTGATTCTTAAGGTCCTTTATAGTTACAACTGTTGAAGAAGCTTTGTTCATAGAAGTTTGCATGTTAGAATTGGTTTGATCAATATCTCTTCTAACTTGAAGCAAGGCTTCTTCTAGGCGAGCTTCTTCTTCTTTCAAGTGACGAAGTTTGACAGCATCTTGATCATAAGAAGAAATCACACTTCGAGCTTCATCATCTGCACTTGATAGTGCTGCCTTCAAGCTTTCTCTTAGAAGATGCCTCTCTTGAACTTCACAAAGTTGATGAGCTTTCACTTGAAACTCAGAAGCTCTAGTCAAAAGTTGTCTATGCAGCTCTTGAGAAGTAGGTTTCAATGCCCAGGCAGCTCGACAACAGATCTCCAAGTGTACCTTCAAATCCCCTTCAGCTAAGTTTTCAAAATTTAGCTCTGAGAATTGTTGGAGGATCTCCTTCAGTTCTTGAATCTCTTCTGGGGTAAAAGTAGGTTTGACCAACTCAGGAAAAGATGAACTATATTGAACCTTGAGTTGGATAATAGGGGATTCAGAAGAAGGAATTGGAGCCCTGGGATTGGTGATTCTTTGACAGAAATCACTCACTCTTAGTTTTAATTGCTCCAATGAAGAAAGATCACCAACGGAAGTGCTGGCAGGAGCACCAATTTCCTGTTAAATAAAACACATAAAAATTAGGTTTAATCCTTTAAGTGAGGCATGATAGCCATAAGCTTAAACTGCAGTAATATATGGTACCTCCATGACTGGAGTGTCAGTTCTTGGGGTTTGAGCAGGAATTGCTTCCTCAGTTATCATTTCAGGTTGACCAGTGGTTTTGATAACTGAGATGATGGGTGCAATCTCAGGAAATAAACTCCTGTCATCTTTTGGAGAAGAAATGTCAACATCTAATTGAGTGGGAATGTTGGCTTCAGAAGGTCTGTCAGTTCTCATATTCAGAGATTGTTCAAGAGTGGCTTATTTTGAACCAGCAATGTGATGTTCGAATATAGCTTCAGGTTCAGAAGTTGGCTCCTGCAGGGGACCCTTGCTCAAAGGAGTGGAAAACTCTACGGCAGAGCCTGTATGAGTTGGTATTGATACTTTAATACTCTCTGAAACCAAGGCCCTTGCAATGACATGTCTTATGGGAGCAGCTAACTCTTGTAAAGTACCTTTTAATGGTATGTCTGGGGTGGGAACTTCAGTTGTCTTAGTGGACGAATCAAGCTTTGATTGAGGTTCTGCAGCTTCAGGTTCAGATGTTTGAGCAGGAGTTTTAGAAGCCTCAGCATGCTTGGATTTTGTCCTCCTTTCTGAAAATAAATCAACATATAGAAGTGAGGAATATGAAAGTAAGTTCAAAAAGGCCTTGATAAAATTAGAGTCACAACAACTTACCCCTCACAAATTGGCCTATAGTAACATCTTCTATCTTTTCTTCTTCTAGTTCTTCAGTTAGTATTCTCCTTCTCTGCTTCGAAGCCTTATAAACTTTAGCAAATTTGGCCTCTTCTTGGCTAAGTTTTTCTTTTGGTACTAAAGTTTCTTTTCTCTTCTTGGCTTTTGAAAGGACAAGGAAAATAATTGTCAATAAGAGCCAAAGGTTAACAAAATTGGATGAGATAAAAGAGATACTCGACTTCGAACCTGGAGAAACAGAAGTTTGAGCAGTTTCTCTCTCTTTTCTCGCCCTTTTCTTGGTGGTAGATTCTGCAAGATGAATCATAAGTAAGAAATAGAAAAGAGTGAAAGTTGTAAGAATCACAGAAACCATAAAAGGTTACCTGATGGAGAAGGAGGAGGGGTTCCTTGTTGTTGAGATCTAGTCACCATTTGTGGTACAGATCGAAGTGGTTTGACATTTAAAGCAACGGATACCAAAGCAGAAGATTGTATATCTGGTGTTGTTTCTCTTTGTTCTCGTTGGGATTTGCTCTTTCTCTTAACACCAAATCCATCATCTGACACAAAAAATGAGCTAAAGTGTGCCTCACCCTCATTTGGAGCAGAATACCCAATATGGTTTGCAAAACCTTGTGCTGAAGTGGTTTGATTGTATAGATCAATAAGGTTATGCCACCAACGGGAAAAGTTAGTAAAGATTGGACTGTCCATTGAGAATTGGAAGGGCTTGAAGTTGGCTCTAGAGTTTCTGTATTCCACATTTAGACGTGAAAGTACATTCTTATCAACTTTCTTTCTAACATAAAGAGGAACATTGACTTCCCCAGGATAAGGACATGGAATGGCTTGTACCATACCAAATTGTCTGGCAAACTGAGCAGGACAATAAGTTTCAGCATGAGTTTGCTTACAACCACCAACAATCCTACCTATGAATATTTCTCTTAGAAGGAGAATGCTTCCCCAAGCACCAGCAAAAGAATCCATACCCCTATTCTCCATCATGTCCTTTATCCAGGAGGGCCTAATACTCCAATCAGTGAAAGGACGAAATTCTGTTTCTCCCTTATCCTCCCTCATGTTGAGAAAATATTGCAGATATCTAACCAGCGATAGAGGTTTAGAAGCTAAAACTTTGAACTTATCTCCGTAAACATTAACAGGTTCTGAAATGGCAACTTTGAAAACAGGGAAATATGCCACAATCCATAGTTGCAAGAACCAAAGAGGACCTCCTATATTGAAATTGAGTGGTTTTGATTGGCTGTCAGATCCTATCTTGTAGATGTAACCCAAGAAATATGAAGCTAGATCAAATTTCTCACCTTTAGAGAGGCGATATGCCAAGGGAGCGAATTCATGCATAATCTTCTTACCACTATGATAGAATATCATTTTGCACAAGGTGTATAGAAGATATGCAAAAAATTCCCTATCAGATACTGGCTTGTCAAACTTGGCTTCGGAACGAAGAAAATTGCCATATGATGCATATGAGCCAGAAGTTTTCATGATTTTCAGTAATGGGACATCAATGGATTTAGAAATGCCAAACATTGGACCAAATGGAGGAAGTCCAGTAAGAAATGACACATCTAAAACTGTAGGACCCATCATTCCACAATTGAAACAGAAATAGTTGAATGATGAATCCCATAAAGCTAGGGCAGCATGTATGAGAGCAGGGTTTTGTTGGATACCATATCGAAGTAGTGAAATGATGTGCCAAAGCCCAGTTTGCTCTAACTCTATTTTCTTATACTTCAACATGTGCTCAGTCCATTCACTCCAATCCTTATCTTGAACTGGCCAGCATACAAAATTCTTGGTAGGCCATTCTACAAAATTCAACGCTTGGTCTTTTATAAGGTTTCCTTCCCCTAAGATAGGATAGCATGATGTAAATTTGAGGGGAAGATCGAAGAATGCAGGCCCAAGAATGTGGGTATCAACTCTATCAGGATTCGTAATAAAGATCTGGTTATGCAAATCACCTCTTGGGTTTGACATTTCTTCTTTAACGTATCTTCTGAGAATGAGAGAAGAGGTGCCTGTTGATGTATCACTTCCAGAAGCCATGTCGGTGAGAAATTGAGAACTTAGGAGGGAGAGCAAAGTGTTTGAAAGTTTGAACGTATAATGAAGACGTTTCAAGCCCTAGATTTATACTTTGCGATGAAACGGTGTATCTATTCGGGTCAAATACTCGATTAAAAGCAATTGGGCTTATATTATTTTAGGCCCAAGCTTAAATTTTAACCCGTAAATAATATCTCACTTCAATTTTAAAGTTACCATATATTTTAAACCATTTTTATTGGTTCAAATATCATAAAATGTATGTAATCATGTTCTGACTATCAAGAGTTCGAACTAATTTAAAGTACCTTCAAGAGCTTCGAAAGGCATTGAAAGGTGCAAGTTAAGCCATAAAGGGAATTTAAATTGCATTTAAAGAGATTACATGCTACAGAGGGAAATCCTATTACATCGAAGAAAATTAAACATCCACTTTTGTTGGAGCAGCGGTTGAAGTAGGGATAACTTGGAAGTAATGAGGAAAGCTCCAAGTCACTAAGGCATGAAATTTTGCCCAAGTGAAATCAAAAAATTCTTTTTCCTTCATTCTGACTTCAGCTTCTCCATCTAGCTTGAGTTTCTTCTCGATCAGAGGCCTGATTTTCAGAACTAGAGCTTTGGCTTTGATTTCGAACTTAGCCAACTTTAGAGCATTCCTCTTTGCATGACTTCTGAACTTCTTTCGAAGTCTTTTGGAAATTTCAGATGGAATTTCGAAGGATTTTCCTTTCAGGTTTTCTATCTTATTGTGAAGCTTAATGACCTGGTCATGTGCTATCTCATAGTCGTGGAGGTCTTGGCTAAACCCATAAACAGCACTATTGTTCCTCATCCACATTCGAAGAAGTGGAAACTGGCTTAGAAAAGAATGAAGAAAAGAGCCAGTTAATTTAGAAACGGAACATTGAATGGTTTCACAAGCCCACAAGAAATTTTTGCAAGGGATGTCTTTTTCAAGAATCCCTATATCCAAAAAGGCAAAAGCAGCCAATAATTCTTTGGCTCTAACAGAATCAGATTGTGGGAAAAGGGAGTAAGAATAATCAGCTTGGAAGATAGTAGGATCAAAGTTGATACTCTTCAATTCCTGAAACCAATCTGGATTTTCGGGAAGGGTTCAAAGGGAAAAGTTGGAAGGATCAACAAATTTTCCTTCAAAATGAGGCCTTCGAACCTCATTTAGCCAATAAACATATTGGTTTTTGGCTTTCTGTTTAAGTTCACCATAGCCAGCAAAGCCAGATTTTTCATCTTCACATACTTTGAAGAATGTAGGAGTAAGGCAGGTGGCAATGAGACTGTCAAGCACCATTATATTAGGATCACGCCTAATAAGAGGAGATAAATATCTGCTCATAGCCAATGAGCGATGTTTACTCCAACCCTTGTAGCCAGCAGGATCATCCATTTTTACCACCACTATTTCGGATGGTAAACCCCATAGAAAGGGCTTAGAAGAAGGAGAAGTTGGAGGGTTCCATGGATCAATAGGCTCAGGATCCTCCACTTGAACTACCACATAAGAATGATCCCTTCGAATTTCACCAACAATTGGTGTAACAGCATTTCTAGTACTGACAGGGATTGGGTCTTGAAGAACCAAATTTTCGAAGGCATTTTGGGTATTAGAAATTTCAGCCATGGTTAAGTTGAGTTTGAGGAGATGAAAGCAAGATTAGAACGAAAATTGGTGATTAATTTTACCAGTGATTGAGTGTTTTTATAACTTAAAAATCTGAATTTGAAACGATTCAAATCTTTGTAAGTGGAGAATGTGGGTATTAACTGCCCATTATCCATGAACCCTTCACGGGAAACATAAGAATTGGTCCATTGGAAGTGACGAGAACTGCCAATAACTTCTGCTTTGGAAGTTTACAGGAATTCGAAGTGGCAAAGGGCACATTAACACTTATTCAAAAATTCCTTGAACAAAGATGTTAATGTGGGGGGTATGTTTACATATAAAATTAACAAATCCAATAATTAATTGACACGTAATCGAATATGCCAAGCGTTGGCAATTACCTGTTGATAAAGACACACTGGATTAAAGAAATATATTTGAGTAAATACGATGTCGTATTGTATTCAAATATAAAAAGCAGTTATTGGCAGTTACAAGCTATTGTTGACGAAAAGGTTGACTTCGAAGCCATGATATTAACTGCCAAACACATAAACTCCACGTGTGAACTCGGGAAACGAGGAAAATTGGCAGTTAGAACACGTGGAGTACTTATCAAAAGGCAGTTATTCATCTTAACGTATAATCATTTGAATTTGTTTAAGCAGTTGTGTAGATTCAAAATCAAAGCTTCTGGAGGAAGAATTTAAGGGATTCAAATTCAGACATGGGAGAGGGAAGAAACTGCCAAATCGAAGAAGTAGAAGTTAGAATTCGAAGCAAGCCAAAGTTCAAATTTATTGAGCGGGAAGTTCAAACTGCAAGCAGCGTCTATAAATAGAAGAAGTTGAAGAGTGAAAAGCCCCCGGACAAATCTTCAACAAACAGCTATCAAAAAACTGATGTTTGGTTTGTTCATTGGCAAAGTAGTTTAGGTTTCGAACTCAGTTCGAAGTAGATTAGGAAGTGGATTAGTAAGTAGTTAGGATTAATCTCGGTTGTTCTTGTAACAATCACCTGTTCGAAGTTCTTGTATCTGAAGTTGGAGACAATTTCAAAGTAAGTTTACTTTTGATTTATTAATCGAAGTATCTTGTTTCTTTTTGTTTTTCAATTTCCTAAGTTTGTTGGTTTACATTTCTTCACTTGTTGAGAAAATCCTCTTAGTTGAGGTAATTGAACCAATAAAACACAATCGCCTGATTAGATTTGATTTTTTCAAAGTTAATCTAAGGGAGGAGATTGAAACTATCTCTGGCACGCTCGCACATAATTATTTTCCATTGCAAAGAAGTAAAAGAACCAAACAACTGCCGAGAGGAAGAACAAAGAGATAGAGATCTGATATAAACGAAATAGGAGTAGAAGAAAGTGCGTCAATACATATAATTATTTTCCGATCTGTAGCTTCATTGAACAGTTATGAGCCAACCCAGTTAAAGAGAGGCGGTGAGAGAGAGGAGTACAAAGAAGTGAAGAGGTAGAGAGAGAGAGAGGACAGCAAACAAGTCTCATTTTTTTAGAAAGTTGTGAAGACTTTTACTTTGTTTTTTGAAAGTAAAGGTTGGGAGGACTCCACGTAGTCTTTGCTTGGAGAAACACGCAAGAATAAGAGTAAAGGTGTCAAGAAAAATTATTCAGTATATCGTAAGTTTTTTTTTTGTGCTCTAGGCAACCAAAAAAAATCTAAGATAGTTCTAAGGTAGTCTAAAATATGACAAATTATGCTAATGAGGCAAAAAAAACCCAATATCATAAGGTTCTGTATGAGTTGCTAATGATTTTAAAAAATTCACGGCCGAGACAGCTGATTTCCGTGACGTATCACCGATATGTCCCGATACCGATACACCGATACCGAGATTTAAAACTATGGTGTCATGTTACTTTTGGGGGGTAGTGAGAGGCAAGTGCAAGTCTAAGTTATGGTCCGAAATGGTCAAAGAAGTTCAAGATAAATGTGCTTGTCCTTTGTCTCACACTAGCCCCTTCCTCTTGTAATTTTGTCATTACACCTAAAGTGCTAACTCATCAGGTTAAAATGAAAGTGGAGAGGGAAAGAGAAGATTTTTTACACAAACTCAAAATCTAAATATGCTATCATTCTTTTGCTAATTCTTTCTTCCTTTATTTTGATTGATGTTCATTCCTCTCTCTCTCTCTCTCTCTCTCTCTCTCTCTCAGAATAGGCCCCATAGCAAGAACAACTCTTTGGTGTCAGATAGGGGCAAGTCTTTGCAATGTATTGGGGGTCATGGTATGCATAGTGGCACCTACCTCACAGCCATCCTATTTGCGCTCTACTGGTGGAGGACATGATTGTTGTTCATTGTATTTCATTTACCTAATATCACGGCCACTTCCAAGGTAAGAATTCACAATCAGTTTATGAATACATACATTGTGCATATATATGATTGGCATTATCACTGCCAAATCGTAAGGATGTATTGTTTATCTAGACATCTTAAGTGGGATTCGTATGGCTGGTTCTGTTGGCATCCAGCCATAAACAAGCCTGTGTACTTCTGTAAATCTAGTCTAATTAGGTTGCACATTGCTCTCACTCACACGCTCTCTCTCGATCTCTCCATGCCAAAGAACAATGCCAATGCCAACGGCAGGTGGTAGGCTACAATTGTAAACTAAAGGCCAGGAGTGCCACCAGTACTACTCAACCCAAAAAGCTATTACGTGGTGGATGGGTGCATGGAGTTTATGAAGGCTAGGGATCGAGGATACGACTCGAGACCTTCATCTGTGCTGCTTGTCATTGCCATCGAAACTACCACTAGAGAGGGGAGGCCAGTATCCATCAAAGTGGATCCTGGGATCCACCACCAGCTCCACCACATGGCTGCTAACCCTGCTCCACTACCACTAGCCATAGTCCTCGCGACCCACATACCCCAACAAGTTGCCCCCGTCCCTCCGCCTCCACCACCGGAATAAAACCTTGGTGATGGCAAGGTTGTGGAGGCGAAGGTTGCGCAACCGAGGAGGAGGGAGAGGAGCGATGAGATCTTGAATAGCTTACTAAAATTGCTATGAAAATCCTGCAAACTTAAAAGCAACAGATCTAATTGAGGGTGAAAATTACAAACCTCTGTGTATGTGCCAGGGGTAGACAATTTTACAGTAGTTTTGTAATCGACCAATCAGTTACATAGTCATGCCCAATGACATTTTGATTCGCTCGGAGGTCCATTTTATATAATATTTCCTCGAGGGAAATAGGGGGCGGATTAATTTCAATTTAATCTAACCCTTAACTTTCTACGGCTTCCTAATCATTTCCTACTTGCGTCATTTCTTGTGTTGTATGCACATGAGCGCTGGAACAGAGGGTTGCATTACCAGCTAGCTTGTGGCAGTACTTGTTTTAGTTAGGAATTAGGAGCAATGTTTTGATTCCATTGAACAATCCTGTCAATATAGTTTTGAACAATGGTCTCGTTAAGGTTCGGATTAATTTGGAATCAACTCATACCAAATGAGGTGATACACAAAAATTAGTGATTGTCGCTCCAGTAGTTAAAGTTTCCAAATCGCTATAGTAACTTGGAAGATGTCAACACTTAAGTAATGGCAAGACATGCAAATATGGCCGCTGGAGAAGTATCCTTAGGGATGAGGAATAAGCAGGGCTAATTGTAAAAGATTCGGGAGACTCTGGCTGTGGACGAGACCGTTAGTCGGCTCTAGTGGTGCTGGTGCCATGGCCACTACGCTCTCATTTTGAGGGAAAAAAGAAAAAAGAAAAAAAGAGAAGTAGTAAATGGGAAATCAAAATTTTCTCCTATTGGTACCGCGGATCTCTCTTTGTCTTCGTTATACATCGCAAGGCTAGTGAATGGAAGAAACCGCAACGTGCTAGGTTCAAGATCTATACTCTAGAACTATGATTAGACACACGATTCAGACACCAGAGTGGCAGAGAATTTGTAGGGGGTGCCAATGGAGAAAGGGAAACATATATGGAGAATCTGCATTAACCGCTCATACTTAAGACTTAAGAGCCATATATATAGCATAATCACGACGCTCCATTTGTTTCCCCCTAGCTTATTCGCCCATCTTGCATGCCTTAAGTGGTGGTGTTCTTTTCACGCACGATGTCTTTAGACATACATGGGTAATCTGTTTGGAGCACCACATGTCCAATTATTAATTGCCTATGGGGCATTGTAACCTCGAGTCACAACGAATTAGAATAAAAATCTGTACAAGGGAAGTCTTAGCGGTGCCTTCTCTTTATTTTGACATAAACATTATTCTTATTAACCGGATGCTATTATATAATTGAGTAATCTTCGTTCTACAAATGAATGTCCAAAGTCTTTCTATGTTGATAATGTTTTAGGGATGGGATGAGTTTAAGTTTTATCATCTTAATTCTTTATCTTTATTGCGCTTTACTGATGCTCTAGATTTTGGAGAAGGAATGCGCACATAAATTGAAATGCGTCCTTTGGCTAACCTTTCTGATGCCTTCCTTCTTTGATTTTGGGGCCATGGTTTCACAGCATAATATTCATTGAGTTTCTCGGTCTTTACAGGTATAGGGGGACCTGCTATTCAAGTGGAGACAATTTCTTGATTTGGGGCAGCTGTTTCATCCCTTTTGGTTGTCTTTTAATTTATTTACTTCTATAGCTATATTTTCATGCCATCAGTGGCTATAATGGTTATGTATAATGGTTATGTTTTGTGGAGCCTGCACACATTTCATGTGCAAAATATTGGTATGAAGGCATTCATTAAAACAATATCTTTTGAAGTCTTTAATTAAAACAATATCGAGTGATGGTGGGTAACATATCTTGAAAGAAAGGAATCGGATTTATTGGTATTTATTATCCATATAAGAATTACTTCATTTCATAATTTTCTTACCTAATATGCCCATACAGTGCAGATTCTTCATAAAAGTAACGTACTGTCCCCCATTAAATTAATATTTGAATGAGAATGGAAAGAAATTGAAATTACTGCCTAAGATGGTACGAAATTTCAGCTATAAAAAATAAAAAAGAGTTCCAAGCTCTCCACAAGAATCAGCTAACTCTGCCACCGGTTGAACGACAAGTTGTGCATTCAACATAGATGGAGCCGAATAGTAAGGGAGATGAAGGCATCAAAACACCATTCTTGAAGTTATCGGATTAGCAATTTGCCAGATGTTACGTATGGAACTCTCTCTCTCTCTATTATTTACGCTTTTTATCAACAGTGAAAGTAGAAGTATATTGATAATTTGATACTGATAATCCTGTGCTTTTTTTGTGGACATTGTGAAGATTCTTCCTTCTAGGAATTGTTTCTGCTTCGTTGCTAGATGTTAATGATTGCCCGGGATTCCATCGAACAATGAAACAGCCGCCAAGATTGGATCTCTTCTTTACTGAACCACCTCTTGATAAACCTGCACATATGTGCCTTTTTAATTGGAATCTCACAATGGTTTCATTAAAGCATAGGCCCAGATATATGTCTAGGGATGTGAGGATGTATACCTAAATCTAAACATAGAAGATACTCGGATTTTTATTTGTAACTGGATAGAGATACGAAGATTTGTTATGTAATAATTTGGTTTGACATGTCGTGGATGTGTAAAGAATCTTTGAAATAGCAGAGATTTGGGAGTGAACAACGTCCAAGTTTTTTCCGAGATGTTCTTCAGTTCATTGTTTGCTGTGCTTTTGGTTTCTTAGTTTTACTATGATTGGCAATATTATTCATGTTTCTTCCTTAACAAAACAATAGTATATTAGGGTACGTAAAACTGTAAAACAAAAGATTAACAGGAGTGGAATTCTTGTTTTTATGCTCTATGAATGTTTGGCCAAAAAAATAATGCTGTCCTCTTGCAAAAAAAAAAAATCTTCTATGAAGAGGACCTAGACTCCCTTGTCATCAAAGAACAAAAAACCAGGCGTACAGAAATTGTTACCTCTCTGTTGGCCGATGCATATTGAAAGAACCCAAATGGATTTGGCAAACTAAGCATGAGGAATAATTGTAGAGATTACTACCAAGAGATCACGAGGTCGAATTTTATAAGACCAAAATATTGTTTGCTTGATTTTTTGTTTAGGTCCCGGGGTTAGTCAAGGTCTGCCATTGGACTGGTAACCTGTTTATCATGACAAAGCTTTTATTGATAAGTTGAGTCTAGAAGGGACCCATGCAATGTACGACCCAAAAAAGGGGAAGAGGTGCTGTTGTAGTGCTGTTAAACGGCCAGTCTAGCTATTAGTACCTTTAATTTAAGGGGAAATTGCCGTAAAATGGCGGTAAGGGCAAATTATTGCATTTTAATGGTGTACTTTTTCAAAATCACAAATAAATGGGAAGAGCAATAATAATTACCATAACATGGCATGAGAAATATTGTTGGATGCAACTACCCTCGAAAGATATTTTGTTGCACCCTTCGTCCACTTTAGTTGCATCATGCATTGAAAATGATTGCACTCCTCAATAAATTCATTGCACCCACACTCCTCGACAAATGTGATTGCAATGTGGTTGAGTCACACTTTCTAGAAAGATTTTATAACCACTGCACCCTTCATCCACTTTTGTTGCATTCTACATGGAAAAACGGTTGCACTTCTCAACAAATTCATTGCACCCACATTGGTTTAAATGTGATTGCAATGTGCGGTCGAGTCATACTTCTAAAAAGATTTTTTGACCATTGCACCCTTCGTCCACTTTTGTTGCACTCTACATGGACAATGGTTACACTCCTCAACAAATTCATTGCACCTATGTTGGTCCAAATTCAAAAAGGGTGTGTGTTCAAGTCACACTTTCTGGGAATATTTTCTGACCGCTGCACCCTTCGACCACTTTTGTTGCACTCTACATGGACAACAGTTACACTACTCAACAAATTCATTGCACTCAAAATCACAGATCAAGGGGGCATTTCGATCAACATTATTATGGGTACCATGTATGTGCAATTAAAATAGTGTGTTTCATGTTGGAAGCAATTTCTAAAAAATGGTCCATGGAATGGCAAATATTTGCCCCTACCGTCATTTTACAGCAATTCTCCCATAATTTAAAGTCCTGTAATTGTGATAAAAAAGAAGGAAAATCCTAGCAAAGGGGGAAAAAAATGTACTGATTTCTTATTTTGATGCTTTATAATAAATAATTTTCTTTGAAAAGAAAAGCAGAGTATCAAAGCAGCCGTGGCCTCATGAAAAATGGGGAACCATCAAGTGGGATTCACTATATTTAGGTGTGCTTTGGCTTAAAAAGTCACTTTGACTTATTATTTTGTCTTTATTTGAATTTTTTTTTTTTTTGTTTACTAGTTTTGTATCGATTTTTTGTGTATTATTAGTTTGTCTCGATAAAAGGAATCCAAAAAGATAAAAAAAAATTACGATTAGAACTCTCAATTTTTTGAACAAGATTGAAAAAAATGTACAAATCTATCTTTTTACCAATTTTTTCTTTATTCAAAAAAATTCAAGCTTCGATCATAATTTTTTTACACAAAAAGTTGATGCAAAACAAAAAAACACGAAAAAAAATCAAATAAAGACGAAAAAATAAGCCAGGTGACTATATTGTTGTGCCTATTTTTCTCATAAAACAAGACATGCTATGTTGGAACCTTAAAAAAAATGTAAAATTCAAAATTAAGTTAATATAAAAATAATGAGACCCATCGCATTTAGTCAGCATACAAATATTCAATTTTTTGGAACTCACTACAGATTGATGGGGTTCCACACACTTTATCTTAGTCCACACAAGTGCACACCTCATTTAATCAGCATATAAATATTCAATTTTTGTGGGACTCACAACAGATTGAGGCGGTTTCCACACACTTTATGAATGGCCCACGCAAGTGTGTGGTAATCGTAGTAGTTTGACACCAAGTGTGGAGTAAGAGAAACATCAATAAAATAGTGAGTGTTTTGTTCAAATCTTTTAGTGAGTTTCATACATCATAAGTGTGTGTTCCATACTCCCCCACCCAACAGCGTGTGCAAAGCAATGGTGTCAATGCTTTCATTAAAACAATATTGAGTTATGGAGGGTAAGATATCCTGAAAGAAAGGCATTGAATTTATTAGTAGTTATTAGCCACATAAGAATTACTTAATTTCATTATTTTCATTACAAATGAATCGCATATTTTGTGGGGCCTACGCATATTGCATGTGCAAAACAATGGTGTCAAGGCTTTCATTAAAACAATATCGAGTTATGGAGGACAAGATATCCTGAAAGAAAGGCATCGAATTTATTGGTTATTAGCCACATAAGAATTACTTCATTTCATAATTTTCTTAACAAATGTGCCCAAGCAGTGCAGCTTCTTCAAATCCCGAGGTTCTTCTAGAGCATGCCAAGGCCACTTATAAAAAGGACCCCAAACTCACCATAGCAACAACACCCAAACATCATGAAGAGCTGCGCTGGTAGCATAGAAGGTTGCGAAGAGGCTGAAGATAAAGCTAAAGACGTTCAGAGCCATCCCCATTCAATGATATCATCGGATTAGTGATTTACCAGATGAAAAACGCATGAGGTTCTCTCTCTCACTCCCTAAGAGTTGGATTTCTTTTGTGTGTTTTTCTGGCACGATTCATTGTGCTTTTTTTGCTGCTGCTAATAAGTTTTTTCTTTTCAAAATTGTATCAAACGGTTTGGAAAAGATTTTTCGTTCTGTTTATGGGCTAAAAAGTAAAACAAGGCTAAGAGAACTTGATTTCTGAAAACTTAAACTTGTCTCCTTTTGAATCCTGCTTTTATATAAGTAGTCTCCATCATAAAACCATTCCAAATACCAACGAAGGCTACAAGAACTTGATTTTAGCTAGCTATTGCTTTGTTCTTCTTGTATATCTTTATCACACGTTGACCCATGTCATTGCTTTGTGGAATTACGTGGTAATTTCTGTATTCACTTCTGGCTATACCGTGGAAATTGGTGATTGTTAAGCCAAAAAAGTTTTGTGATTAATTTGCATGATTAGGAGATCTGAAAATTTGTTATTCTAACTGAGAACCCAATTCAAATTTTTATACCTGCCTTAAAGCAATTTGATTCGACAGTCATTTTCATATAATAGTTGTTTCTCCAGTCTAACAGTATTTCTCCATAATTCATTTTCCCCATGCTGCTGTTTTATCAAATCTTGTTCACACTCTCTCTTGGTGTCCATGACGATTTTAAGACCATTCTATCTCCACTAAAGTGTGATGGCTCTCTGTTCTATCTCTGCTGCTATGTAGGTTCCAAGTCCACTTCATGGCTGCTATAAAATGTGATGGCTGCCCTCTAGTGTGTTCCTGCTGCTATGACGATTTCAAGGCCATTTGCTCAAGTTCTACCATGGAGTTGCTGTGCTCTTTTGATTACTCATGCTTTTCTTGGCTTGTAATTTTGGTTCGGTTCCATTGGGCACGTTGTCTGCCTTTGTATCGTTTGTGCGGTTGTACGTGTTTGGCTTTTGGTTCTTAGATTGTATTCTATTGATCTCGTATCAACCTTCTTGTACCTCTTTCTCTCTCGATTAATATATCTCTTCTTTTGCCGATCGGGAAAAAAAAAAAAAAAAAAGTATTTGTTGTTCTTGATATTCTTTTAGCATAATTATGGCGAGCTAGCTGAGAAGTTCCAGATATTACCTAATGGAAAGCTGGAGATTAATTGATAGCTTACATGCACCTTAATCTGTTCAAAGGATTGAGAATATAGATAGACTTTTTTTGGTGAGTACTCAATTGATTGTGAAAGTTTTTCCAAACAACTTTGAAGATTTAGAAAGTTGATCAGCGGCCAAGGGGGAAAAGGTCAGGCTATGAAAAATGAATTGGAGAAAGCAGGATATTGGTGCAACGGTAGATTTTTTTATTTTGGGACAAATATTTCTTCTCATCGCTCTTGCTGTATTTTTAGATCTTGGATTTTTTAAGCGAAATACATAGTTTTGTGTTTTGATCTTGAATTTGAGAAGAAAATGAATTTTTTTTTTGAACCGCATGAAGAAAATGAATTAAAATTTAATAGACTGCATAGAATAGTAAGAGCAACCGATACAGAGCAGATTATTGCCTTCTTTTTGTTGTTTGTGCTGTATCAACATCTTATTTTTTAACCCAACTGTATGCATGCAATGCCAATAACGGGCAGGGGTGATTTAAAAATCCTTTGACTTGTTAGGAATCATCTTCAAGTATAATGTTGTTGATTCCCAGGTCCAAAGCCAAGCTGCAAACTATCCCATGCTGCTAAAGTTTCCACCATTAACAGATCTATGGTGTGCTGTCTGTGAACTGCTCTTGCAGCAACAAACTTTCCATGTCAATCTTACCATTCCCAAGCCACACTGCCTACATTGCCTACCAACGCCCCGGCCTTGTCAAAGTTAAGTAATCTCGAAACACCCGCTTGGAGGCCGCATCCATCTACTATCTCTGGAGTTCTGTCCCTCTTGTACTGCTGCCTCCTGGCAACTATGATCCTCGATCATTAGCGGTTAGAAGCTCCCTCGCATCTCGAATCTCGGATCGCAGCTTGGAATACCACATCAAGTCTATCCATATGGTGATTGAGCACAACCTCATTTCATTTTCACTCTTCCATAACCTCCAAATAATAGTCCCCGCTGCAGTCCAATATCTCCTACCATGCTCCCCTCCTTTCCGTCTCTCTGAGAAACAACTTCACCACTCCACCACTCCACCACTCCACCATTGACTCACCTGTAAGAGATCTCCTATCTAGACGGAAAAGCAAAATGTGCCACACCATCTGAGCAAAATTGCAACTAGCAAGTAAATGAATAACCGACTCCTCCATTTCGCTTACAGGGCATAACATATTATCAAATAATTTGCGCTTATGAAGTACCTCATTTACTGGCACAATATTCCTTAGAGCTTACAATATAAAAGTTGTGGAGTCCTCTTTCTCTGGTTGATCCTCCTGGTGATGGTGAACGACGGAAATGGTGAACACTCTCAGGTGGAACTCTAAGCCTGCACACTGAGCAAACCGTTAGCACCAGACCGGACCGTTGAGTCCGGAATGGTACTCCGACGGTCAAGTAAGAAGATGAAGTGCAGTAGATCTAGGGTTTGTGAGAGAGTATTGCGTACCTTTTGAAGGCGATGAAGTCCACCTTTTATAGGTGAGCCTTGGCTTGGCCTCCAAGCACAGCCGTGCTCGTCACGTGACTTAACCGTTCGGCTGACGTCATGATGACGGGTTCAAAAGAACATTATGCAGGCACATGCCTTCAATGAAAACATGACAAGTGTCCTAACCGTTCGGATGACGTCATTCGTCATGATCACGGTTTGTTACAGGCATATGCAGCATTAACTGCTCTTGTTGACTCAGCACCAAGCCTTTCGGCATACTATTAGTATTTGTGAAGTTGATCAAGGTCACCTTTCGGATACTCCCCGAGACCTTTGATAGTAGTCCTGTAGAATTCATTATTGAGTCATGTATATATGAGGTCTCGGTGAACGGCCGAGACGAGGGATCGAACTCCAACTTGTCCGCTTTGCTTAGGTCGAACCATCTACCGAAGAGTCCCTCATCGATAGTCCCTTGGTGACAATAGAAGAGGTATCTCTTAGAATGAGTTAGGGGTTCGGTATGTCCGGACCCCTACAAAAGTCTTAATCTTCCCTTGGGCCGAAGCAACCACATACACTGTTCTGTACCTGTTTCATTTGATTCTGATTGATGCATTCACTCACCGCGCGCTCGACTTCCTAGCAACCCATTCCTTCTCACTAGTTTGAAGACTACCCATGTATGTAACATTCCGAAATCCTTAATTTTCATTTTGCGGTGATTTACAATTTTTTTGTTTGTGATCAATACACTAGTTGTTAATAGAATTTCTTCAACCTTTTTACATTTGCAGACTGGAATCACAACTTCTATATCCAAATATTGGGTTTGCGAAACACTAGTCGAGACGAATTATGGAACTTAAAAAAGTTTGACATAAAATTAAAAAATGCAAAAAAATAAATTGAATAAAGATAAAAATCAAAAAGTGAAAAAAGTTGAAGGAGAACAAGGTCAATATTGGACTGTTTTTTTTTTTTGATCGGCAAAGAAAGAAATATATTGATGAATAAGGGATAAAACAATACAAAAAAGCCCAGAGCGAGAAGGAGAGAGATAGGAGCCAAAGAGACCCACTATCAGCAAACCCAAAAATGCCAAGAGCAACAATAAAAAGCACAGCAGCCAAAACAACAAAAGAGTTGAAAAGAATTCAACTCAACCACCACCCCGAAGGTTCCCTCAAAGCTGTACAAAAATGGTTGGTGCCCCCACTACCGCAAGGATTGAATGAGCGAAGAGAACCTAAAAATGATATCGTTGCCGGAAAAATCCTTGGAACCTTGAAAAGCGCTGATCCAGATAGCAATTCTATACTTTATGATTTCACCAATAGCTTCCCAATCTGGTTCAACTCCTTGAAAAATAAGATCATTTCTGACTTTCCACACACTCCATAACACAGCAAAGCCAGATAACTCCCAAAGGGCCTTTTTGCTTTTCTTAAACTTCCACCCCTGCCACCATATAAATAAGCTCTTGATAGACGAAGGAACCACCCATTTTATACCCCACCAGCTGAGTACTTTGCACCAAACAGCCCATACCCATTTACAAAGGCCAAAAAGATGATTCACCGATTCTGGAACTTCCCCACAAAATTTACAGAGTTATATCAAAGGGAACAGAGAAAGTATAGGTGAATTTTATTCGACTCTTTTGGGGAGAAAATCTAAAGACAACAGGTTCTTTTTCGGTTTTTCTTCTAGAAATCCTAAAGTTACATCCCAAACCTTTATTTTAAATTAACGCAAACAAAGAAAAACGTGGGGCTAGCCCTGCAATAGTCCAGATACAACAGGGTACCAAACAAAAACAAAGAGACAATGCAAGAACAAAAAACATGAAAGCAGCAACTTATCTACAAAGCACAAAACACTCTAGAGCTCACACCCCAATCCCTAAACAACAATTTGTTATCATCAGTGGCCTTCAAACTCCTCCGAGCATTCATACATGCCCTGACTTCATCAGCTATTTTAAAGCCCAAAGTTGGAGCAGGAACACTCAGGCATGAAAATGGCGATTATTAGAGTAACTTGTAGACTCGTTTAACATAACACATAACATTAGAGTAATCAACAAGCAACAAGCATCCACAAGCATAACGAACGACTACATAACCATTCCATCTCCCTTGACAAAACAAAACAAGGGCAAGCAACTTTATTCTCTACTAATGATAACTGCCAAGCCACCTTAGAGTAATCACAACCCAAAAACAAATGTTCATGAGTTTCAGAACCACTATGGCAGAGCAAGCAACAAGCATCCACAACCATCCCCCAATTAATAAGTCCATCTTTAGTTGATAAACGCCCCCCAAAAAAACCAGCCATTTGATGAAAGCCCATTGAGGTACATTGCGGGAAAACCATACTCCTTTAGCCCAAGGATCACCAGGTTGTACTTCCCTCAAAGCCTGCCAAGCAATGTGAGCAGAATACACACCACTACCAGACAATATCCAATTCAGGGAATAAAAAGCAAAGGGATTAGGGACCAAACTAGGAGGAGTATTAGCTAGAATTTCTCTGGTAATAGCATTACAGGGCCTAGGCCATTTCCATGTTCCATTCTGAATAATAGAAGCCACATGAGTTTGCAAGGATCTCCCCAAATTAAAAACCACATTCACCAAATTTCTAATATAGAGGACCTAAGGCATGCCATGACTTATCATTTTGGAACTTTTTAAAACTTACAGGATGTTTGGCTGCAACAAATTGAACCAAAGGAGGTGCAATTGCACATGACCCAAACTACAGGGGATATAGGTTAAGTTTGCCTTATAATTTAATAAGGTTACAAAAGTTTAGGTGCCTAATTAAAGTTTATTTTAAAAAATTTAGGAGTTTATAATTAGCGTTAGGGGGTTCTCAGACAATTTTACCATTCTGTCTCTTGCGTCAAGAATTTTGCCCTCTTTTTAATTTCCCTTCTCCCAATCCACCATCCATCCTCACGCCACTAGCATTCCCGTCTACTCATTCTATTAGGGCTTCACTAGCAGCGACTTTAACACTATGGTGATGAAGACAAAATGGATGTTAACACTAAGGTATACCCTTTTTCTTTTCCATCAACGCTATCTTTAAGCAATAGATACAGATATATATAGAGAAGCGTGTTAACAGCAATGTACATGTGTTTGTGTGTAATTTGCAGCGTGTGTGTCAGTTACCTGAAAAGTAAAACATTTGCATTAGTGTTTTTCTAAACTATAATATTGATTGTAGATGGAGTGGCTAGGGATAGAAACGTTTTTAAGTGACTCACCGATGCCATTTATGAGCCACGAAATGCAGATTGGAGTCTAATGCATATTTATGCATGAAGGTTGTGTCGTGAAGTGTGGGAGAGACGTGAGAGAGTAAGAACTTAACATTCCGAGAAGAGTGATGTATTAGGGATTAATATTGAATAAGCTAACTAACCTTAATGACACACGTGAGGAAAGCATTAAATAGGTAGGGGTGAACTAAAGGGTGGAAGGTTAAGTCAAGTTAAGATTTGTTAGGATTTGGACCGGGTGGTTACTTTAAAGGATATGCTAACTCGATGGTGACCAATATATGTGATATTACTTAAGTATCCTTAAGGAAATACTTCGTATCCAATAATGTCCATCATATAAAAGGTATATGATACTCAACTAGGGTTCATTGCATCTTTTCGTGTCCTTCTTATGGCGGCCAACGCCGTCTAGCCCTATAAATCCTTCATCCATCTCCCATCCCTCATAACCAATTTCATCTTTTGAACCACCCTCTCCTATTTCTCTCTCCTCATCCCGTTATTCTCTCTCACTACCGTTGTTCTTGCAATTGAAACACCCTCCAAAGCACTACAAGAGATTACCTCAGATAGGTTGAAAGTTGAAACCACGGGTATGGTAGTTTTTCATATATCTCTTTGAAAATCGATGATATAACAAATTGGCTCTCAGTGTGTGTAGGTGTGCGCACAAGTACACAAACCTGTCTCTCAAATTACAAACTTGTTCTATCCTTTATTCACGTATGATGTAGATCAATTTCTACCACTATGTCCCTATGTGTGTATGTTTGTATATGCGTTTAGTTAGCTAACATTTATGGCAATTTCATTATTTTTCTGGGATATTTTAAAATCATATGTGCATTGTTCCTTGTTAGATGTTATATGCCACATTTTCTATTCCCCATATGTATTCCATTTCTAATCCTATTTTCTTTGTTTTTTCTAACTTAAGTAATTCTATGTTCACAGTGTTGTTTTAGCTTGCAGTTTTAGCATCTGTTGATGTGGAATCCACAGAGACCTAGATTTCATAAAAATTATTTCTCACTCATTTGTAGATCTTGTAAAGAATATGATTCTAGTAAGCTCTTTATATTTTGAATCTAACCTACAAGAAAATGAAACAGAGAAACATAATTAAATGCGCTCTCTCTCTATATATATATATGTATTGATATACTCATATTTCATAATGAAACATAATATTGGATTTGCAATGATGTTTAATTTGCACTTAGAGTAGGTGTGTCAATGTCATATTACTTTTTTGGAGTTGTAAGAGACAAGCGTAACTCTAAGTTATGGCCCAAAATTGTCAATGTGGTTCAAGATAAATGTGCTTGTCCCTTTGTCTCACACTGGCCCTTTCCTCTTCTAATTTTGTCATTAGCACCTGAAGTGCTAAGGCGACTCATCAAGTTGAAGCATACTTTCATTCTTTTGCTAATTTTAATTTTCTTCCTTGATTCTGATTGATGTTCATTCTCTCTCTCTCTCTCTCTCTCTCTCTCTCTCTCTCTGAATGGGCCTTTGTAGTGTATTGGGGGTCATGATATGGATAGAGGCACCTACCTCACAATCATCATATTTGCACTCTACTATTGGAGGACATGATTGTTGTTCATTGCATTTCATTTACCTGATATCAAGGCCACTTCCAAGGTAAGAAATCATGCACATTTCGTTTATGATTATATACCTCATGCTTCTTACAAATCTTTGGCATTATCACTGCCAATCGTAATCATGTGTTGTTTGTCTCAACATCTTAAGTGAGATTCCTCTATGGCTAGTTCTGTTGGTGTCCAGCCAAAAACAAGCTTGTGTATTCCTATACATTTAGTCTAACGTTACACTTTGCTCTCAGTCACACTCTCTCTCAATCTCTCCATTCCAAATAACAATGCCAATGCCAACAGTAGGTGATGGGCTACAATTGTAGACTACAAGGAGTGCCACTAGAACTACTCAAGCCAAAGAGGCTATAACATGGTGGATGGGTGCACGGAGTTTATGTAGGCCATGAGACATGACTCGAGGCATTCAACTTGTCATTACCATTGAAACTACCACAAGAGAGAGGAGGCCAATCTCTGTCATAGTGGATCCCGGGATCCACCACATGGCAGCTAACCCTACTACTTTGCCACTAGCCCTAGTCTTGGGGGCCCACGTACCCAAAGACGTTGTCCCCGTCCCTCCACCACCGGAATAAACCTCAGTGACGGCAACGTGGTGGAGACAGAGGTTGCGCAGTGGAGGAGGAGAGAGAGGAGCGATGAGATTTTGAACAGCTTACTTAAATTGCTATGAAATGCCTGAAAACATTAAAAGAACAGATCTTATTAAGGATGAAAATTACAAACCTTTGTGCACAACGATTTTAGTTTTGCAATCGACCAATTACGTCATCATTTACAATGACATTTTGATTGGCTCGATTGGGACAATGGTAGGCGTAAAAAAGGTCTAGGTACATAAAATGTACAAAGTTGCTCGGGAACCCACTTGTGGGTCGCACACGAAAGATCCGAACTGTTCATTCATCTTGGAATAATTTTCCGAGGGGAACTGAAAGAAATCAGCTCGATCCGACGTTTGTAAGTGGTTGATCCAAAATACCCCCGTTTCATTCAAATCGTTTAAATATGAAATCAAAAATTTCTCCTCTTACCGCGCATCTCTCTCTCCCTTATACAATGCAAGGCTAGTAAATGGATGAAACCGCTACATGCTAGGTTCAAGATCTTTACTCTAGAACTATGATTAGAAACACGATTCAAACACTAGAGTGACAGAGAATGTTAGAATGTGTAGTACGCCGAGGGAGAGAGGGAAACATATATATGGAAACTCTGCATTGACCGCTCATATTTAAGACTTGAGAGCCATGTGTATAGCAAAATCACGACGCTCCGTTCGTTTTTCCCCTAGCTTATTCGCCCGTCTTGCATGCCTTAAGTGGTCATGGTCTTTTCACGTACGATGTCTTTAAACATACAGGGTCAATCTGTTTGGAGCAAGACATGTCCAATTATTACTTGTTGATGGGTCAATGTTCACTGTAACATCGACGTGCGAATAAGGATTGTTACCCACAAGCCATAGAAAATAACATTTCTGGTGCCTTCTCGTTATTTTGAAATAAAAGTTAATCGTATTAAGCACATGCTATTTATAAATTCAAGTAATCTTCATTTACAAATGAAGGAAAATCCAAAGTCTATCTATGTTGATACTGATTTATGGATGGTATCGCTTTAAGTTTTATATGGTTTGCAATCTAGATTTTGGATGAGGAATGAGAGTTTCTTGGTCTTTACAGGTATAGGGGGAGCCGCAATTCCAGTGGTAAAACTTCCGGAGACTGTTTTATTCCTTGATTTGGGGCCGCAGTTTCATCCCTTTTGGTTTTGAGTTAATTTATTTCTTTTTATACCAAAATTTGCATTCCATTTTAGGCAACAATTTTAATTGTTTTCCTACTTTAATCCCTCCTCCAAACCAATTTAATTGCATTCTTCCCACCACTATTAATGATGGCGAGAGGAGGGATCAAACTTAGAAAGAAAATAAAACCTATAGCCACATATGGTATGCAATATTGTTATAACAAGAAATAAACTAAAAGAAAATCAAACGGGATGAAACAGAATCTTTAAGTTTTAATGAATTTAGGAATAGACATTAATTTCCAAAAGAGATACGATGAGTAGTTAATGAAGAAATTTACTTATGGAAAGCCATTAAAATTATTGCCTAAGATGGTATGAGATTTTAGCTATAAAAAAGGGTTCTGAGCTCCATCAATGGGTGTCTCTCTTTGTTCAACTCTCCAAAAGAATCAGCTCGAAACTCTGCAAACGGTTGAATGAAAAGTTGTGCATTCAACATAGATGGAGCTAAATGATAAGGGAGATGAAGGCATCAAAACACCATTCATGAAGTAATCGGATTGGCGATCTACCAGATGTTAGGTGTGGAAATATATCTCATTTTTCCTCTATCAATTGTTTACTCTTTTATCAACAGTGAAAGTAGAACTATATTGATACTGGTAAAACTGTGCGTTTTTTGTAGACAGTGTGAGGAGTTTTCCTTTTCCAAATTTTTCAATCTGCGGCCTCCAATTTTTGTTGTTTTGTTCCAAGTGTCCCTCGGGCAAGACAATGGGGAACTCAATGGCTCCTCGACGATAATGTTTTGGTATGGTTTTTGTAGATCACTACCAGAATGATCATGATCAGCAAATCCCATTGCAGTGAAAATTTTACCGCAGCAATCACATAGTATTCCATCCCTACTGTTGATTCCTCCTTCCGCTAGCTCCCTGCCCACTCCTGCATTTGATGATCAATCTGGACGGCGTTAGGTATGAGGACCATTTAGAAACAAATTTTATACATTGGAGACTCAAGAAGGATTGCACGTAGAAGTGATCTTGGTACTGGTGAAGATTGCTTGGGATTCCATTGAACAACGAAATGGCCGCCAAGATCAGATCTCTTCTTTACTGGACCACCTTTTGAACATGCGCTTATGTACCTAAGATAGGTTGAAACCACAAGTTTGATATTTTTAGATCTCTTTGACAATTTTAAGGGTCAATTTCACTTACCTCCCCTAAGGTTCCTGCAAATACATAGACCTCCCTTACTTTTTGTGAAATTCCACTGCCCTCTCTTAATTTTGAAAATAATTGTCACTTACCTCCCCTGTCGTTACTTTAAGGCTAACGGTGTTAACATTTTGCATGAAATAACCGAAATGCCCTTATTATATATATTCTCCATCCCAAGAAAACCATTGTTCTAAAAAAAGTAGAGTTAAAAAAAAATTCCAACAAAATTAGATTGTTTTTCATTTTGAAAAAAAAAACTTTTTAAACAAAAAGTATCAATGAATTTTTTTTTCAAATTTTTTTTTCATTTTGAATATTTTTTGTAGGAAAAAAAAACTAGTTTTGAAAATAGTTTTTAAACCCTTTTTTTTAATTTATTTTTTAGATTTAAAAAAATTAAGTAAACTTTATCTTTTAAAATAACGGTTTACCAAAAAATTATTTTTTATCTTAGACAATGTTTTAAAAAAATTCGCATTTCAAAAGATATTTAATAATTTTCTTTCAAAATTAGTTTTTTTTACTAGAAAAACTTTTCAACAAAAAAATTTCAAAAAAAGTAGTTAAAAAGACCATAGTACCCTTAATATGTATTCTCCACCCTAAAAAATAAAAGGTGATTAATAAAAAAAAATAGAGTTAAAAAAATTTTACTTAAAATTAAATCGTTTTTCACAAAAAACTACTTTGTTTTTTGAAATTTTTTTGTTGAAAAAGTTTTTCAAGTAAAAAAAAATAATTTTGAAAAAAGTTTTTTAAAACAGTTTTTGAAATACGAAATTTTTTAAAACATTGTCTTGGATAAAAAAAATTTAGTTTTTGTTAAATTGTTAATTTGAAAAAATAAAGTAAACTTTATTTTTCAAAATTTGAAAAAATAATTAATAAAAAAACAGTTCAAAAATCTATTTTCAAAAGTAGTTTTTTTTCCTACAAAAAATATTCAAAATGAAAAAAAAATTGAAAAAAAAAATCTTTGATACTTTTTGTTTAAAAACTATTTTTTTTAAAAATGGGAAACGATTTAATTTTGTTGGAAAAATTTTGTAACTATACTTTTTTTTTTAAAAATGGGTGGAGAATATATACTAAGGTCATTTCATGCGAAAAGTTAACACCGTTCGCCTTAAAGTAACAACATGGGAGGTAAGTGTCAATTATTTTCAACAGTAAAGGAGGATAGTGGAATTTCAGAAAAAATAGGGGAGGTCTCTACATTTGTTAGAAATCTCAGGGGAGGTAAGTGAAATTTACCCTAATTTTAATGAAATATCAAAATGGGTGTTCTCTCTCTCTCTCTCTCTCTCTGTGTGTGTGCGCGCGCGACCCACAAAACTTTGTCTCTGTAATGGCATACTCGTTCCATGATTTATTCAGGTAAATCTATGTTCCACTGCCGATTTATACCATTATATCCATATGTGTACGTGTGTTTGCATATTCATTTATTTCGCTTACATTTTTGGCATTGTCTGTCCTTATTTTTTCAGATAGATTTGGATATATGTATGAACTTTGTTTTTGTTTTGGGTAATGAAGAGTGTTTTTCAGATAGATTCAGATCGATTAACCACTGCAACGACCCCTGGTTCACTTTGTTCATTGTTACATGTTATATGCCACAATTATTACATTTCCTGTAGTCAATCCATTCGTAATCTCTTCTTCTTTCTTTCTTTTTCTTGACTTAAGAAGTTCTAGCTAGGGTAAGGATAGGCGTAGTGGGGTTTCACATTGCGTTGAGGTTGAGGGCGTGAGCATGGGTCCGAAGGGTATCTCCAATGGTATAATCGAAACTGACTCGCCAAAAGTTATCACATCACTTTTTTTCTCACTTCTTTTGGTTTTCTTTTTCTTTATTTATTTTTATTTCTATATTTTCATACCATCTATATCTTCTAGTAAATTAATTTATCAGGCACTCTTCGTATGTCATTTTTGTTAAATCTTATCGAAAGCGTGTAAATCATACAAGACTTACATAATGAAGTGCAGCGGAATATTTGAGCTTTCGGAGATCGACGAACCGAGACCCGCTCTACAAGCACAATCTGTAACCACGAACAAGAACCTGAACACTGTCTTCTATCCTCGTCGCGTAGAGAAGACTACCAGAGCCTACTCTTACTATCCACACCGCAAATCCTAGGGTCGTAGATGGAAACCCTAGAGAGAAGATATAGATACGAGAATATTTTTGGGGAGAAGGAGAGAACTAGAACTCTGGTTAATTTCTTGTATATCTCTCATGTATCTGCAAGACTATATTTATAAATAAAGTCCAAGAGTTTAAGTTCTCTTTAAACTCTCCTAACAGATAGAGATAAGAGTCCATCTCTTATCATCCTTCTAACTAACCCAATCACTTAACCCATGTGGACGATCCGTGTGTATTGGGTCCGGTTGAACCGACCCATAAATACTAACATCCACTCGTACACATTGGGCTCAAATATCTCATCGGTATCAATCTTATCAATTCTCTCCTCATACAAGGAAATGAGGCGTGCGACCGACGAGAAAAAAACAAGTTAGGTAGGAGTACCATATTAAGCTTCCATCAAACTAACATGGTACATCAGTACTCCAAAAAAAATCTCGCCATTTCCCTAGACATATCTAGCCACATTGGATTGAGCATCTCCAATCCCTCTTGAGTCCCAGCTCAGAGCTATGCTCAACCCCCTTGCGTTGGTGTGCTTCAAATTTCGAAATTAATTTTTATTTTACTATTATAGAGTAGATAAAAAGATACAAACTTGTGCCGGCACAAAGCACAACCAACCGCACAAACAAATGTGATACCAGAAAGTCTTCCTCGAGCCCTCATGTCAATTCATTTTAACCTTGCTGCTTTCCCAGTCATGCTCCATGGGACCCTGACATTTCGTGGTCTTAGGTAGTCAAGCTAGAGTAGCAACACAAAGCCTTTACTTCATGACATAGTCTCAAGTCCAGTAAGGGCAACGAATAGTCAAGTAATGACATTTAGAGCTCACACAGTGATAGGAAAGGGATCCATCTATCACTCCTCTAAGTATGGTCGACAATAGCACATGTGGTATGTTCACATGCTACGGTGGAGTATCTATAAAGATTGTGTCACTCCAAAAACACCGTACAGATATATGTCCAGTCGCCACTAAAAGCGCCTGACCTGGGACTCTCAAACTTGTCGCATACAATGCGCCTTTCTAGGTCTTCATCTGGCTCAAGCAAAGGCAATAGAGAATCTATGTTCGGCCAATAGTGACCTCATCTTGGTCCAACCAAGGCGACAATACCTTAAACTCATTATCTTTAAAGAGTTATGTCTCATCTCGCTCGCCCATCGGCGCCGAGGCGGGTTACCGTGTGAGATGGTCAACCCTTTGCCTTAGGACACATAATTAACATTGTAAGTGCTTAACTTAAATGCAACTTTATTTTATAATCACAACCAATTAGAATATAAAAACCAGTGCATTAACAATAAATATCCAAAAAAGTGTCTCAATAAAGCACAACTCAAATCCTACGAAGTCCCAGACTACTAACATGTGTCTGAAAGACATCCCTCGCTATCGACTTGGTCAAAGGATCAGCCACCATACTGGTCGTGGATATATGCTTTAGGACCACCTCTCCTTGCGCAACCATATCTCGAATGTAGTGAAAACAAATGCCAACTCCCACACCTAATTTTTTTTCCCATAGAACCAACCAATCTCATCCTCCATAGCAACTAACCATTCTTTACAAGCAGGTGAAGATAAAGCCTTATTGTATGAACTTGGCTCATCTTCCTCTTGAGGAGCACACATGAAAGATTCCCCTTCAATCTCAAAACGACGACGGGGTATATTTCCACGTTCGCTCCTACGTTGTGGAGGATCTCGGGAATCAGTAGTCTCTAGTGGAGTACTCCCACTAGGTGGCAAGTTACTCCCACTGTTCTCGGCGACCATAGGATGAAGATCTATATCCCCACCCTCGCTAAGAACAGGTGTAACTTCCTCAGACTCAGACATCTCATAAAGATTAAGATCCCCCCTCACATTCCCTCTGCTTGGAAAATCATGTTCAATGAAATTCACATCGCGGGACTCAATCTCAGTCAATCCACCATCAGGTTGTTCGCATATCATAACATACCCTTTGGAATGTTCAGGATACCTTATAAAGATACCCTTTTTGCCTCTTGGATCTAATTTTCCAAGTTGCTGAGAAGGAATGCGCACATAACCTACTGACCCCCAGGGCCTCAAATGGTCAAGGACTGGCTTCCTACCTGTCCATAGCTCATATGGTGTAGAAGTGACTGATTTGCTGGGCACACGGTTAAGGATGTAAGCCACACTTAATAATGCATTTCCCCAAAAACTAATAGGAAGATTAGCTTGCTCCATCATCGACCTAACCATATCTAACAGCGTACGATTCCTTCTCTCTGCAACACCATTTTGTTGCGAAGTCCCAGGAATCGTTAGCTGTCTTTGGATACCTTTATCCTCACAGAGCCCTTTAAATTGCTCAGATAAGTATTCGCGTCCACGATCTGTCCTTAGAACTTTTAGGGTTCTTTCCATTTGATTCTCAACTTCTTTAACAAATCGAATGAAGCAATCTAATGCTTCCGATTTATGAGAAATCAAATATACATATCCATATCGCGAATAATCATCAATAAATGTGATGAAGTAGGTACCCCCATGTCGTGCCCTCACATTCATGGGTCCACAAATATCTGAATGTACTAGCTCTAGTGGACTTGTAGCTCTCACTGCCTCACCAAATGGTTTTCTTATTGCTTTTCCTGCCATGCAAGGCTCACATACTGGTAGGTTGACTTTAGCGAGTGGGCCTATAAGCCCTTCTCTAGTTAACCTAGTCATCCTATCTTGCCTAATATGGCCTAACCTAGCATGCCATTTCACAGAACTAGAAACAACATCATCATCATGAAAAGCCATAAATGTATTATCCAAAACATCCAAATCCAAAACATAGAAACCACCAGAAATAAATCCATGCCCAAACGGCTTATTATCTAGGTAGATAGAAAAACCATCTCTGCTTAAATTAAAGGAGAAACCTAAGTCGACTAAAGCTACTACTGATATCAAGTTGCGTCGAACTCCAGGCGCATAAAGTACGTCATAGAGAATAAGTGTGCGACCACTTCGCAGCTTCAGCTGATAAGTGCCAACTCCTAGCACATCCTCAGCTGAACTATTTCCCATAAAGACACTCTGGCTGCCAACAGGAATCCGACGATACTCGATAAATCCTCCTCGATCTCGTGCTACATGTTTTGTTGCTCCTGTATCCACAATCCAATTAGGATTAGTATGAGCAATCAATACTTGAGAGCAAACTAAGCAATCTATGCGAGATTTAAAGTAAGATGGTACCTTCTGCTCAGTGCACTCACGAGCGAAGTGTCCATTCTTCTGACAGTTGTAGCAAGTCACTTTGGATTTATCCTTTTTGCCTCCTCTCTTGCCTCTGCGGTGCTTAACACGTTCTTTTGGCGCATTATCTCCAGCCGGTGCCTGCTTAGCCTTCCCACCTTGCCTTTTGCGCTTAAACCCATTTGTCTTGCGCTAGCTAGGTTGAACCACGAAAGCCTCACTGCCTCGCCTTGCTTCTTGGCGCTCGGCTTCAAGCTCAAGATGACATGCCAAATCACTAAAGGTTTTAACCATTTCATTGTGCGTCATTATGAGCTTGAAATGCTCCCATGGTTTATCAGGCAAGGACCTAAGCAAAGCGAGAATTTGCTGCTCATCAGTTAGAACATTACCAGCAGCCCTAAGGTCGCGTATCATAGCCGACATAACCCTCAAATGTTCAGGCACGGAATGTTGGGGGTTCATTGTATAACTGTCGAACTTCATTGTCAACGCGCGCAACCTAGTTGCTGTTGTGCCGCCAAAAGCAATTTTCAGCTGGTTCCACATCTCTTGGGCTGTGGCGCAGTTTTCAAACTCGCCAATGAGATCATTGTGCATGCTCGCTAACATAGTAAAGCGCGCACGACGGTCTTTCTTAACCCAATTTTGATAAGTTTCCATGTTTCGGCGGTGCTGGGCAGTGGTCCCCTCTTCCGGGACAGTCATGGTATTGGTCAAGGTTTCAAGTTCATCGTCCTCATTAAGGAGATACTGGATTTTCTTACTCCACATATCATAGTTTTTCCCATCCAGTTTCTCCCCCTTAACAAGATCGGCAACAATTGACTTTGAGGCCATTTCACTACATTCATTTGCACATTGGAATATTTTAGCAAATTACAATTAATTTTATCCCAAAACCCTATTAAACAAATAATAATTTTAACCATAGGCGGGGATCGAAAATTTGCTATGCTCGTAGTCATCACCCCAACACATGGTATAAATTATTATTTCTTAATCGATTTTTAGACAAAATATCCATTGAATATACACCAAAAAGAGGACGGGACTAAGTTTTTTAAGTCCCTAATTAATATTTTATGCAAGTATGGGAGACACAAAAATTATATAAAAATAAGTGCAAAAACACACCCCGTTACAAATTAAAAAACAAATGAGGGTGTTGCACTTATCTTCATATAATAAATTTGTCTCCGGTCTCTATCATCAATGAGAGCCCATCTCCAAAGGCATACAAATATTAATCCCTTAAATCAACCATCCATGCTAACATGCAACAACACATAATGGGTATAAATGCATGGATGGTTCCATCACAATCTCCCACTAGGAAGACGGATGCAAGTCCAAATAATCTAGGGTCCAATTATTTGTGCCGTAACGCAACAATAAACAATCAATGCATCTTAAACTGAATTATGTTACTTTATATTTTCCAACCGGATGCAACAGGAAATAACTTCTAATAATATCAATCAAAAGATGAGAACATAAATAATCCCATGGTCTGCTTGCACAGTTTCATCAAATCAATATTGGGAAGCTCGGTCAAAAAATTATCACAATTGCCAAAAAAAAAATTTAATAAAAAATGACCAATAGTCTTTCAAGCCACAACCTGTTCAGAAAAGAAAAACTTACCATAACATTTTTTTATAGGTGTACAAGAGAACAGAACTTTTAACAATTATGTTTTCAAACGGAACAGAGTCCTACTTTTTGGGTAAATAATAGAGTCCAACTTGTTTCGGTAAAAACGTTTTGTTCTTTGAAGTTTGAAGGACTCTGTAGCCACAAGGGAAAACAATACTATTGGTCAAAACTCAACTTGGCAGAAGACTAAAGTGATAAAATAGTCCATGAATAGGAGCATAATTGTGCTCTGACCATGTTCGGTGATTTGCTGCCCAAAGGTGGCGCGCTCAACCGACTAACACAACTATTGAATGGACCCAATTATTTTCCTCCCAATATCAAAGCCATTGATTATGAGCACACCACTGCTCTACCGTGCACGGTGCCATGCCGCTCATAAATCGGCGAACTCATAATCGGTTTCTCGTGATTATCCGATGGGATTAAATGGATAATCACAACACAAGACCAAACACACGACCACTTCTGATTTATTTTCTCACCATTGCATCCATTTTTTTTTTTAATAAAAAAAAACAGATGCAGTAGGATATAAATCCCTATCACGGTCTGCCATCTCGGTTTCACCAAATCACAAATATTTGGGGTGGTTCGATCCATAGTTTTAGCTGCCGTAGCCACACTTTTTATCTATTGACTATTGATAAGCCTCAACAGTGGTTTAACCCAACATGAACACATCAAGTTTGTTCAAAATAAACTACTTTTTCAAATTTTTTTTTTACTAGAAAACAGAACAGTGGGAGTAACTTGCCACCTAGTGGGAGTACTCCACTAGAGACTACTGATTCCCGAGATCCTCCACAACGTACGAGCGAACGTGGAAATATACCCCGTCGTCGTTTTGAGATTGAAGGGGAATCTTTCATGTGTGCTCCTCAAGAGGAAGATGAACCAAGTTCATACAATGAGGCTTTATCTTCACCTGCTTGTAAAGAATGGTTAGCTGCTATGGAGGATGAGATTGGTTCTATGGGAAAAAAATCAGGTGTGGGAGTTGGCATTTGTTTTCACTACATTCGAGATATGGTTGCGCAAGGAGAGGTGGTCCTAAAGCATATATCCACGACCAGTATGGTGGCTGATCCCTTGACCAAGTCGATAGCGAGAGATGTCTTTCAGACACATGTTAGTAGTCTGGGACTTCGTAGGATTTGAGTTGTGCTTTATTGAGACACTTTTTTGGATATTTATTGTTAATGCACTGGTTTTTATATTCTAATTGGTTGTGATTATAAAATAAAGTTGCATTTAAGTTAAGCTCTGATACCAATGTTAAATCTTATCGAAAGCGTGTAAATCATACAAGACTTACATAATGAAGTGCAGCGGAATATTTGAGCTTTCGGAGATCGACGAACCGAGACCCGCTCTACAAGCACAATCTGTAACCACGAACAAGAACCTGAACACTGTCTTCTATCCTCGTCGCGTAGAGAAGACTACCAGAGCCTACTCTTACTATCCACACCGCAAATCCTAGGGTCGTAGATGGAAACCCTAGAGAGAAGATATAGATACGAGAATATTTTTGGGGAGAAGGAGAGAACTAGAACTCTGGTTAATTTCTTGTATATCTCTCATGTATCTGCAAGACTATATTTATAAATAAAGTCCAAGAGTTTAAGTTCTCTTTAAACTCTCCTACCAGATAGAGATAAGAGTCCATCTCTTATCATCCTTCTAACTAACCCAATCACTTAACCAATGTGGACGATCCGTGTGTATTGGGTCCGGTTGAACCGACCCATAAATACTAACATTTTTAAAGATCATTGTTAAATAAAAACTCTTTGTATCTCATTTTAAAGTTCATTGTTATTGTTGTTAAATCAAATAGTTTCCAAATGTGACTTCTCTCTGTCTTTACCGTAATTTTACACTCTACGATGTTTTTAAAATTAAAATGTTACATCGTCAATATCTTTTAGTCATGACGTGAATTGCATGTGCTACTTCTGAAGCTTCGGAGTTATGGATGTAGCTTGAAACGGTGGAACCCTTCTTTTATAGCTTATTTTGTATACCATTCTAGGCAACAAATTTAATTTTTGTCTTATTTTGATCCGTCCACCCAACATCATTATCCATTCTCGTAAATTTCTTCATTAAATACTCTTTATGACTATTCTTAATTCGTTGAAAATTAAAGGATTCTACTTCATCCCTTCTGAATTTTTTTGAATTATTTCCTCTTATAGCAATATTTGCATAACATCTGTTGCTATAGGTATGATTTTCTTTCTATCTGATCCCAACAACATAAGATATAAAAATAGAGACAGTTTGAAAACAATGAATGAAAAAACAATATAGAATAGTCTTTGAAAACTATATATATTGTGATTTGTTTTTATCAGCCAAATAGATATAGTGATTAACAACGTCGCATTCAAAAATTGACGAAGTTGAGGTTTCATTTACTGTAGTGAGGGAACTCACTACATACGTGTAGTGAGCTCCCTCGGCCATCTGATCGACGATCAACGGTCTGGATAAATTAGGATTAAAGTAAATGTAACCTTTAGCCACAGATGGTATGAAAATATTGTTATAAAAGGAAATAAATTAAAGAAAATCAAAAGGGATGAAATAGAATCCTTTTAACTTTCAACGAATTAGGAATAGACATGAAGAGTATTGTAGGGGAGGTCAGCGCGAGACCCCCGTTGACCAAGAGTCAATGTTGACCCTCCAATAAAATCATGACGAGTGTCACTCAGCCGGCGAGATGTCCGCGCGACACGTGGCACACTCCGCGCGGGGGTCCACTGGCGCGGGCACAAATCTCCGCGTAAGGGGGCCACCAAAGCGGGACCCTCCCGCGCAGGGCGCCTCAGCGGCGCGCACCCCAAAGACGGTGCTTGGACGATCGCGAGCCATCCGGATAAGGAGAAAAGCTCGCGGCCCATATGACTGGCGCGGCTCAGAACATGGGCGAGAACGCGAGAAGCTAGTCTGATTTAGCCCAGGTCAATATACCTGCTGCGGTCTGAAGGCAGGACCCCGGGGGCCCCCTGAGGCTTGGCTGCGGTACAGGCGTGACCGAACAGGTCACGACCTTGCCCTCACGGGAATAAGGGAGATCTAGTGGCTCGGTGGCTTAGAACAAGAGGATCGCTGCGCGGGGGAATGGCTTGTTGCCGCGCGCGTCAGCGGCGCGGTGACGACGTCACCCGTACGGTCAGGATGTACGGAAAGGACACGTGTTACCATATTATTGGGCGATAGCCTGGCGCCAAATGATTGGTCCAAGGTGCCTATAAATATGGGACATTCCCTTTCATACCCAGAGGTTGGTGAAATCTTGACAGGAGCATATGTCATTCTAGAGAGAGAGAAGGGCATCATTGAGTGAGAGAACATTCTCTGCAGCAAGCTCTTGCCCCATCTCCTAGGTCACCACGGGTATCATGGATTAGACTGAGAGCAATCCACTGCCTTAGTTCATTTTGTGCACTCCTGTTCTGTTCTTCACCCTTCCTCTAGACCACTCTATTCCCTTCTTCTTACTGTGTCTTTACTATTGACTATCCATACCTCTCCACTCATCACGTTAGCAAGAACCATCACCTACATTCAGGCGACTCTGCTGGGGAGGTTGTTTAGTTGATGGTAAACACGAGAAGTGGTCTACAAACTTCAGGCATGGCAGCACCAACAAACGTCAACGAACTGGTCCTCAACGGTCCACCACTGGTTGAAGATGCTACATCCAATCAGGGAGGGAACGAAGGTGGAGGAAACCAGGGAGCCCCAGCCATGGAGATAATCCAAGCCATGCAAGCTGGAATCACACAAATGCAAACCACCCAGACGCAGTTGCTCGCTGCCATAGCTGGCCTCACGGAGGTCATCACAGCTGCCTTACCAAGGGCCCAACCAGCGGCGGTGACCCAGCAGATCCATGCTGGGGGGGGGGGGGGGGAGTCCAGCCACCTGTGCTTCCACGGGCTGAACAGGCCCATGGGACTCAGGGGGTGGCACCCTTAGCTGGTGGCCCTGGTATTCAAGCTCCTATACAGCCAGCAATCCCCGTTCATCCTACTTTGCCAGAAAACCCTGGCCTACAAATCACAGGGACTGGTTCTGTACACCAGAGGGCGGCACTGG
Organism: Vaccinium darrowii; assembly: GCA_020921065.1. NCBI lineage: Eukaryota > Viridiplantae > Streptophyta > Magnoliopsida > Ericales > Ericaceae > Vaccinium > Vaccinium darrowii. Next base: position 21,832,055 of record CM037151.1, read on the forward strand.
GAGAGAACGCCGGGCCACAGGCGGTGACCCTGGCAGAGGTGCAGGCCCTCTTGCAAAGAGAGAAAACCAAAACAATTTTCCCCTCCCTCCCTAGCCCCGATATTCAACCACCATACCCCATGGCCATCCTCCAGATGCCATATCCAGAGGGATACACCCCACCAAAGTTCACCAAGTTCGATGGTAAGGAGGGCAACGCACAAGAGCATGTGGTGCGGTTCATTGAAACCCTAGGGGCCTTCTCTGGAGACACAAACCTGCGGTTAAGAGAGTTCTCTAAGTCTCTCACTAACAGAGCCTACACATGGTATGTTAACCTCACCCCATATTCTGTAACATCATGGGAAGACATGGTCAGCCGTTTTTATGCAAAATTCTTTCAAACGCGCGAGAAGATCACCAGCTTATCCCTCGTTAAAGAGACTCAAGGCCCCAGTGAGGATATCATTGACTACATTAGGAGGTTCCAGGACCGCGCAGTCGATTGTCTCGAGCCAGTCGAAGAAGAGTACTTGGTGGAAATCTGTACGTCTGGGCTCTTGCGCGACTATCAACCGTTCTTGGTTAATGTCAAGATTCAGACATTCGCGGCCTTGCTGGAGGCAGCTTACAAACTGCGTCACACTGTGCAACCGCCTGCGCGGGACAATTGGAAGTCTAGAAAACCACACTCCGTCGCCACAGCTGCAACTTCCCCTCCCCCTTCGCGCAAGTCGCAGGGGGGAAGAGGCAGCGGCGGAAACGGCAGCGGGCGTGGCGGATGGGGTGGAAACGGCAATGGGCGCGGTGATTGGAAGAAGCAAAAAGTGTACAAGGAAAGCACAGGGACCCCAGACTATCCCTACAGCATAGAAGAAGTAAAGGCATTGGTGAAAGAATGGATAGCAGATGGTGGTCTCACGCTGCTAGACATCGAGGTCGCACCCTCACGCGCAGACCGAGAAAGTCCCAACTATTGCATGTTTCATAGGCACACCAAACATCCCACCAGTGATTGCTGGACCTTAAAAAGGATCTTCAAGAGGAAGTTGGATAACAACGAGCTAAGGATCACCACCAAGGCTCAGGACGTGCGCACGCACCCTTACCCCGAGCACGGGACAGCCAATATGGCTGAATGCTTTGAATTTGTCCGCGAAACAGAGGAGGATGATTATGGTTGTGATTATGACTATGAAAATGATTACGAGCACGACCATGGTTATGATCACGAGGAGGCATACATGACATCTTTCTATGATGAGATCGACGAAATTGCAGGATACGATACCCCGGTGGTGGCCACTCCCGATCCAGAGAGTGGAATCAAGATCTTGCAAAATAGCACAAAGTTCAGACAGTTCTATGATGGAATGGGGTTCACACCCAATACAAGGTTCCTAATGACAAAAGCCATTCTTGCCATCGCGCAAAAAGGCCATGAAGCGTGCACCGCGCAGGGAGGGTCCCTCCCTAGAACTATCAACGATGAGTCAAACGCCATCTCATTCTCCGATGCTAATAGAAGGCTTTCGCACCCACACAATAGGCCCCTGTACGTCACCGCGCGGGTCAATGGTGTGGAATTGAAGCGAGCTTTCATGGACGGAGGAGCGTCCATCAACATCATGCCCATGTCTACCGTGCAGAAAGTGGGAATCCCGGAGGACCGGATCGTTAAGTCGCTGATTGGAATCACCGGGTTCCAGGGGGATAAAAAGGAATCGCTAGGGTATGTTATCGTTGATCTTGCAGTCGGACCAATCCGCACTGCTACGAAGTTCCATATCATCGACGCCCAGACGAACTACCACATAATATTGGGACGCAGTTGGATGCATCACTTTGCGGTCATCCCATCTAGTTATCATCAGTGCCTGAAGGCGATTTGGGCTGGAAAGAAGGTTACCATTGGAGCATCTGACAGACCGTTCGAAGTGAGTGAAGCCCATCTCTCTGACTCGGTATACTTCACTGAAATGGAGGAAACCATAAGCGCGGCGGTGGCAAAGCCATCTGGGGTCAAGTTGCCCAGATGGGAAAACATCAAGGATGAAGGAGAGGTTTCCGCGAGCAAGCGGGAGCCAGTTACTGAAAGCGCCTTCGGGCCAAGGAAAATTACCAAACTCAAGGAGGGAGGAAAAACTGTGTACTGCTTGTGACGGGGCGGCGGGCCGGACGTTCCTACAGAGGCGTCTGACCCGCGTTTCCTAGAGGCAGAAGGGACTAAGGAAGACGAGATGGTTAAGCCAGAACCGGCCCCTGAGTGCATGCAGGATGGCCCTAAGCCACAGCCAGAAGTATTGGAGGAAGTAAACCTCAGAGAAGGTGAAGGCGCTCCGCGGCCTGTTTTTGTCAGCGCGGCACTCGAAAGTGGCATGAAAAAGAGACTTGTCGAACTATTGCAGCGTTACAGTGACGTGTTTGCTTGGCATTATGAAGAAATGCCAGGGCTAGACACCGAATTGGTGGCGCACCATCTGAACGTTTTCCCAAATTCTAAGCCAGTAAAACAAGGTGCCCGTAAATACCAGCCAGAGCTGGAAAAGAAGATCAAAGAGGAGGTCGAGAAGCTAAGAAAGGCCGGATTCATTCAGCCCATACAATACCCGCTCTGGTTAGTCAACATCGTGCCGGTAAAGAAGAAGAATGGACAGATACGTGTGTGAGTCGATTTCTGCGATCTCAACAAGGCCTGCCCTAAAGACGAGTTTCCCTTGCCGCATATAGATACTTTGGTTGACTCTACTGCGGGGCACCAAATGTTTTCTTTCATGGACGGCTTCAGCGGCTACAATCAGATGAAAATGGGGGCCGAAGACGCGGAGAAGACAGCCTTCAGAACACCGTTGGGCAACTTCCATTATACGGTTATGCCCTTTGGCCTCAAGAATGCTGGCGCAACGTACCAGCGCGCGATGACGGCAATCTTTCACGATATGTTGCACCACATCGTGGAAGATTATGTGGATGACCTTGTGGTGAAATCGAAGGAAAAGATTGATCACCTGGAGCACTTGGAAGCAGTGTTTATACGATGCAGAAAGTTCAACATGAGAATGAACCCGCTAAAGTGTGCGTTTGGCGTTGCGTCGGGGAAATTTTTAGGATTCCTAGTCCATAGACATGGAATAGAGGTGGACGATGCAAAGATAAAGTCTATTATGGCGATGCCTCCCCCGCACTCTCAACGGGCACTCAAGAAGTTCCTGGGTCGGGTTTCGTATCTCAGGCGGTTCATCCCCGCGCTGGCCGAAATCTCAGCACCCTTTAGCGACTTGCTGAAAGGAAGGGCGAAATTTGAATGGCGCGCAGAGCACCAGCGCGCATTTGAGAGAATCAAAACCGTCCTGACCTCCCCGCAGACCATGATCGCGCCACAAAAGGGCAAACCACTTATCCTGTACTTGACGTCCACCCCGAGATCCATTGGGGCCCTGCTCGTGCAGGCAATCGATGGCGCGGAAAGGCCGGTGTATTATATCAGCAGGAAAGTGCAAGGAGCGGAAGAGCGTTACACGCCGGTAGAGCGGCATTGCCTAGCGTTGGTGTTTACCGCGCAAAAGCTTCGCCACTACTTCCTGTCATTCAAAATTCACCTTGTTACGAAGAGTGATCCAGTGCGTTATCTGCTATCGCGGCCAGCTCTCTCAGGGAGGGTGGCACGTTGGCTTTTAGCTCTGGCGGAGTTTGATATATCGTGCGTCACCCCAAGAGCAATAAAGTGTCAGGCACTGGCGGATTTGTTGGCACAATTTCCAAGTGGATAGTGTGAGCCAATCCAGGAGGAGTTGCCGGGGGACGGTTTCGAAGCATTAGCAGCCGCATCAGTCACTTGGACGCTAAGCTTCGATGGGGCCGCAGGAGGTGGCGCGGGAGGCGCTGGAATAGTTCTCACCAGCACGGATGGCCAGCGCGAATACTTAGCATACAAGTTGTCCTTCCATTGTTCGAACAATGAGGCAGAATATGAAGCACTGATCCTGGGGCTACTCGCGGCTATCGTGAAAGAGATAAAGACCCTCAAAATTGTGGGAGATTCAAAACTGGTAATTCTACAAACGGAGGGTGTATACGCGCTCAAAGAGCCAACTCTTGCTCCATACAGAGCCACTGTCCAAAGGCTAATGTAGCATTTCGATAAGGTGGAGATCATTCATAAGCCCAGGTCAGATAACAAGTTCCCTGATGCACTTGCCACACTGGGAGCGAAGGTCGAGTTCAACGAAGAAAAAATAGCCATAGAGATTGTTAAGAGATCGGAACCATTAATCGCCGACGAAGCAGACAAGGGGCAAACCGTGGAAGAATGGCAAGAAAAGATAATGAAACAGCTAGCTACCGGACAAGGTGACATCCCTTTGACGGAATTGGCACAGTTTACCATGCTTGGGAGGAGGTTGTATTTCCGCGGACCTCAGGGATGGCTCGCATGGTGCATCGGGCCTGAAGAGGCCAAGGTCAGGTTGCGTCAGATCCATGATGCAACTTGCGGAGAAAATGACATTTCCCTCTACCGGAGGGTTCAGAGACAGGGTTACTTTGGCCTAGCATGAAAGCTGATACTACGAGCGTATCGAAGAATTGCGAAAGATGCGCCCTAGCCATCCCGGCGCAGGAGTGTTGTTTCTCGGTGGAGCGGGACTGGAGGCAGAAGTACATTGACTTCCTGCAGGAGGGCGCGGTACCCATTGAAAGAGAGTACAGAAGACAAGTTAAGATGTCCGCCGGGCGGTTCTTTATGAAGGACGGAAGTCTATATCGGAGGGCCTTGGATAATATACCGTTGCGGTGTTTGTCCAATGAAGAGGCTGAGGAAGTGCTGTACAAAGCCCACGAGCTAGAGCATCAGGGCAGACGGAAGCTATATGAGCATATCATCCACTTGGGATACTACTGGCCTCGGATGGAGTCCGATGCCAAGGCACACGTACGTCGGTGCCACGCTTGCCAAAAGTTTGGAAACCTGGTGCACGCCCCAGCGGTAGAGCTTCACGCGATCCGCGCGCCATATCCTTTCCATACTTGGGCGATGGACCTTGTCGGACCCATCACGTCGCACTCACGCAAGCATCAGTACCAAGTGGGTAGAGGCGATGCCACTAAAGAAAGCCACTGGCGCGGCGGTCGCCCAATTCATTAAAGAAAACATCATATGCAGATTTGGCATACCAAAGGTGATCCTGTCAGACAATGGGACCCCGTTCATCAACAAGGATGTGGGTGAGTTACTCCAGTCCTACTCGGTAGAGCACCAGACTTCAACGCCGTATTATCCCCAGGGAAATGGCCAGGCTGAGGCTACAAACAAGTCGTTGGTGCGGATTTTAAGCAAACTACTGGATGAAAAAGGTGGAACATGTCAGACCATCTGATCACCGCGCTCTGGGCGTACCGCACAGCTAAGAGGAAAGCAACAAGGACCAGCCCCTTCAACTTGGTCTATGGCGCAGAGACTGTGCTCCCTGTTGAATTAAGCATACCTTCCGCGCGCCTGGCCCTATCAACAGAGGTCACTGCCGCGGAGAGGCGTGCGGATCTAGAAGCTTTGGAAGAAAGGCGAGAATTAGCTGCGGAGCATCAGGCCAAATATTGGGAGTCCGTGTCAAGATTCTACAACAAGAGCGTGGTGCCACGAGAGTTCAAGGTAGGAGATTTGGTCTGGAAATCAACTACAGACGTGATGAGAAATGTAAAACTCCCCAAGTTCACCCTAAAATGGGAGGGGTCGTACCAGGTCATTAACGCAGGGACTAGTGGCCATTACAGGCTTTCCAGAGTCTCCGACGGATTCCTAACAGGGCCCATCAACATCAAATTTATGAAGAAGTTCTATCCTTGAATGAAATGTTTAGTGTTAGTATTCGAACTTTAGTTCTGCCCTGTAAATCAAATGTTGTTACGACAGAAAGTTAATGAGAAGTTTAGTTACTTGTAACAGATCGTGAGTAGAGTTCCATTCCATGCAATGGATTATTCTAAAAGGGTGTTAAATACAGAAACACAAACATGAGAGGATCAGGAAAGAGCGAAGCCATAACCAAAAAATCCCAATTCATACCAATGTAGTCAAGTTCATTACAAGAAATAAATGGAATAAAAGGAAAGCAGTAGGGTCACGGCGGAGGAGCAGGGAATAAGCCCTTGGTGACTGGGTCGTGTCTCTCAAATATTTCACCACCAGCGGCCTCATACTCTGCCTTCTCATGCAAAATGGCCTGCAACTCGGCCTGTTTCTCCTTCAAATCCTCCTCCCTTTGTGCAAGGGCTGTGCGCGTAAGGTCCACTCTCTCCTGGGCCCGTTCAACCTCCTTCTGCTTGGCCTCGACCCGGGATGAAAGCTTGAAGGCCCGGCAAGAACCATGCATCCGCTCCAAGTGAGCGACCAGCCAGCCAAGCTCCAAACCCCCCATATCTTGGAGGTCCAGGAGCGCCCCCTTCGCGTCTTGTAGTGACGTATCACCAAACTGCTTCAAAGGGACGCCGTGCAAGGAGTCAATAATGGTGGCCAAATTGTTCAGGAGCAACCCACCGCCCAGAGCACTCTTTGCCCGAAAGCCGGCAAAAGTCTCCGGGTGCGTCCGGTGAACGGCTTCAAGGGCTGGCAGGCTGGCGCTGGCAACGCGGAATGACAAGAAGGATGTCGCGGAGGCAAGAGTGGCGGGGGGAGCCTGCTCCCGGCATTGGGAATCACTGTACTGGGACGGAGACCTCTGTTGCGGTGTACCTGACTGGCGCGGCGCGCTGGATCCCGCTCCCTCCGAAGCCTCTGAGCTGTCATCAAGATCAATGGCCCTCTGTTCATAGAGAACCAGTGGCCCAGCACCTCCTCCAGGAGCGCCGGACTCAGCCTCATCCTCAGGAACATCCCCCTCAGGTATAACAACCAAGCGCTCCTGTTCAGCTCCTCCTTGCCGCTCCGGCAGAGGCCCTTGTTGTTGAACAGACTGTTGATGCAGTGTATCTTGCATCTCTCGTAGAGTCCCTTGAGGATCCACGGTGGCCTCCAACTCTGAAAAATCATCTTTGAATAACTCGTGAATAATAGGATCGACAGAAGTTGGCACATACTCTCCTATACTATGAGTGGCGCGCGGCCTAAAGCTTGGCCCCACATGTATGTCACCTCCTATATTCTGAAAAGTGCTGGAAGAGTCAGGATGATTACCTCTCTCCGCAGATGACGCGCGCGGAGGGGAGCGGGCTGAGGGCTGCCCCTTTTCAAAGGCAGCGGGTGAGCTCTGTTCGTCGTCACTCTCGACATAGGGACGCTGGAAATCCTGCTCATAGCCCTTACCAAAACCCAGGGTACTCTCTGAGCCACCCTCCTCCTGTGACCCTGGTTCGCGGCGTCCACCAGAGTGAACCTCTTTCACCCCCTCTTCCCTGTTGCTGCTGTCACCACGCGGCCCGATCACATCAGCAATGGGAGGGCTGACCCGCTCCCCTGACCGCATCATCTCCAAAAACCCACGTCTTTCTGTTGCCTGTGGGTGCGAGAGGGATTCTTCATCAAATTCTGCGGGCTGGTCAGGCGGGGCAGGGGTCTAAGCAACTTCCGCTTGCTGACTAGGCTCTGGCCCAGTAGTCCCGGCCCTTCCTTGCCCTCTGCCATAGAGCGCGCTGATGGGAAAATCGTCATCACTATCCCGCGTGGGCTGCGGGGTCGAGATGGAAGGACGAGTGGGCCGCGGGGCCGAGATAGAGGGACGAGCAGCCTAACCCTGAGTCGGTGTGGAGGCACGGGGCCTCAGGGGCACGTCTCCTTCCTCAGAACTTTCTGGCGATTCCCTGACGCGCTCCCCAGTCGCAGCCTAAACAAAAAAAAAAAAAAAAAAAACATGTGAGGCAGTGACACTCTGACCAAAGGAATGAATCGAATAAGGCGAAAAAGACGTGCCCTGATCAGCCTCCGACGAGTGACTGGCCGCGCCAACTCAGCCACATCAGGTAAGGACATTTGGGTCCTGGCCCTGGATCTAGTAACGCGCGCGGCGGCCAATGGGACCACCACGCTTGGCCCTGAAGGGACCGCAGCTGTGCTTTCCTTTAAGGCCCAACGGCTCTGCACGCCGCGCCAGTCTTCGGATTGTGGCCTTGGAGCGTGAAGGGTAAAATCCGGCTTGAACACCACACGCGGAGGGGCCCTGACCGCGTCGCCTTGTACAAAGGTGTAAAAAGAGTCCAAATTCCTCCGCCAGAATAGGCGGAACTGGGTGGAAATAAGAGGGGGACGGATAGATCTCGGGAAGCGCCAGCGGCCAACCCCGTCCAATAGAACGTCAGTGAAAGAAACGAGGAACTGGTTGAAGGCAGCTGTAAACTGCATTGGCTCTGGCCCAGCCGCAGGCACCACCAAGTCAAAACCCAGTTGCCGCGCCACCCTATCTGGCCTATACACCACTGTCTGTCAGTCGTCAACTCCGATTGCAGGAAGGAAAGTCGGACGACTGGTGCAATATATGCTGGCAAGGAAATGGCGGTTTGGAAGATTAGCAACAGAAAAATCTACCTCGGCCGGGGTGCTGGGGTTGTAATTGCAAACCCCATCCAGGGTTTGAGTGTAAGGCCGCGGGTAGAAGTGAGATTCGTCATCCATATGCTCCTCCCAGAGCTTTCTGGTGGCCGCGTTGTTCCAGCGCAGGATGATGGGCCAGACCGCGCCTGTGAGGGTGTACCGCTGACGACCATCGTCCTCTTTGACCGGACGCCCCCTACTGTCCAGAACTGGTGTGGACACCTGCGCGGGAAATTTTCTAGCCTTGGGGGCAACGATCGAAAAATGTTCATATACCAGCGCAATCAAAAATTGGGTATGTACCATGGAAGTAATATCGTAGCGGCCCACGGACCGCTCAAAGTCCGTAGACAAACGATCCAACTGTTGATACAAATGACCAAGAAACAGGGGGCCCAACGAGAACCTGTCTCCTTGTGCAATCCTCACCGCGAAAAGAAAGACGAAATCGCTCGGTGCATCGATCGGAAAGTCTGGGAAGAGGAAGAACGAAAGGAAGAAAGCGATGAAGGCAGGCAAGTACAAATCACCTCTGTACTCCGGACCATCAATGGCCTGGCGCTCCGCACTGCCGGATGGCGCGGGCTGCAAGTCCTTGAAGAAGTACCGTATCCAGGACCCCCAAGATGTCTTTTTCGGATCTGTCATGGCCCTACTATGACCGCTCCTGTCCCATTGGGAGCCCCTGTGGCCCGCGGCTTTGTAGGCCAACTTCAATTTGGCCACGGATTCCCGGTCCGCGGACGTAGCCCTAGTAGCATCAAACTCCTTCTTGCCGCGAGAGGAGAGGTGCAGAAGTGCAGTAGTATCCTGGAGAGTAGGACCAAACTCCCCCCACGGAAACACAAAGGTATGGGTATCCACGCTCCAGCGGGAAACCAAGAAGTCGATGTTCTCATTTCTCCTGTTCAGCGTCAGAATCTGGGATATCTTGAGAGGCTCGAGTATGTGAGCACGCTCCAGAATCTTCTTATGAGCAGCATCACCAACCACGTCCTCCACCCACTCGTGCCAACCGGCGGGGGGTGCAGAGAGGGCAGAATACTGAACCGAAGAATAGGGGAAGTCCCCCCTCTCCATGCGAAGATGAAGGACGGAAGAAGGTGGTACCATTTCTCCATCTTCGACTGACACCTCAGGCCGGATGCACAGCACATCATCCAACTCGCTGCCCACCGGATCGTATGACTCCACCTTCTCCCAGAAGGGATCACTCTTGCCATGGAAGTATGGGGCATGACGCCACTGATCCGAAGGGGGAACTGGACCTCCTTGGACAGTGGCCCTACCTCCGGCAACCTGTTCGCCACGAGTCATCTTGGCGCACGAGTGTTTTCTAAGAACTAGGAAGGAAAGGGTTGCAGAAAATAGGGATACAGAAGAAACGAAGAAGTTTTAGAGAGAGAGGCTCTGGAATTCAGAAACAAGTGAAGGTGATGAAGTGGGGGGTCGTGGGATATTTATAAGAGTGGAAAGGTGGCCCCCGAACAGTCGCAATCATTCATTGTGTCGGTCTGAAACGCCAGCAATAATGATGACCTCGGACGGCTGGAAAGGCGCTGCCAAACCGTCACGTCAATCAGCCGAAAAGTTGTCAGAAAACGGATAACTCGCTGACGTCACGCGCGCGTGGAAAAGCGCGTGAGCATCACGCCACGCGCCTGCGTGTTCCACACGCGCGTGGGGGCCATTTGTAGGGGAGGTCAGCGCGAGACCCCCGTTGACTAAGAGTCAATGTTGACCCTCCAATAAAATCATGACGAGTGTCACTCAGCCGGCGAGATGTCCGCGCGACACGTGGCACACTCCGCGCATACCCCCGCGCGGGGGTCTACTGGCACGGGCACAAATCTCCGCGTAAGGGGGCCACCAAAGCGGGACCCTCCCGCGCAGGGCGCCTCAGCGGCGCGCACCCCAAAGACGGTGCTTGGACTATCGCGAGCCATCCGGATAAGGAGAAAAGCTCGCGGCCCATATGACTGGCGCGGCTCAGAACATGGGCGAGAACGCGAGAAGCTAGTCTGATTTAGCCCAGGTCAATATACCTGCTGCGGTCTGAAGGCAGGACCCCGGGGGCCCCCTGAGGCTTGGCTGCGGTACAGGCGCGACCGAACAGGTCACGACCTTGCCCTCACGGGAATAAGGGAGATCAGTGGCTCGGTGGCTTAGAACAAGAGGATCGCTGCGCGGGGGAATGGCTTGTTGCCGCGCGCGTCAGTCGCGCGGTGACGACGTCACCTGTACGGTCAGGATGTACGGAAAGGACACGTGTTACCATATTATTGGGCGATAGCCTGGCGCCAAATGATTGGTCCAAGGTGCCTATAAATATGGGACATTCCCTTTCATACCCAGAGGTTGGTGAAATCTTGACAGGAGCATATGTCATTCTAGAGAGAGAGAAGGGCATCATTGAGTGAGAGAACATTCTCTGCAGCAAGCTCTTGCCCCATCTCCTAGGTCACCACGGGTATCATGGATTAGACTGAGAGCAATCCACTGCCTTAGTTCTTTCTGTGCACTCCTGTTCTGTTCTTCACCCTTCCTCTAGACCGCTCTATTCCCTTCTTCTTACTGTGTCTTTACTATTGACTATCCATACCTCTCCAGCTCATCACGTTAGCAAGAACCATCACCTACAAGTATTTAATGAAGAAATTTACGAAAAGGGAAAGCAAGGCAATGATGTTGGAAGGACAGATCAAAATAAGATAAAAATTAAATTTGTTGCCTAGAACGGTATGAAAGGGTTCCATTCCACTGTTCCAAGTTCCATCTGTAACTCCTAAACCTCACCAAAGAAGCAGCTACTTACGTTTGAGATGAGAAGTCGTGCATTCAACATAGATAGAGCCAAATCATGAGAGAGATGGAGGCATCAAAGCACCATGAAGTTATTGGATTGGCGATCTACCAGATGTTAGGTGTGGAACGATATCTTATTCTCCCTCTCTTTACCATTTACTCTTTTTATCAGCAATGAAAGTAAAAGCATATTGAAATTGATAAACATGTGTGTTTTTTGTGTACAGTGTGAGGAGTTTTCCTTCTTGGCACTGCTCCGTTGCTAGATGTGGGAGGTGACAAAAATGGATTGCTCATAGAAGTCATCTTACTCCTAGTAAAGACTGCCTAGATCTCCATCGAACAACGAAATGGCCGCCAAGATCGGATCTCATCTTTGGTTAACGACCATCACTTCTCTGCCGAGGATTGCACATATGTACCAGTTTAATTGGAATCTCACTATGGTTTCACTATGTGTGCAGATATGTATTTTGGGATGCATACCTAAATCTAAAAATAGAAGATTCTCGGATTTGTATTTGTACTTGGATACAAAATCACAGATACAAAGACTCGTGTAATAATTAGGTTTGACGTGTTGTGGATGTGTAAAGAATCTTTGGAATAGCAGAGACTGGGGAATAAACAAACATGTCCACTTTTTTCAGAGATTGATGTTCTTCATTTCGTTGTTTGTCTTTATGAATTGGCTTGGCAGACTGACTATGATAGAGATATTATTCCTCCATTACCATATGCAATTAATTCGTGGTCTAAATTGTGTCAACTCTTAAAAATTCCTAACATTTTGGTGCATTCTGTAACTTTTATACTAAAAACTCGTAACTTTTCAGTAATATGATTCATAACATTTTCACTATGAATTGAATCATAACATTTGTTTCACGTACCTTTTCAGCAATAAAATTCATAACATTTTTAACAAAAATCATAACATATTGGTGCGTGTTGTAATTTTTATACTAGGCCTCGTTTGGATGGGGGATATCCCCCCAGTATATGTTTTCACCCCCTCTTAAGAGGGAGGCCCCAGTGTTATCCCATTGTTGGCAAATACAAATCGTCTCCCTTATAAGATTTGAGCGGCCTCAACCCTCCCCAAAAGTTATCCCCTTGTAGAAGGGCAGTGTTATTGACGAAAACAACCCTCATTATCCCCTTTGCAGGCCTCATACATCGTCTGTGCTACAAAACACAGTGTACCACAGAAGCGATTTCGAACAGGAATGGGTTTCGTGCTATTTGTGGGCGATTGTTGTTGCGACTTCTTCAAATCACTCAGGTATGGATTCAAGATGCTAAATACACTGTCTACACAAGTTTTGATTCCATTTTGATCGATCTATTGAGGTAGAAATGTCAGATCTGCACTCGTTTTCTAGGGTTTTTTACTGTACATGGAAGTATATGGTTATTTAGGTTATATATGTTATATATTATACATTACAGTATGTATATACATATACAGTATATAAGTAGAAATTTTAGGGTTTTTTAATATTTGTTATCTGTAAATTGTGTATATAGATTATTGGGGCTTTTGATATTTGATATATGTACATTTTATACACAATATTTATACATACAAATATATGAAAGTTGGGCAAGTTGTAGCCAACAGGTGAATGGGTTTTTGGGTGCGATAAGAAGTATGCTTCATTGGAGGAGGCCAACTCCGCTCTCCAAGCGTATTTGGAAAGCCTGGCTGGGAGGAGGGCTAATGTGGAGGATCAAAATTTGGAAGAGCATGCACCATTGCTTATCCCTATGGAGGCTGCCATTAATGACTAGGAGGGAACAAGACTTGTGAAGAAAACGTGGTGCCTCAAATTAACATGGTTTTTGCTTGGTGCAACAATGGCAACGATAATAGCGTTTGTGGTGATTAAATACGTTAGTTTTTAGTACCCATGCGTACCAAATTGGTTTAATTTGAATGTGTTTTGTAATGAATGGTTGTAATTCCATACATTGAAATTTGTAAGAATTTATATCACTAGGATATTTGACTTGTAGTAAACCTATAAGTTTTGGTATGGTCCTATGAATGATGAATGCTAACTAGCATGTTCAAAGTATGTTATTTTGGTGTATTCAAAGTACCTCTAATTGTACATCAATCCAATTTGTATAATTATTTGAATGTTCAACAAAATTTCTTTTTTTGTATTAGAGACGATTTAATAAATATGATAATTTGTTCATTTATTAATCATTGTGTTGAGGTAATTATAAAAAACCAAGATAGGCCAACAAGTAATAAAAATGCATTTTTATACAAATTTGGGTGACTGTATACCAACCATTCAATTGTTAAAAAAACATTTTTAAAAAAAAAATTACAAAAAATTTATTTTCGGTGAAATTAATTAAATTAACTTCAAATTGTCCAAAAAGAATAAAATAAATTAACTCTTGTAATTATATAATTAAATTAATGCATAATAACATCTGGTAGACCACAAGGGTAAAATGGTCATTTGAATGCTTTTTCCATCATCCACCCCCTCTTATTTTTAAGTCATCCAAACCAAGTCAAAAGTTATCCCCCTGTTTAATCTCTTATCCAAGTCATCTACTTTTTAATCCCCCATTCATAAACATCACATCAATTTGGGTCATCCCTCCAAAAATAATATCCCATCTTATCTTATCCCCCCTCTAAAACTTATCCCCCTGAAAATAATACCCCATCCAATCGGGGCCTAAAAGCTCGTGACATTTTGTAGGTGTGTATGGAACACACCCAAATAAAGAGTGTATATTGTAGCCTTTCCCCTTTCAATGTTATACTATGTTACAAGGGGTAAAAGTAAAACTGTAAAAGAAAAGATTAACAGCAGCCGAAGTCTTGTTTGTTTACTTCTGTGAATGTTTGTCAAAAAAGCATATAATATCCTCTTGCAAGACTCCCTTGTCATCAAAGAATAAAAAACGTCGCGTACAAAAGTCGTTACCTCCGGTGGCCCAAGCATACCAGCAGAACCCAAAGGGATATGACAAAGTTGGCATGAGATAGCAATTGTAGGGACTGATACCTATTACCAAGGAGAATAATTTGGGTACGGACGTGGTACCCTCTCGGTGCATCCGAGCCGTCCAACATTGCAACCGACGGTTCGGATTAAAAGTGCCTTCCTGATTTTAAAAAAAAAACGAAACAAAAAAGTGCATTTTAATCTGGACCGTTGGATGCATTTCTGGAATGCCCAGATGCACCGCACGGGTACCACGTTACTCATACCCTATTTGCACCCAGTTTTTCTCATTACCAAGAGATCGCGAGTTCAAATTTTATAAAGACCAAAATCATTATTTGTCGATGTTAATTAAGTTCATGTCCGGAAATTAATCATGGTTTGCACAAAAATACATCGGAAACCTGTTTAACATGACATACCATGTAAATCTTGTGAGACCCGCAATATTGTTGTACTTATTCTTCTCATTAAATGAGACGTGCTATATATGTGGGACCCGTATCAACAAATGTAAAATTTGAAATTTACTGAGTATAATAATAGTGGGACCCATCGCATTTAATTAGCATATAGAAATTCAATTTTTGTGGGACTCGGTGCAGATTTGTGCAGTTCCACATACTTTATGGTTGCTCCTCACAAGTCTGTGGCGACTCTTAGAGAAAAATTTAATGACTATTATAATAGTGGGACCCGTTCGCATTTAATTAGCACAGAAATATTCAATATTTGTGGCACTCACAACAGATTGGTTGGGTTCCACACAACCAATTGTATGAACCTCATCTCGTACTAGTACGTACCATACAAGACATAAAATGGTACACATACCCTGGTGTTCCGTACCGGCCAAAATATCAATTGATACTAAGCATACCGGCTTATACCAGCCTATACTGACCTTGTCTTGGATCTTGGTTGGTACACAAAAACTAATGTATTTTAATTCTTTTGATAAAAATACATGAATTTTAAGATATTTCAACCAAATTTGGAGTTCATTTTATATTAATCATGTTAATTTGTTATTAGAGCTAGAATTAACGTGTATCAAAATGGGAAAATTTATTTTATTTCTCCATTTTAAGTTTTGCAATTAAAAATAAGTATGTTAAATATATTTAAATACGTATATTGCGATAAATCCGAAACGACACCGATATACGATCTGGTACGGGTACGTACCGTCTCAGTAGAGAAAATGGTACACTAAATGATATGAAATTGATAACTATGGATCCACACAAGTGTCAAAAATTGATAACTACCGTCTCAGAAAATGGTACCCTTTGAGCAATATTCACGGGAAATATGGAAAGAAAGGCTTACCAAACGCACCCATTAATTTGCATCCTACCTTGGCTTTGTGATTATTTACAAAGACATCCTATATTCTTTGTTCTAAAAAATGTGTCTCGCTATCCAAATGTTTGTAATCATGCGATTATAAGGACAGCAAGAGGCCTTTGCTCAATGACATTAGGAGTGTACCTAGGAGAAAGGACGTCGTTACTTTTCTCAACGGCATCAATGCTATCTTTATAGAACACGTTTGTCAACTACCTAAAATTCAAAACAAATTTTCATTACACTTTTCAATAAAAAATAAATAAATTACGCATTTGTTATGCAAAAAAACATACTTCAGCCCAGGGACGGAACTAGATTTTTTTGTTAGAATAGTCAAAATTTAGATTCATCTTCAATATAATTTATTATTCTTTTCTGTCTAGCACCGGTCTTCATTGCAATTGAAACACCCTCCAAAGCACCACAAAAGGTTACCTCAGATTGGGTGAAAGTTAAAACCATGGGTTTGGTAGGTTATCATATATCTCTATGAAAATCGATGATATAACGAATTGGCTCTTTGTGGATGCACGTGTGCGCACAAATATATAGATCTATGTCTCTCTAATTTCAAACTTGTTCTATGCTTTGCTTAGGTTAGTTTATGATCCAGACCAATTTCTACTACTATGTCCATATTTGTATATGTTTGTACTCCCTCCGTCCCATTTTTTGGTTCATATTTCCATTTTGGTCCGTCTCAAAATATTTGATCACTTTAAGGTCATTTCAAGTTGTCCAATTTTATTAATTTTCCAAAATAGGGAATATGATTTTGGGAAAAATGAAAAGAAATGAAATGAGATGGATTGGTTGCCACCTCAAGTTCCGCGGGGAGAACTTGGAGGATTGGAATTGATACGGTAGTGCAGCAAAGCACCGCCCCATTTTCGTGGAGTAAACTTGGTGGTAGGGCTAAGCATGCACAGCACACGGTGAATGGACTTCATAAACAGACTGGTTAAGTTCAGTGATATGAGACGGTGGGGACTGTGTCGTGTGAGTCACAGGGTGGACGGATCTTGTATCTTGTAAGTGTGCGCCTTGATACAAGACAACCGGAACCTCAAGCGGAAAGGTTGGTGCCGCCAGCTGAAAGGAGGCGTAAGCGGACCAATAACTTTCGAGTGGTGTGAGAAATTGACATGGTTGAAATTTGAAGAAGATTGCTGAAAGAGGCACTATGCAAGAAAATGATTTGAGACATGTGATGAGTTATTCAAATGAGAACTATTTTGAGAAACTGACACGTGGCACTATTTTGTGATACTGAAAATAAGATACTATTTTCTACACATGTTTACTTTGATCCGCATAGACACACATGGTGCATTGCATGGTTTTACTGTTCAAAAGTATTATATACTGTTTTCGAACTTATTGTTCTAGAATTGCTAGTTAGAGATTTGGTAGAGTGAACTACTAGGCGTTATCACTCACGGTGTTGCACGTGTGTAACCCTAGCATAATACCACGATGTTGCTCTGCGACTCTGACGTATTATGTCAGACTATAGAAATGGGCAGAAGGAGAGAACTATGGCTTGAAGGCCTACGAAGCAGAGCAGGATACCGCCGGGATGAACAACTGTGCAATGGAATAGAGAAACCTAGTCAACCCTGCAGAGAATGATTGTAATTGATAGGAAGATTTATGTAATTTCCTTTGAGAAACTGTTGTAAAACCCTATTTATTGTTTATGTATTCCTTATTAACAAACCCAAATTTTGGGGGCGTTACAGCTTGGTATCAGAGCCTTAGGTTCAAACACTCGGCCTTGGGTAATTGGGTAGCCTACACGAGGAAATAAGAGGAGAGTCCCTTAAGCCTATAGACCTGATGCTAGGTTTAATTATGTGCCCTAGTAATGTCTATAGACTATTTACTTGTAAATGAACCTTGAATCCGCAGCCACACTAGCAAAGATCCGTCTAATAAAGAGGATGTATCGGAATGCCTTAGCTAAATTTAGGCCTGACTCTAGCTACCCGATTCCGCCTTATAGCCTATGCCCAGTTTTATGGAGAGTTCCCCTCGGAGTACTACTTGGGTGAAATTGATGGTAAGAAAGAACCAGAGGAACTCGGGAGTGGTGATGATGATGGGTATCTGTATTTGAGGAGGAGAAAGATCCGGAAAGAGATAAGTCTGAGGTTGATTGTGGTGAGATGTTTTAAGGTGAGTGTAGTCCCTAGGAAGTTGATGGATGGATGGTCGTAGGCACGGTTGTACTGATAAGATAGTTCTAGGTATCGTGTTGTACTTGACCGTTATAATCGCCTATATATATAATTACTATTTTGACTAGTTTTGTTGATAACTATAGATATATCCAATAGTTTTACAAAACCCTGGACTAAACCCTCAACAAATTCAAATTCGTAGATGGTGACCACTCATAACGGACACGGTAACAACGACTGCAACAATGGACCGTTTAATGGAGCTGCCGGGACTAACGCTGTTAACGGAGCGATAGATATCGCACAGTTGATGCAGGCTTTCATAGCTGCACTTAATGCTAACAGACCCCCACCCGCAACGCATGCACCTGGACCAATGACTCGGTCACAGGCAATGAATGAATTTTGCAAACAACAACCCCGACATTCCATAGTGAACCTGAGCTGACTGTAGCCGAAGCCTGGCTTAAGAATATTAAGGTAATTCTTAGCACCTTGGGAATCGAGCAGGATGAATACTGTGTAGCGCTTGCTTCTTACCAGCTACAAGGAGAAGCTCGTTATTGGTGGGAATTGATAGAGACTACGCACAATGTCGCCACCATGACATTTGTGGAGTTTGAGAATCTGTTCCTAGATAAATACTTTCCTGCTCTGGTTAAGCAAGCTAAGATTATGGAATTCCAAAATCTGCGGCAAGGCTCTATGACTGTAACCCAGTATGCTGCTAAGTTTGAGGAACTGTCTCGTTATGCCACTGCCCTGATTCCAACAGAAGATGTGAAGGCCCGAAAGTTTGAGTGGGGACTGAGCTCAAATCGTAAGACTGTTGTGGGACTTGGACTTGCCACCTATGCAGAAGTGGTGAATTGTGCGCTGAGGCTAGAAAGAGAAGAAATGGATTTCCAAGCTAGGAAACAAGGAGGAGGAGTTAGGGGACCAATTAGGAAGAACCAAACCAACACCCCTAATAGCAACCCTCGACCACATCCGGTGCAAACAAACCAATCACAGCCAGGCATCCAATCTTGGAGGGGGAGTGACGTAGGACAAGGATCAGCACCAGGCTCGAGACGCGACTATGCAAGGGCACAATGCTACAACTGCAATGGTTATGGGCACATTAGCCGATCCTGCCCGCATCGGTGGAATGAAGGAAACAAAGGATTTTGGAACCAGCCGTCCCAACAAAACTAGAATGCGGGGAAGCAGCCAATGCAACAAAATGCTAAGCCGTCCCAGCCAAGCAACTAGAATGGGAGACAGCCGGATAGGGCACAACAAAATGCTGGAGGGCGCATTTTTGCACTGCAGGCTGAGGAGCAATTTGGAGCCGGAGGAGCTGTCGAAATGGAAGAATGACTAGACCAAAGGCTAAAGAAAAGCCGTAGATTTATCTTATTAGAATAAATGTATTTTGGAGGATATTGAAGTTCATAAGAATTCAGACATTTGGATTGTATTATTAATGTTTCTAAGATTTGAAGTGTAAAGACCTGTGTTTTCAAAATAATTTTTCGAAAATAAGGTTGGGGAAGTGTTAGAGATGTTTTAAAATGCAAATGGGGTCAATGTGAAGTTGGTGTATGCACTTGGGTGTCTTTACAATGCATTAGAAACATGAGGGGTGAAAGTGCAATTTGTGGGGTGTGCTTTTAAACTTGTGGCTGATTATTTTTGGATAGAAAAACACTCCTCTTCCTCCCCAAAGCCACCGACCCTCTCTCTCTCTCTACTCCTCCATTGAAGCTTCTCTCCATCCCTCTCACCAACCTCCATCAAAAACAAGTCTCCAACTAAAACCCCTTAATTAAACCTTCCTAAAATCGTGTGATCTACGCATTGGTGTACTTTTTTCCTACCAGTGTTTGAAGAATTCTCATTTGAATTTTGAGCTTGGGTTTGGGTTTCTAGTTCATCACAAGAGGTAGGGGAATTTCTAACGCTTCTAAGTGTAAATGTTGTGTTTGTGTGTATAGACTCTTGAATGATCCATCTTCTTGTGTCTTGTGAATTTCGTTGAGAAAATCATGTTCTAATCCAAATTTGAGTTGAAATGTGCTATCCTCTTGATCATATATGATTCTCCTATTAATTTGGATGTTACACCATCCTAACCTTGCATTGGATCCATGTGTTTACTTGTATTTGGAAGAAACCCACTTGGGACCCCATTTTCTAATCACATTTTTTGGTAAATGCTTGATTCTTGTTGATTATTGTTTCCTTGCTCAAATTGAGTGTTAAATTATCTCCCTCTAGCCAATTCCATTGATATTTGGCTTTGGAATCATCCAATTTGGAGTTATAGAGCAAAATCCCCCCAAAAAAAACCCATTTTTGGCCATTTTCGGCCTACTCTCTGGAAAACCCGCCCGGGCGGGATTTGTGGCCGCCTAGGCGGTTTTGACAGCTTCATGGGCGACTTTTGTTGTGTTGTTCTGGCCTATCCCCATGCACTTATTTGGTCCCGAAACATGTTTTTCACTTGTATATGGACATTTTTCACCTTGGTAACACTTTGGTATCTAATGATGATGGGGATTGATTGGTGTCACTTGTTTCTTGCTATTTGGTGAATTTGGTGAGGACACGGTTCATGAATTAACACTTTGCGTGTTTAGGGTTGAGTGGAGAGTCCGGAACACTTGTGAAAGGATATTGTGATGTGTATATTATATGGGACACTAAGTAAATTCTAAAATTTGACAAGTGATGACATGAATGTAAGATGATTGACACGGGGCCCGAAAGGGTATGCCCGGAGTGACACGGGGCCTTTATGGTATGCCCGGAGTGACACGGGGCCTATATGGCATGCCCGGAGCATAATCAAATGTTTAAAAAGAATGTGATGAGTATGATAAATATTTTGGGACACATGTGGTGTGTCGTGTGTATGTCGGGTACGAGAGGCAATAGTTGATAGAATTTAGTAGCTTACGTGTGCCTTCTAGTCCTTACATTATTTATCTTTCTCTTAACTCTTGTTTCTTGACCTATGCTTTCTTGTCTATCACTCATATACATTTCATTGCATTTAGGATTATTAGACTTTTCTCTATTGGGCTAGTGTAGCTCAACCTATCAATTTTCAGGTACCCATCACGGAGCATGACATGGAGTGTTTGGAGTGCATGCATGCATGATTTTGAAAGCTAAATGGAGAAGTTATTTCATCATCTTAGAACTTGTAATTTGTTCAGATGATTTTATAACTTGATTAAGTTTCCTCTTTTGACATTGGGTTGTAATTTCACTTAAAACTTATGTATTTGTATACTTGGGTTTACGGGTACCCTTAGACTATTGTATCTTGTTGACTATGACTTTTCTATATCTTATGTGGAATATGATTTGGCTCGTAGACTTGTTGACCGTCCACATGGAATTTCTTAATGAATTCTCCTTTAAATTTCGCGGGCGTGACATGAAGTGTTACACTACTGCTAATCAAGCCTTATTGATTCCCGTGCTACGCCCTCGTTTGTGTCTGCTGCCTGTGTAACCTTTAAGGACTAACTTGACAAAACCAATTCCCTTAGGAAATAGGATACCCACTAGCTTAACTTAAAGAAGATGTGGGATAGAAGTGACTAACACAACTAACTTGCGATGTGCACGTAAGTGGGATGACTAACTTCAACATGATCAAGGGAAGGGATTACTTGTCAACTTGTCAAGTGGTTATAGACGGCCATCAGAAGATCGTGACAGCTTTTGCTCCTGATGTAACCTATCTCCAATTTAAGGGGGATAGACAAGAAGAGAACGATAGAGCCAACTTTATAGATGGCTAGCAAGCCTAAAGTTGGGAGAATCTAACCAAGCAAGCTGAACACCTGAGAATCGTGCTAACGAACAACCAACTCTATGCTGAAGCAAGCAAATGCTAGTTTCGGCTAGAAAGGGTTAAGTTCTTGGGGCACGTGATGTAAGGGGAGACGGACCAGCGCACCGATACTAACAAGGAGTAGGCTAAGAGGTCTATTGCGAGGTTTCCGCAGTATGACTAGGTTGCATTGGAATTACTTCACGCACGACCTGGGACTAGTAGCAGTAGTATTCGTTCTCGAGTCATAGTGTTATGATAAGGCGAGCAATTCGAGATTTTCACTAACCACAAAAGTCTCAAGTATTTATTCACTCAGAAGGAGTTGAATATGAGATAGAAAAGTGGATGGAGTACCTCAAAGACTACAAGTCTACCTTGTCATACCACATCAACAAAGCGTAATGTCGTAGCCAATGCTCTAAGTTAGAAGGATAGAGCGGAGAAGGCTAGAGTGGCTATGAAGGAATGGGAGTGACCTACGAGTTCGATCTACGACCCTTGATCGATGGAGGATAAGCGCCATTTTATGCTCTAGTTATGGAACATCACTTCAAGAGTATACAGACTCAACTTGCAGATGGGAGCATAACTCGATGGATTTCGTGATGGAACTGTCGAGGTCAGCAAGTCAAGCACAGTTGATAGAGTGATAACAAACCACCTCACTGAGTCAGCACATGAAACCACTCTATGTCCAAGAGAGCGTTCAATACGTGGAGTGACAGCATCTCTCGTACCGGACTAGACCTAAGGATCGAATCACAGTATTGAAAGGACTGCCAAGTTTCGAAAGCAGACACTCGTCTCAGCTAATTGAGAGCTAACTATCCATACATGTCTCCGTTTATGAGCGCTCTGAATTTCGAGGACGAAATTTGTAAAGGGGGATAGATTGTAACAACCCTAATTTTTGCTAAATAAAAATTTCATTTATAAAATGAATTTTTCATATTTTCTCTAATAAATTTCTTAAAATTATTTTAGAAAATACTATTTTGGGCCAATAAATTATTTTCTTTGTGCTAGAATATATGTATGTGTATAACTAGAACTTAAAACCCTCTTAGTAGGTTTTCTTACCCTCCAAGTATTTTTAGGTGCATGTACTTCATTAATGTGAGAAATTTCCTAGAAACTCTTGCACATGAAGAGAGAGAGAGAGAGAGAGAGAGAGAGAGAGAGAGAGAGGCAGCCATATAGAGAGGGAAATGGTGCCCAATTTTGCTCTAAAGTTGCCCAAGATTCTTTCCTTAAAGCCTAGTTTGACATGCACATGAATTGTGCTTGAATATGAGCACATGCTACGAAAGCCTAGGCCTAACTAGACCAAGCCTTGGCCTCCAAGTACCCTAAAACATGCATCCATGTTTTCAGGAAGAATATTCTTCCTATGTAGGCCTATGGAGTTCAACCTTAGGGTACCACACTAGCACATGCACTATATTTGTGTATAAGCTCCCAAAAAAACACCCCATATCAAAGGTGATCATGCAAAAACCTACACAACAAGAGGCTTATTTCTCCCACCCCTTGCTCCCCACGTTACTTCTCCCATGTGTAAACCCACAACTTGCAAAGTACTTGTACCTAGACCTAAGAAACTAGCCTAAAAACTAGGGTGTGAGTTGTATCTACCTATGTACTTCCCATGTGCCATTTAAGGCACACATTTATCACTCCCAATTGGAAGTGGTTCTGCCATATAGGGAGGGAGAGAGAGCCGTAGCTTTTGGGGATAAAGAGAGAACTCATTTTGTCTATTTAAGGACATTCCTCCTTTGGCAAAACACCACCCTTACACTTTATAGTTGTGTGCTTCCTTTCTTCCCACATACAAGCCTACTTTAACCACCACTTAGTCACCCTACTTAGAACCTAATTAGCTTCTTACTAAGTAAATTAGTAAGAAAGTTGATTTAATTAAGGAGCGTCCACACCAAGGATTGCTTTTCGGCTTCCGGTTAACACCCGGAAATTAAGGTAGTTTTCTAAACCATCTCTCTAATTAGTGTATTCTAGTTCAATTAGTTAATTTATGCATGTATTATGGTACTAAGCATGTTATTTAGTTTCTAAGAAAGTTTAAAAGAAAGGATTTCATGTTGAAAAGAAGTTAGATGTTCTAATTAATTTCTAATTAGAATGTTTCTTCATGAAATTAGAAGTTGGTTTAGTGAGATTATGTTAATTAGAAATAATTAGAAGATGGGATTTCTATACAAGTCTCTAGAAAATTTCTAATTTAATATTTTTCTTGGAAGAACAAGTTAATGGAAGTAGACTAAAACATTGACTTACTAATTAAATGGTTCTTCCTAAAATTAGTAAGTTAAACATTTCTAGAAATGGTTTAATTTTTACTATCAAAGTTTTTACAAGGTTCAATAGTTTTATTTTTGAGAAAACTAGAAGTTTTAAAAAAATAAAGTGTGTGGGTGAATTTTTTTTTTTCAACATTGATTATTTTCCACTAAAGAGTTAGTAGAAATATTTCTTTTAAATAAAAGTGTGTTGTGATGCTAAAACGACTTTTATGAAAAGTTGTTTAAAATTTTTGGAAAAGAAAGTTTCTTAAAGTAATTTTTTTGAAAAAGATATATTTTCTAAAAAGTAAATTTAGTTGTTTATTTAAATTCTTGGCGTGAAAATTTTATGGTAAAGTTGTGTTAAAACCTTTGGTCATAACTTTCTAAAAAAGTCATTTTGTGAGAAATTGCAAGAAAAAGAAAGTTTCTAGAAAATTAGAAAGTATATTTTTAGAAAAATTAGATTTTTTAGAAAAGAAAATTTTTATTACTTGTTTAAATTTATTTTTGGTGAGAAAGTTTTATGACAAAGGTGGTCAATCTTTTGGACATGAGATTTCTAGAAAAATGTTTTTTTAAAGAAATTGGTAGAAAAAGAAGTTCTCTAATTTTATTTCTTTTAGAGAAGAACTAAGTGGAGTTTTAAAAGAAAAAGAAAGAAATTGGATTTTTGTTAGAAAATAGAATTTATGAAGAAATTATATTATTTTTGAGAAAGTGGGTGCATTAAAGTGCATGATTTCATGTGGGAATATTTTCTTAGAAAAAAATATTATTTTTGAGAAAGTTGGTGCATTAAAGTGCATGGTTTAATGTGAGAATTTTTCAAGAGAAAAATATGATTTTTATGGGAAAAGTGTTTGGAAAATATTGCATGGGCACTATTTTTGAGCATATGGCATTGAGAAAATTTGAATAACTATTGATGAGAAAATAGAGATGAGAATGAAAATTTGAAACCCCTTGGGAGGGAAATAGGTGGGTTTTGATTTTTAAACCAAAATTAGGCTTAATATGGGTCATTTGGGGCCCCTTATACATGTAGGAGAAGAAATATGCCGGTTATACACTCCCAAATCAGAAGAAATATGCCAGTAACCTCTGCAAAAAGCTGACTAAACAGGGTTTGAGCGCTCAAAAGGGGGCTTTGAGCGCTCAAATGGTGTTGAGAGGGTTTGAGCACTCAAAAACCCTCTTTGAGCGCTCAAAAGGTTTTGAGCACTTTTGGTTAGATTTGTTTGTTTTGGTGGTTTATGAGTATTTTGGTCACTTTGTTTGGTTTAAGGTTGCTTTAAATGGGTTTGTGGTGGTATTGGATGGTTCAGCAAGTTCAAGCCTTGTTTTAAGCCTTGAGGCATGCATGGTTGGGCCGTTTCATCATCAAGAATGCTCAAAAGGTTTCCCGAGTCAAAATAGGGGTGTCTACATCCTTCTTCTAAGATGTGGACTACTAGTTCATCAAGGCATGCTTGACTTGACTCATAGAGGTTGTGTAGCATTCCCTTGCAGCCTTCTACTCGCTTTTCAACTCCCCTATTCCTACCGGAGTAGGAAAATTTACCTTCAGATGGTAAGTAGAAACTACTGCCTTAATAGCGTTCAGAACAGTGCGTCCAATGATGGTGTTGTAGGCTGATTGGCAATTTACAACCAAGAAGACTACCATTAAAGTAACTTGCTTCTCTAGTTCACCAAGGGTAAAGGGCAAGGCAATCATTCCCTTTGGGTAGTTTGGCTCCTCGGAGAAGCCAATCAAAGGGGATTTAAAGGGCTAGAGCCTCTCTATTCCAATGTTCAAGCCTTTAGCTAAGCCATTAGCCGCCATAATAGCAAACTCAGTAATTAGTTTTGTGTGTGTAGACACCCCGATTTTGAACCCGGGATGCGCTCAAGCATTCCCGATGATGAAACGGACCAATTACGACTACCCGAAACTGATGAAAATGGCTTGAACTTGATCAAAATCAACCAAACATCGCCGAACAGTCCAAAATCACCCAAAAATAACCAAACCAAGCAAAACCATCAACCTGCCACCAGTAACCTTGAGCGCTCAAGCTCTGGACCTTGAGCGCTCAAACCCAAAAATTCCACCTTGAGCGCTCAATCCCGTATCTTTAAGCGCTCAACTCTGATCCCAGTTAGGAATCTGCAGAGTATCTCATCATGAGATTTTCTGCATGAGAGCGTCTGGGGTGATCACCTACGATCCTAATACGTATAATACACTCTACCACAACCCTAAAACTACTCCTAAACTACCCCTAACCCATTTTGAATACAAACCCACTTATTCTCTCTCTACATTTTCCCTCCTACACTCCTTCTATAAAAACCACTCACCACCCCCTGGTTTGGGGGGATCAACTCTCATACTCCAGCTCTCTCAATTCCTCCAGAAAACATCCTCTCTCTCTCTCTCTTCAAAACCACTCACTCACCATCCAAACCACTCACAAAAACCACTCTTCAAACTCTAAATTTGATCTTTGATCATCAATCTATCACATACATTGTCTCATTCATCTAGAGTACCAACCAAAACATCCATAATCAACCACTATCAAGCCAAGAATCAAGCTCAAGTTACAATCATTTTCAAAAGGTAGTTAATATGTGAAATATCACATCCTGGTTCTTCTGAGAGAGACCAGTAGGTTCAAGCGAGTTCTTTATACTTGCATTGGGCTTACAAGGTCCAAAAAAAAAAAAAAACATAATCAAAACACTTTCAAAATCTGCAGTTTCAGCAGGGGTTGAGCGCTCAAGCTTAGCCTTTGAGCGCTCAAACCCAGTTCTGGGTCAGTCACTGTTTTGCTAATCTTCACACTCTTCACTGGTTTTGATCGTTATTAAATGGTTAAATATGTTCATATCATTCTCAAAACAGTTTATCTCCATCTTTAAAGCACATGCATGAGTGCTAATCAACCACTTCGTGATGATTAAACATGAAAAGCTTTGTAAATCCTACTTTCAAAGGTCAAACAGTGACTGATTGATGTTCTAATCACTTTGTTTCATATATTGGGAATCCTGAGAAACATTTGAAATTCATTTTCAAGTCAGAAACCAGAAAGCCACATTATGGCTTGAGCGCTCAATGTCATGTCTTTGAGCGCTCAAGCTGTTCTTGGCTCATTTGTTGATTGCTGGTTGTTTCGATGATGGGTCATGTTTAAACTTCTTTCTGGTGTGTGTGAGTTGTTGTACTCGTGCTTATGATCTGATTCTCTCCTTCATGCTTAATTTCTTGCGCTTTTCTTTCATATTCACGGCTTTAATCTTTTTTTATCTTGTCCCTTGCAAGATCAAACATTTAATTCCCAGCTCATATTCTTCTGAAAAATGCTTTATTAATGTTTGATCTTGTAAAGAATGAGAAAAGAAACTGTAAAAAAGGTCAAAATCTCAGAAACCAGAAACTGGTTTGAGCGCTCAATCCATGAGCCTTGAGCGCTCAAACTGGTTTGGAAGCAGATTTGATTTTAACATCATCTGGTGATTTCTGAAGTGAAATGGTGTTTGTTTAATGTTTTTGAGGCGGTCAAGAGTCTTAAAACCTCGTTAAACATGAAAATCCAGCAAGAAAAATGCACGAGAGGAATGAGGGTTGAGCGCTCAAGCCATCACCCTTGAGCGCTCAACCCCCATTCTGGGATCCAGATTGTAAGTCAGTTTATTAAGTCTCATGTTCATAATTTCTTGAGTTGTTGTACAGTTTCTGTTGTTATTTACTTCTGTGAATATTTGTAGTATTTTTTTTTTATTGTTATCATCATCACCCATGTAGATCACACGCACGAGTATCCACCGTAGATTCGTATCTTCTGTGTATATATTGTTGTTATGTGATTCCTGTCCCCGGTTCCCCGTCTATGTGGATAAATCGAATTTCAAATATTTTCAAAATCCCACAAAATGTTGAGTAGAGACCGGTTCACAAACCGGGCGAGAGGGGTGCCGTAAAACCCTTCCCCTCTCGTAACCAAACCCCCGAATCCGAGAAATCTTTGGTTCCGTTATGATCGGTAAAACCTTTTCCAATGGGCAAACAAGTCATATTTTTAATCAGTTTCTCAGGTTCGGACCTCAAATCCGGGTGGCTACTCTAACAATCACAATCTTTTGAAACGTAAAACAAAATCACTCCGTGGGCCGTCCACAGTGTGAGACAACATCGTTTGCAGGTTTGGAGTACCTCGAGTACTCATTACAGTCAAATGATCACAATTTGCTAGCACACCCTTTAGAAATTATTGTGCGATGGAGGGCATAAAGGTGCATTATGCATTTAAGGCTTACCCAAAGGCCAATGGTCAAGTAGAAGTCACCAATAGGACCATAAAAAAGTCTTAAGAAGCGACTGAGAGCTGTTAGAGGCAGCCAGCCAGATAAACTCCTCCTATAGAACTACACCAAGGACAACCACTGGAAAAACTCCTTTCTTCGTAGCATTTGTTGCAGAGGCTGTCATTCCCATCGAGCTAGAAATTCCAAGTTATCGAACGAGCAATTTCAACGAACAAGACAATGAAGATTACCTTTGAGGAGAACTAGATCTCCTTAAAGAAAGAAAATAAAGTGCAGCCATCCGAACAGCTGCATATTAGCAGAGGATGGTTAAAAATCACGATGCTCTAGTTAAACCCCAAAGTTTTAGATCAGGAGAACTAGTCATCAAGAAGTTTGACCCAACAGGCAAAAAAGATTGGAAAGGTAAGCCCAATAAGGTATTACGACATATCAAAGATGGACATTACAGACTTACGACGCTGGATGGAATCGAGCTCCCCAATTCATGGAACATATAGCATCTCAAGAAATACTATCATTAGAGTTCTTAACTCACTCATTTTTTTAAATAAAGTATTGTTCAATTAATTGCTTTTAAGACATGTTTCCAGTAAACATATGCATGAATAATGAGATTCATCTTTGCATTCCTACAAGTTCCTTATTCACAATAGATAAATCAATATCTATTAATATTGAAAGGATTATACAATGGTCATTATGCCTTGTTAATCCTGTCAGATTACGTTACAACTAATGTTGGTCCCGGCCATAAAAAGGAAATTGGCCCCAGTCACATATTCCTAATACATACTTTCATTCATGTGCTCAGTTAAAATACAAACAAACAGCTCCGGGTTAAAAAAGGATTCAAAGGCTCGGGCCTTAAAAATCATCAATATGATTGTGACCAGAACATCATACCAGTCCAATCCAACTCGCCATGAGTATAAACTTATAATGGTTGTAACTTGGCTGCCATAACAGTCCATAAAATTATAACAATTGGGACTGCCTGGCATACCAGTCCAATCACCAAAAATGATTACGACCTGATTAGTCCAATCAAGACTCACAAAGGGAGAATAATCCCAAGAGAGAAAACATTTGTTTAAAAGGCATCCATGTCTAAAGAGAAAACGCTTGTTCAAAAGACATCCGTATCTGAATAAGAACACATCTGTGCAACAAACATCCATGTCTGAGCAGAAACCTGCTCAACAGATATCCATGTTTTGAACAGAACTCACCTGCTCAACAGTAAGAAAATTGTTCAATAGACATCTATGTCCGACCAGACGTCATCTACTCAAAAGACATCCATGGACACTTGTGTCAAAAATGGATATCTTCTTAAGCAAACAAGCAAGACTCAAAAAGATGCTTCAGCATAAGTGTTGACACTGGATTTTGCCCCACCCCTATTTATCGAAACAAATCGATGACGTAGACTATCAAAGGAAAGAGACATCACACCACGGTAAGTCAAATATCAACTTCAAATAATATCTAACATCTGCATGTGCATAGCTTGGATGACCAACATGCCACTTCAGGAGGCCATAGCCCTGCCTTCTTTATTTTGACAGAAATCAGCTCCCGGAAGCTTGTTTTCTTGGCCAATCGGCTAGCTATAGCTTCGGGACATCCATTTGGGCATTAAGACCATTGGATGTACTCATTTTAACATTTTAGAGTGATATGTTCAGACTACGTCAAGATCGGAGGACGTTTGACCGTTGAACCATCATCCCACTATACTCTTTACTTGGTAAAAACAGCCGAACAAGGTCAAAAGACCCATGTTTTGTCTGTAAACTCCAAATAATACCAAATTTCATGTTTGAGCTTAACGTGATGAAAATAAGTCTCACGTCAAGTTTCGGGCGATTTCGAGCCCATTTGCTATTTTCGGGGACACTACGCTTCCCGCGACTACTGACTCCATGATCATGGACATCGGGACTCAATTTTTAATATCTAAACCATTGATAATTCTATTTTTTCCATACTGAAGTTCCCTGTAAATTTTCAGGCCAATCAGGCTTCATTTAATCATCCGATCGCTTACCGCGCTCCAATTCAATCGGGCGCAGGACGATCGTATTTCTATATCTTCAGAGCATAATTTGGAATAACGGACGCTGCCATGATGCTTTAAACACCTCAAAACCCTAGGGGTACCTCCCTGGACTTCCTTGGATCAAAGAACCCTATGCAAGAATGGCCAAGCCAGTGCAGCATTGCATGAAGCAGACAAAACCCTTTGCCACCCACATATTAGGGTGGCACTTTCTAGGCATGAATAGGAGGCTACCACGTGGAAGATTTGCCACCCAAAGTAGTGGGTGGCACCCTCCATATAAATATTTTCCCCCATTTCTACTTCATTTCCTAACTTCTCACAAACACACCTTTGAGTTGGTTTGAAAAGGGCTGTAGCTTTCCCACATGCGAGCCGACTCATAAATCTCTAGCTTAGGCGGTAGCTCTGTCGGGTTTCTCCCAGAAGGAACCTCGGTAGCCAGAGTTGCGCCGAAGCTCTGTCGGATTCCCCAAGAAGAATCTCAGGTTATATATACTACGCGAAAGCTCTGTCGCTTTTTCTCCGAGAAGAATTATCGTCAAGGCTACGCGGAAGCACTACCGAATTTAGTCTGAAGATCCTGGTCATAATAGACCCAAACACCCTAGTCTCTTGGTCATAATAAACCGTAACACCTAGGCTGTTGTTACTCTGTTCGAATATCGACTAAGATCCTCCAGTCCTGCCATTACTCTATCCGAGTATCAGTCCAGATCTCTAGTCTTGCCGTTACTTTGTCCAAGTACTGGTCCAAATCGTTAGTCGTGCAGTTACTCTATCCGAGATTGACGTGAAATCAACCAGTCATGTCGTTACTCTGTCTAAGCGTCAGGTCAAAATCAACCATTTTCTGTTGGAGGCTATAGCCAATTTTTTCGGACAATATTATTCAACATCCAGTAGAAACTCTGTCCAATTCTTTGCCCAGGATTCGAGCCAGGAGTCCGTAAAAGTAAATAAATTTTAAATACCAATAACTATCTACTTATTTTCAACACGTAGTATAAATATTTTAGAACTGTGTCTGCCCGGCCATTGCCTATAGACTGGGCCCGCGTCCAAATTCGGATGCCGTAATACTGTTGCTACCTACCTACCTTAAACTACTATTGCTTACCTATCACACATTATGCCAACGATCACCAAGCTCATAATTCAGCACCAGAAATGTTACCTGATTCTTCAACAGCACCAGAAGAGGGGAGCTCAACCCGCTGCTCGTCAGGGACGGATGTGTTGCCACCAGCTTCCTCCTGGCTGGGGTCAACAACTGCACTTTGGCTTGGCGCAGCAACATTCTGGGGAGCAACATCCCTACGTCTGGGGTACTCGATCTCAGTCCAAATTGTATCCCGTCTGTCAAAGTCCTGCTTGGTCAGGCATGCCTTCCAACCTCTGGCAAAGAACAGCTCTTCAAATTGAGGCATCTGGGCCTTAAACTTCATCTTCGTATCATTCACCCCCAGATTATAGGCCTGATCAGAAGACGCTTGAGCAACAGCCAATTCAGCCTCCAAATTTGCCTTGCTCCTCTGGGCGTTCGATAGTTCGGTCTCCAAAAGCCCAAGTCTGGCCATGGCATCGCTAAAATTACGGTCAGATTCACCTACTTGACGCTTCAACGAAGCCAGCTCCTCCTTCATCTTCTCATTTTCAGCCGTCATCAAATGGTTGGCATTGATCAGGCGATTGGCACTGACCTTCAGCTCGTCATTCTCGGTCCTCAGCTGTGCGTTGAGACCGGTGATTGTTCTGTTATCCTTAGTAGCACGGTCACAAGTGACGTACATGAGTTGCATGGACTGCAGTTCGTCACAAACATTCAGCGAAACAGTATGTTAAAAAGAAAGGACTCCAAATCACAGGACGCCACGAAGAAATAAAGTCCATACCTTAATGTGATGCTGAAAGCCACTCTTCAAAAGCTTGAGGTAACTAGATCCAGTCTCTCTCTCAACATCCCCAGGAAGCAAGACAGCTCGACCAACGGCCAGAGCAACATCAGCATTGTCACAACTATCAGTAGCAAGGATAGGCTAAGTACCACGACGGAGAGGAGGGTTCCAAACACCCATTTCAGACTCAGGTTCAGGCTCAGGAGTTGGGGGAGGTGGCTGAGCAGAGGAACTCCTGGTAGTACGACGACGCTGCTAAGGAGGGTTCGGAATGGGGCCTGACTCTTCCCTGGGCCTCTTCTCCAGGGCAATATCAGGCTCCCTCCGCTCTGAAGGGGGAAGAGAAGGAGAAGGGGGGCGAGCAGAAGAAGAAGCTCCCAGTGGATCAAGAAACTGGACAGGAGACTCATCATCATCAAGGGTTATGAAGTCAGAAAAATCGGGCACAACTCTTGGCATGGCAGAAACAGGGGATTGGTCTCTCACAGGAACACTGCTAGTACTCTCTCCAGATAAATCACTCTGAATATTTTTACAAGACAAGTCACTACCAAGATAGATGTTTGTACGAGAAGCACGGATAACCTGACTACGGAGAAAAAGCTTTTGAATGGGAGAACGCCTTACCCCAACGCGACCCCTTCCCCTGCGAAGATTCCTGGCAGAAGTAGAAGCCTCACTTATACGGACACCACCACGGTAGGAGGGATTGTACTTCAGCAAGACGTGCGCAGCCCGACCTAGCCCTTCTGGATTGATTCCCCTGATGCCCGGAAACTTTAGGGCTCTCTCAATGTCGAGAAGGTGAACACCGTCGTGCACCACCAGATGACCCTCGTTGATGTTTGCCGCTGCATAAACAAAAACGAAGGAGACGTAATGAATAACGGGACAAACAGAAGCCATTACAATAGGAAAACCAACAAAGGGCAAAAAGAGCAAAACCGACGTGTACGCCCAAAAGTGTGGG
Organism: Vaccinium darrowii; assembly: GCA_020921065.1. Taxonomy (NCBI): domain Eukaryota; kingdom Viridiplantae; phylum Streptophyta; class Magnoliopsida; order Ericales; family Ericaceae; genus Vaccinium; species Vaccinium darrowii. Next base: position 21,865,262 of record CM037151.1, read on the forward strand.
GGCACAGAGGGCCCACGATGTTGCCACCATCGTCCCTTGGCAGAAAATTTCCAGTCACAATCAAAAAGTCATCATTCTCCCCACGACAGGAATTAGGAAGATCAGTTACTAAACGATGCTCTTTGTCCCGGATCTTGAGATAATAAGTCCCATGGGTGGTGGGGCAGACACTGTAAAGTCGGCGGATATCGTACCAACCCAGGTTTGTGCCCAGAAGTCTGTTCAGGGCCACCACTCCCATGACTACCCGATAAAAGTTGGGACAAAGTTGGAGAGGGGTAAGGCGACAGATGCTGCAGATCTCGACTAGCAGAGGATGTAAGGGAAACCTAACACCTCCTTCTACAACGGCTAAAAGGGGAACATGAACCCTACTCTCAGTTTGGTCATGAGTATCGGTGTCAGGAGGAGCCAAGGCCAAAATAACGTCATCAGGAACCTCGTAACGGCGGCGAAAAGCCTCCATGTGAGCATCGCTATCACAGAGGTTCCTAAACCTACCCATGGCGAAAAAGCAATGCAGGTACAAATAGACCCTACAAAACAACTGTGCAAGAAGAGCGGGAAGGGTTCCAAGAAACTTACAGGCAACCGACGACGGCCTGAGAAAATCTTTTCCGGCGAAAGGAAAGTCTGTAAAGGGGGGAACTCAAAGGACACAATAGCAACAGGGCTCTCAACAACTCTTGCAGAATATCACGAATAAGGAAAGAAGGAAGGTCTGGGAAACGTCTTATACCTTCTCAAATTCAAACTAGTGCTCGCTGACATCATCTAAAACGGCAGCGTTTGGATTCCTCACACCTTTCCACGAAAAGGTGTGGTAATGTCAAATCGGTAATTAAGAGGGTGTAATGATTCAAGCCACCCGAACAACGGAAAGGTGCCTCGGAAGTTACGCTAGCGTCTGTGGGCACAGACTTATCGCTTGGGAAGTCTGCGCGATGACCGCCATGTGGCAAGCACGACGGAACAAAGCGTGACGACGGTACGAAGAGATAAACATCGGAGCAACTGCTCGTCGAATAGCTTCTAGCTCGTCATGCGCGAACTTGCATGGACGAACAAAAGCTGGGGAGCAATTGTGTGGGGTATTTTCCAATGAATACAAAGAACGAACAGGTTAGCTCGTCCAGAGCCATCACGTGACATGCACGAGGGAAAAAGTACGGAACAGTATGCCAACGATCACCAAGCCCATAATTCAGCAAATACCCAAGTCTACCTGCTCGTCGGACAACGCAGAGGGAATGGCCCGATACATGAGAAACCCTAGTAGCAGCCTTACCTTGTGAAGATAAGGAAAGGAGGAAATATTCGAAGGTATTCCCAGAATCAGATGAGCTTGTGAAGATAAGCACAATCTTACTCAGAGATAGAAAACCAGTCAACTTACTAAACAAGGAGCGAACTCCCATGTTGGGTAAAGCTCCAGACGAGCAATATGCGGCCATCTCGGCAAGAATCCTTATCGAATAAGGATACAGAATCATGCAGGCTACGCTGCCCAATAAGGAAGAATCCTAAGCTTGGAAGGATTCCATACAGAGAAGAATTCTACAAAGAATGTAAAGGCAATCTAATCGCCTATATAAGGAAATGACTCCTAAAGACTAGAGGGATGCTTTAACCTAATCTTGCACTTCTACACTCGTTCCATTGATCCTCCAGTTCGTCAATACTAACTTAGCCATCGGAGGGCCCTTGCCGCCTAGAGGCAGGGGTGCTCTGACAGTTTGTTCGTGTTGCAGGGTCGAGGTCGCTCCATTCGAAGAGGATTTGATCTCATAAGAGCAAGGAAATAACTTCGTGAGTTTTTCCCCTCTTACAGCTTTCCCACATGCGAGCCAACTCATAAATCTCTAGCTTAGGCGGTAGCTCTGTCGGGTTTCTCCCAGAAGGAACCTCGGTAGCCAGAGTTGCGCCGAAGCTCTGTCGGATTCCCCAAGAAGAATCTCAGGATATATATACTACGCGGAAGCTCTGTCGCTTTTTCTCCGAGAAGAATTATCGTCAAGGCTACGCGGAAGCACTACAGAATTTAGTTTGAAGATCCTGGTCATAATAGACCCAAACACCCTAGTCTCTTGGTCATAATAAACCGTAACACCTAGGCTGTCGTTACTCTGTTCGAATATCGACTAAGATCCTCCAGTCCTGCCATTACTCTATCCGAGTATCAGTCCAGATCTCTAGTCTTGCCGTTACTTTGTCCAAGTACTGGTCCAAATCGTCAGTCGTGCAGTTACTCTATCCGAGATTGACGTGAAATCAACCAGTCATGTCGTTACTCTGTCTAAGCGTCAGGTCAAAATCAACCATTTTCTGTTGGAGGCTATAGCCAATTTTTTCGGACAATATTATTCAACATCCAGTAGAAACTCTGTCCAATTCTTTGCCCAGGATTCGAGCCAGGAGTCCGTAAAAGTAAATAAATTTTAAATACCAATAACTATCTACTTATTTTCAACACGTAGTATAAATATTTTAGAACTGTGTCTGCCCGGCCATTGCCTATAGACTGGGCCTGCGTCCAAATTCGGATGCCGTAATACTGTTGCTACCTACCTACCTTAAACTACTATTGCTTACCTATCACATATTGTGCCATTAATGGAATTAAATATTCCTACCTACCTTAAACTACTCAAAAAATCTCAATCAGATTGTAGCAAGTTTTTTCCAACTATTCCATACATCTTCTTTCTTGTGAGCTTGTCTCACAAGAAAGCTTAGATCTTCATTCAAAGAACTTTGAAGAACAACAAATTGAAGAGCTTCATATTGGTAAGTTTCTTCACAATAAGAAAGCTTCGATCCTAAATCTTGATCACAAATGATACATTTGGCATTTTAATGTAGGCATTTTTTAAGTTTGGCAAATATGAGATGCATCTTTTTCAAATGATACATTTTTAATTTGTTAAGGTCATACTTACCATATTGTACATAAATATTCATCACTAACTATGGTTCTTTTTTACCAGATTCCGAGAATGGATGATAATGACGTGATGCGCACAAACTGGTAGTCGAGGTGCGCGCACACTGACCCGGACATCCGATTATTAAAAAAGAAAAATGTATTGCTCGACCATAACTTATTTTTACATTCGGTTTGAAGTAGGATCCTAGTCCCCTTTGGCCCTTTCATGTTACTACTTGTGAATTTATGACTTTTTTTTTATTCAATCTAAAGCAAGATCCTAGTCCCTTTTCATGTTACTACTTGTGAATTTTTGTAGTCGAAGATACAAAATTTATGATGTTGTATTACAAATTTTTTTTGACTTTAGATACTACAAAAATGCATACATTTTACTAATGATAAACCTATGGCTACAGATGGAATCCGGGAGAGGTGCTAACCACACCTCAGCTGTCCGATCGCGTTTTGGATGGCTTGGATGTGTTTTGATTTTTTATCGGTAAAAGTAAATTAAAATTGACGAACTCATCCAGACCGTTCAAACGATGATCCACTGCAGGAGTGAAAATCATACTGACGTGTAGCATACCGTAAAGTATTTTATTTTATTATCATATGTTTTTATTTTTGTTGGTAAATAATACATCACCTATTTTGTTCTTATGCTCAACAAGTCAACTGAAGTACAGTTGGAAATTACACAAAGAGAACTTGCCAACTTCGAAAATTGCAATCTGAATGAGCAAGCTTCCTCCGTCTATCTATATTTTCTAGCGGTTCACTAGGTAAGAAGAGATAGAAGAGGATGGTTAATAGATGACTGAGATTATTATAGGAGATCCAATGGCCTAGAAAATGCCCCGTCCTGCTCGGGCTTGGGTCGGGGTGGGGGTGATATTACCCCGTCCCCTTACCTGCCTCGATATATATTTGTATACTATAAAATTATACTTTTATCCTAATCTAATAATCATTATACCGACGATATTATATTTTTATCTTTATTTTATTATCATTTTACTTCCTTTTACTAAAAAAAACTTTAATTATTAGCTTAATATTTTAACCATTACACTAAAATTTCACTTTATTTATAAATATTTACTTTTATTTTGCTTTTAGATCAATAATTTTTTTAAATTCTTAGGAAGTGGGGCTAGTAAACCAATCTCCTGATCGGGACGAGAACTGGGGTACCAAAAAATATCAGGTCGGGATTGTGTCCATGTGATAATTTTTGGATCGGAGTCGGGTAATGTCAAAAACCCGCCTGCCCGATTGCCATTCCTAACACTCCAGAACAATTCACCCTCAGATCTCTCTCTCTCTTCACGAATTAGAGCTAGATAGATCAACGGTTACGAAATTGGCTACGGTGATGTAGAGCTCGACAGTGATCTAGGGTTACTCCTCCATATCAAAATCGAAATCTCTCTCTCTCTAATTGGGTTAGGCGATTATGGTTCAGTCGTTAATCACTCAGTCTTTCCCATATCGCGTTGTGTTGGCCTTATACCTTTGGGTTTGGGTTCTGTTGGTGCGTCGGTTGAGAAGATCGAGTTAGGGGTGGCTTCTGGGTGTTCAGCCATGGCATTCAAGGTCTCCGTTTGTGTTATCTGTTTTTTGGTTTGCGGTTTTTCCTCGTAGCTCTTCCATGGCGATTTTGGGGCTTTTCTCGGTGAGTTTTCTTGGTTGAACAATATTGGAGATCGTGCTTCTCGGTTGTCTTGTGTAAGGTGTTTTAGGGTTTTGTTTGAGTGGCGTTTGTGGAAGATTTCTGCTGTACTGTGATTTGGGTATTCTGAGTTAGGTCGAGTGCTTGACGGTTCTTTGCTTCAGTCGTTTGTGAGCTTCAGTCGTTTGCGATTAGGGTTTCTGCTGTATCTGAGATTCTTCTGTCCAACTGTTTTGGGGCTTCAGTGGTTTTTTTTGTCCGACTGTTTGTTTTGAAGTTCTCATCCACCTTGAAGAGACAAGAGACCATATCAACACCATTTCTGCTAAGGTAGGGTTCTTCTTTGAGGCAAAATTTTTAGTACTATATCTGTGCAAAAGAAGATATACATTTGGCATGCGATTTCTGCACTTTGCTGTACTCTGATCCTGTGCTTTTACGGAATGAGTAAATGTATTTGTATTTTGACTAGAACTTCATTCTTAAGTGCTTGACGATTCTTTGCTTCATTGTTGAGTGCTTGACGATTCTTTGCTTCAGTCGTTTGGGATTCTGCAATTTTGAGGTTTTGTTACATGTTTTGTGTTTAGTTGCTTTGCAACCTATTAGGAATTGCAGTCAAATATAGTATGGTGAGAATTGAAGTAATACATCGAATCTTGTCCATACAAATATGTTGGCATTTATTTTAGTTCATGATGTCATGATATAAATCGAATCTTGTCCAAACAAATATGTTGGCATTTATTTTAGTTCATGCTGTCATGATATCAATAGATGAGAAGTTCACAAGGTGTTGGGCTGACATATTGGTAGGCTCCCGTTTGTAGCGACATCGCAACTGCTCGTTTGCCACTCTCTTCTTTGATACTGCTTAACTTTGTAAGTAGTAGTTAGCACAAAGAGGAAGAAAGAAGGAAAGAAAGAAAGAAATAGGTACTTTGTATGCTGTAGATAAACTGGGTTTAAATTGGGAAAACAGAACGATATTACAGAACGAATTCTTTGTCGCAAATCTGTAATGGAATGTCAGTTTGTTTTTCCATGTTAACTTGGGCAATTTGTCAAACATCTGGTGACAAAAGCAATTTAAGAACAAGAGACCATATCAACACCATTTCTGCTGAGGTAGGGGTCTTCTTTGAGGCAAAATCTATAGTACTGTTCTGTACAAAAGAAGATATACATTTGGCATGCGATTTCTGCACTTTGCTGTACTCTGATCCTGCTTTTACAAAATGAATAAACGTATTTGTATTTTGACTAGAACTTCATTGTTGAGGACTTACTTTATGTGCTTTGCTGATCTCTATGAATTTCATTTAACTGCCATAGTAGTGACGGTTTTAAAGTTCTTATTTATTATCGAATCAACGGAAATTCCACTTAACCATCTTTTCCCCTCTATTTTAATGCTGTATTTTTTATTTTTATTTTTATCTTGGCTGTCTTAATGGTGTTCATTGTGCTTATTTTTGCACTTACGTATTGTCTTTCATAAAGCAATGGCATTTGTCTTCTAGGGTTGATCTATTTTATCAACGTGAAGGATGACTGGAAGTGAGCAGAAATTTATTTCTTACTTACTGTGCAGCAGTTAGCGCGAATTCCCAAAGGAAAGCGTCCATGATACTTTTTGCATTATGTGATTATCATGTCATTCTAAATGCCATATCTTTATTTATCATTTTTGTTGGTGCGTGATTTTGGGGCTCTGCCGATTTGTCGTTCGGGCTAGATGCATGTTAGAGTTATAAAATTTCTCAAACCTTTGGCTGTTTTAAGTATGGCGATATGGATTTTTGTGCTTCGTTGTTTCTTTATTCTCTAACTCTTTCACTGATTCATGCTTGGTTTCTGTGCTTGCATTTCTTTGTTTTTTTATGTCTTAGAGTTTCGGGTTTTTTGATTGACCCTGTTTCTGATCTCTCCCATTTTTTGTTTCTACTTTCTTGGACCAGTTCAGTATATCAAAGCATCAAGCATGAGTCATTTAAATGAATCAGAGTCCCTCAAACAGTGGCTTGATTAGCGCACGAGTGCAAATGGGAAAGCAAATGGTAGGCATAGTAAAGATTATGAACGCTGGGATGTAAAGAGAGTCAAGAGACCTAGTGAGGAAGCAAGAAAACTTATAAGGGCAGTTCTGGTTAAGCTACGCAAGTTACATGCTTCAGGGGATTCCCATGGGGCCTTGTTTGATCCAGAAAACTACCTACTACGCAGATGGAATCGGTGGCCTAGGGAATGGGAATATGAAATACAGTTTCGTGACCCAAAAGAAGACAATTTAGGAGGATCTCTTGAGGAGACGCAAGCAAAAAACATAAGCATTCAAGACTTCATTGAAACACTACCTTGTGAAGCGGAGTTCCACTCTGAAGCTGGTCTCTCCAAGAACTATAATTACCTTTCACGAATCGAAATGCTTGAAACGAGTCTCTTTAACAGCCAAACTTGCTCCATGTCATCACTTTGAAAAAGAAAAAAATTCTGTCTCTCCAACCCCAGACTGAAGGGTGATTAGCCAAAACTTCTTTATCAAGGCTACCATTGGCTAGTGTATTGTGCAAATGTTGGATATCCAATGAATAGGTTGATACTTCATCAAGGAGAATTGTACCAAAAATAATCATCATCACGTCAGAAGTGTCTCGTGCTTGCATGGGAATATGGAATACAGTTTCGTGACCCAAAAGAAGATAATTTAGGAGGATCTCTTGAGGAGACGCAAGCGCGTGACACTTCTGACGTGATGAAGATCATTTTTGGTACAATTCTCTCTGATGAAGTATCAACCTATTCATTGGATATCCAGCATTTGCACAATGCACTAGCCAACGGCAGCCTTGATAAATAAGTTTTGGCTAATCATCCTTCAGTCTGGGGTTGGAGAGATAGAATTTTTTTCTTTTTTAAAGTGATGACATGGAGCAAGTTTGGCTGTCAAAGAGACTCGTTTCAAGCATTTCGATTCGTGAAAGGTAATTATAGTTCTTGGAGAGACCAGCTTCAGAGTGGAACTCCGCTTCACAAGGTAGTGTTTCAATGAAGTCTTGAACGCTTTTCTCCTTGGACCGCTTTTCTTTACATGGGTCATTCTCCAATTATTCCCTGTAAGTGAGTAGTATTTTTTCAATTTCTCCAAAAGTGGTATTTGTTTAAATAGCAAAATTGAAGCATGTATGTTCTCTACAATGTCTACAGCCACATTTGTTAGTTTGTTCCAATTATTCGTCGTTACCATTGAAACATCAACACGGTTGGGATATGATGCGACATGATGGAAACTTATATGAATACCGCACATAACATATCATCAATTTGTATCATTTGGTTTCCTATCTTAGATGTTGAGAAGAATCTTGTGAACCATGATTTGGATCTCTTAGTTTTGAAATAGATGACAGTTCATGCAATGCGAGATGGGTATAGTTGACACTTTTTGCATGTATTGTGTTCAAATATATGTATTTTCTTTCCTAAATATTTTTTCATTGCATTGAAAAATGTTCTACTTGGTGAAGATGTGTGTGGTTGTTAGTGACAAATTCCTTGAATCTTGCACATGATCCTTCACTCTTAAATGGAGCTTTTCTTCCATAAATCTCAACTTCATTGCACGTGCTTTCTTTATGACTTTTTGAATTGATGAAGAAAATTGTTGGATTTCCTTTTCATTTCTTCGGTCCTAGATTGTTGTCTAATCATGGGTTCAGAGTAAAACACTGATGATTACATAGAGGTCTTTTGGAGTGAAGCAGTTATGCAATCCATGTAGAGGTGTCAAACGGGCCGTGCTGGCACGGGCACGGCACGTCGGGAGGCGGCACGGCACGCCAAAGGCACGGTAAAATCCTGGCATGGCACGGAACGGCACGGTATAAGTTGTGGCACGCGGCACGGCACGGGCACGGAAATGAGCGAGCACGGCACGGGCTAAGGTGGCACGTGGCACGGCACGACACGGTCTTCTACCGGCACGGCACCGGCACGGTAAGAAGTCAACGTGGCACGAGGCACGGCACGACTTTATTCTCGCACGACACGGCACGGCCCGGGCACGAGCACGGAAGTTGGCACGGCACGGAAGTAGGACGGACATGGCACGGCACGAGCACGAAAGTTGGCCTGGCGCGAGCACGGAAGTTGGCCTGGCACGGCACGACACGGCGGCTCGGCACGGGCACGGCACAAGGCAAAAAAAATGTTAAATAATTTATTTGTATGTATTTTTTGATAATCACAAAAATAAAAAGAATTATTTTTTGGTTGTGTAACTTGTGTTAGTGAATTATATATTTATATCAAGTTTAAAAAAAATTTAAGTCATGAACAAAAAAATAAACAAGAGGGAAAAAGAAGTTACAAACATTAAATTGACTTATTTTATTTTATATTTTAATTTTGAGAGAGAGAGAGAGAGAGAGAGAGAGAGAGAGAGAGAGAGAGAGTTTGGACAAAAAAATAAAATAAGGTTTTAAAATATTTTTTGACATGTTTGATAATTGATACATTGAATTTTATCTAATAAAGATTTTGAAAAAATAAATAAATTTTTTGTAGAAAATAAAAAAATTTAAAAAAATAGTGTTTTGCAACTTGTAAGTAAGTCACTAAGTCATGAACAAAATAATAAAAAAATAAAAATTTACAAATTAAAAAAATAATAATAAAAAAAATTAGGGGGAGAGAGAGAGAGAGATGGACAAAAAAAGAAAAAAAAATACAAATTATTTTTATAAAAAAATTATAGAAATTCAATTATAGGAATTAGATTCTTTTATTAAATTATATTATAGAAATTATTAGATGTTAAATTATAGAAATTATATAAATTATATAATTATTTTATTAAATTTGGTTATAGAAAATTATATTTATACAAATTAAATTTGATTCGTTTCATAGTTTCACTGTCTCACTCTCACAGGAACACAATAATGGGCCTCCACTTTTCGGACCAAATTTCGACGATCGGAACCGTCAGATGTGTTTAAAACGTGTTTTCAGCGTCCTACGCGAGTATTTTGCAAAAAATAATACCCGGAAGTAGTTGATCGGAGTAGGTTTTCGTAAAACTACTATACGAAAACTTGGCCCGATCAAGCCCTTTTAGGTATTTTGACGATCTACACCGTTCACTATGTTTGTCTTGCTGTTATAATCACTCTCGCCAATTTTGAAGTCTATCGGGTATTGAAGGCCCTTTCATCGGTACGCTGATTCATTATCAATCGACAATTTATCCCCTTCGATCAAGTATGTAACTATAATTAAATCACTTCATTTTTTGCATAGAGGATATAATCACTCCCACTTAAAATCTAGACGGTCCCGATTCGAAAAAACTACTTTAATGGACGTCGAGTCATGCATTATAGGACATTATTGCTCATAGATGCACCGAATGTGATCCGATCAGGTGGTTGCAGACATTTGATTGTCACCGTTTTCGGGGAGAATAATAGATTTGATAAGATATGAAATCGTAACGGTTTAGATTGAACATTCGAGAAATTGAGTATGCACCTGCTTTGTAATCCTATACATTGAACATACTTGGTTATGAACCAATCTATTATAAACCAAACCAAACCAAGCCTTATGTCCCAATCAATTGGGGTCGGCTACATGAATCCTTTTTCTCCATTGAGCTCTGTCCAGTGCTGCTTCATCATTTAAACCTAGTGTACTCAGATCTTTGCGTACTACCGCATCTAATGTCAATTTGGGTCTTCCCCTCCCTTGTGCGTTTCTACCCAAAGCTATCCTATCCACTCTCTTAACTAATGCTATAGGATAATGTACATTAGTCACATGGCCGCAACACAATTATGACGATCCAAACCATTCATTTTGTTTGTATTGCTGTTTTAATTACTCTCGACAAATTTGAAGTCTATCGGGCGTTGAAAGCCTTTTTATCGGGACGTTGATTCATTATAAACTAAAAATTTGTCTCATTCGATCAAGTACCTAATGATAATTAATTTACTTCATTTTTTGCGTGGAGGGTATAATCACTACCACGTAAAACGTAGAAGGTTTCGATTTGAAGAAAAATACTCTGACGACCGTCGAATAGTACAATTTTACGGTAATTTGTACCGTTGGGTGCATAGGCATATGGTGTGACTCATGCACTAAATTATTAGTATAGCTTTTCATTAAACTCTTCATAGCGTTCCAAAACCTGGCGCCCAAATATGCAATTTCCTCACCGAAAATTCCAATCTTCCCACTAGAATACAGGCGCCAAGCCCTGGCGCACAAAATTGCAATCCCAAAAACATTCAATCACTCGACCAAATTATATGCGCCAGATCTCCCATTCATTTCGTGCGAACTAGGGTAAGATTTCTCAAATTGTGCGAACTGGTGTTGGCTGCTAATGGATGGATCTTTAGGTACTCTAGGGTTCTAATCTTGTGTAGCAGGTATGTGTTTGCCCCTCATTCTCTATTTCTCCTAATATTTGGTCGATTAATCTCTTGTTACTAATCGCCCTACTTCATCGTACCATTGTACTTCTGCTTCCACATTCCGTAGTCGGAGAAGAATCAAGGCATATTTGAACAAATTGGACCGGTTGAAGCAAACAGTGATAGTCGGAGAGTCCTCACCAGGTTTGATTTTATTTTTTCAGCCCAAATACAAGGCTAGTTGTTTTAATCTTCATATATTAGCTTGTTTTATGAATTTGTGCATTTGGATTTACTTTAATCAGGGTATCCTTTTTCCTTCGGTGAAGTTATTGGGGATTTTGTGTTGTTTCATTCGAAAGGTAATCTATCTTATTCTCTTCACAGTATGTGTAAGATTGCGCTCATGGGTTACACTTGCTTAGATTTTGGTGGTCTAATGATCCCTGAAAAAGATACGTCGAAACCAACCCAGACCCAATGTCAATAGAATTTTAACACATGGAAAGATAAATAATAGCTGAAAAACGAAAATTTAATTGTAAAATAAAAACTAATAAACATGGGTTTGCTTCCAACTTCTGTAATTTCATTATCGGGCAGTGTTGAGCGACTTTCAGTGTTTGACATGGGTTTGCTGCTGTCTTTTGGCTCATGGTTGCGGCGGTAGGCATTAGTTTATTTTGGCTCAGATATTGCCCATTTGACAATTGTCTTGAATCAAATGTCGTTGTTAATCTTAACATAACACCCATAATGGTTGTTACGCTATTGCGCTGGGTTTAGATTTTTGTAACTAATTAGTTTCTTACGCTATGCTTTTGTTAAATGTGAATTACCAGAAAATGCAAACAAAGCGTTGAAATGTTGAACCAGGTAAAGCTCCACTCATCTGGTTTGTATTCTCCCTCTCTTTTTGGGTTCCTTCTCTGTATTTGTGTGTGTGTGTGGGCGTGCTCGTGCGCCGCAATCTAATATACACTATCTGTTATACTACAGATCTCCTAGGCATCTACATATATGACAAAGCTCGTTTGCACATCATAGAGAATATGAATTGTGCTCGCTCTAGTAATGACAAAGCAAGACTAGTATTGAAAAATGCATTTTGAATGTGGAAACCACCTCTGCAGTTGCTGGATATATATTTTAAGTGCTCATATATATGTTGAAATTGAACCTTATATGTGCTTCATAGCTAAGGGGCTCCGTCGTGACAAAAGAGCTTCCTTATTATTTTCTTCTTCATAGTTGAGATGCTTGAATGAGGAGGATTTTCCGAGTGTGGCTCGATTGGGTTTGGGGTCTTGGGCTCAAGAGCGAGCCGCAATATCTTTTGAAAGATTGTCCTATGCCGCTATGCCTACATATGCCCGATAGCTATCAATTCTGTAAACTTGGAGAACAGTGAAACCAAGTATAAGATACACTAAGAAAGAAACTCATTGATGAACAGGAAACCCATGGAGATAAGAGAGAAAGATACACTAAGTTTGGGGTCTTGGCATCAATGAACAGGAAACCAATGGAGATAAGAGACACTTAGAAAGAAACTCAATTCATTGAAAACCAATGGAGATAAGATACACTAAGAAAGAAACTCATTGATGATGTTTTCTATTTAGCAACATCGGCCTCTTGTTATTGTGATTTGAGATTTGTAGCTGCCTTCAGATTTAATCCTTTATTATCTTTGTATAGTTATTAATCCTTTATTGGATTATAACAGCATACCTTTGTCTTGGCACTTCCAAGTCCCTTGATGTATTTAGAGAGTTTGTTGCTAGAATGTGCTGATTGGATGCAGAATTGCAGACTATGCCTATATTAGAGTCATAATACTAGGGGTATAACAGTATCAATCATTGCTTATTCGATCAACATGGTTTTCTCTGCTTCTTTGGGCCTTTATGAATTTGTCAGTTTTTTCTTGCTTGGTACTCTCCAGGCCTTAACAAATCACCTAGGTTGGAACTATGTTCATCTAGCTTGGGTAAAATGTGCAGTTTTAAACTTTACGAGTAATTAATCTTGGAAGTAGCCTCACAAATGGCTCTTCTTGAAATTATTCAGCTGGCATAACTGTAGTTTCATGAATGGCTCTTCTTGAAACTTGAAGGTAGACCACAATGTAGTAATGCACTAATTAATGCATGTAGTTAATAAATAAAAAAAGTACTTCAACTATTTAAAAAAAAAATCCGAATTTACAAGTGATGAGTCATCCAAACTATAACACGATAAGAAGGCACGGCGTCGGCATGACACAACTAAAAAACGCACGGCACGGCACGACTAAGGCACGGCATGCCGTGACAAAAAAGGCACGGCACGGCACGCCACGACAAAAAGGCACGGCACGACACGATAAAAAAAAGGAACGGCACAACACGAGTAAGTCAACGGCACGGCACGATTAACTAATCGGGCACGGCACGGCACGACACGTAGCACGCCATGGCACGGCACGCCATGGCACGATGAAGTAAATGGGCACGGCACGGTTGGCACGGCACGCCATGACACGATGAAGTACATAGGCACGGCACGACACGGCACGAAGCACGGTTGGCACGGAAGTTGAATGGCACGGCACGACACGGCACGCACGTTTGACACCTCTAAATCCATGGACTATGGTGACCCCTTTTGACGAAGAAACTTCCCAGCTTCAGTATGTTCTTTTTATTTGCTTGTCTATATTTCAGGAAGACGTTATTTTGTGATTAAATTTGCCTAAGCTTAAATGCTGTTATCGTTTTTAATAAATTTCCCTTTTGTGCAGGTCATATTGCAGTCTTTGGTTTATGAGAAGCAACAAAAGCTAAGAATCATGACGAAGATGCATGGGCTTGGGGATGGTCCTTGTTGGATGATTTCTTCTGCGTATTTTCTTGCTATATCTGTAGCCTACATCTTATGTTTTGTGATATTTGGCTCTGTATAGGTAGTAAGGCAACAAGAACTGCTTTCTTCCTTCCGACTTCAAATCAAGCTCCTCTAAGCAATAAATATTTGTGCAGGTTTAAAATTCTTCACAGCCAATGACTACAGCATCCAATTTGTGTTCTATTTCATCTACGTAAACTTGCAAATTGTACTGGCTTTCCTAATTGCTTCACTCTTCTCAAATGTGAAGACTGCGGCAGGTTTGGTCTCAGCTGTTGTTTTTAATCATTAGAGTGGGTCGATGTATTTTCCTTTTGATGGTAGTTGAAGAACTACAGACGATGATGGATTCAATTTCATAATCACAGTTATTGGGTACATCGTGGTTTTCGGAACTGGGCTCTTAGGAGGCTCTCTTCCAGTTCATCATTGAAGATACATCATTCCCAGGTAATTAGAAGGAATTTTAAGAAGATTTAGCTGTATACCTGCTCCCTAGTTTGCATGCGTCCTACTTTTTTCTTGATCTATCATTTTCTAAATGTTCATATTGCCGCTGTATCGGTTAACTTTTAGGAAATGCAACTAGTTTCATTGAAGATGCGTCTGAAATTTCTCTTACTTTGGAATTAGTATAGGGATAAAAATGAATTTACGGCATCACTTTCGTCTCTCAGAACTAGAAGTATGTGCGTATCAATTTCCTAAACAAGAATTGAAGCCACTTTTGGATTGAGTTAGTGCCAAAGCACTCCCACACCTATATGCTCAAGAACAGTGTACCATCATAAAAAAGAGCCATTGGAATTCAACTTTAAGGAAATGTGACGCGCCATATCATTTGTGGCGGACACAACCTTAGAGAGTGTCTCATATGGCACTTTTGCCATGAGTGTCCAAATTAACTTGACAGACAAGATGAGCATGATCATCTGCTTAGGTTTACTTTCTGGTTTATGCCTGATACTGGTTCTGGTGATTACTGTTAACACCATTTTCTAGCATCTGTTGGTATTTCAGATTTTTTTTTGGTTACTGTGTGTTTGTCTTTTCTCTTTTGAGTTTATGAGTTTATACCCTTCACTAACTCTAATCGGCATAAATTTGTCTTTCAATATTGTAGGAGGCTGGATTATTGTTATGGAGGTATATCCTGGTTTTCCTCTATATCGGGGTTTATATGAGTTTTCACAATATGCTTTCACGGTAAACCTTATGGCGACTCATGGGATGCGATGGGGAGACTTATGTGATAGCAGTAACAGGATCAGAGATGTTTTAATAATCATGTCTGGAGTGGTTGGTGGTTCTTTTTGTTGCGTACTATATTGATCAAGTTGCAGCATCCGGTAGTGGAGTTGGAAGAAGTCCTCTTTTTTTCCTGAAAAACATCCAAAAGAAGACTATCATCCTCATCCCTTAGGAGATCTAGTTTCGGAAGGCAGGGATCTAAAGCTTCAATTGAAATGGAGAAATCTGATGTTGCCAAGGAGATGAGTGTTACTCGGTTGTGCTTTATATATTTATCTTTGTTTAGGAAAAGGTCATTGTAATTGGAATTGTTATTACTTTACCAAATGTATTACAAACCTGATCAACTTGTAACTTGCATGGAGGTGGAGAAGTTGCTCTCATCACTTTGATATCTCTGATGTTTGAATTATGGACCTTTGAACTATCTATACCCAGTCAAAGCAGTCTTATTATTATATTATTGTTGAGAAAGGTCTAATTTGTTATGTTTCTCTAGGGAGGAGGTTATTTTTGTAATCTGAACCTTTGAGTATAAATACAAAGGGTGATGGGAGTAAACCTAACTTCTTTTCTGCCTCTTACGTTACTTCTCCTCCTCCTCATCTCTCTCTTTTCCAGTTTATTCAAGTTGGTATCAGAGCATCTCTCGATCTTGTTTATTGAAAGAGAAGATCATCTCATGTAAATACTCCTGTATATACATATATATATATATATATATATATATATATATATATATATATATATATATATAAAAATCAGCTCTCCATGATCGACTAGGAGAGCTTGTTCTTGCTATTTCTTCATCTTTGTGATTATAGTTTATTTGGTGGAGTCTTTCTGCCTTCCTCTGTTTGTCGGCGTAATGGAAGACCATTTCCAGATCTGATTTCTGCAGCTGTTTCAGAGCTTGGGTTTGTTTTTTTCTGCTATTGTGGGGTGCGAAAATCAATATAGAGGCATGGTACAAGGTTTATGAAGACCATCTACATGTTTTTTGGTGGACCTGAAGCACTCTGGCAGTTTGTTCTAGGGTTTTTCAGCAATTTTTTGTTTACCAAGTCTCTATGAACCACCGACACCTCTCCGGCACCCCGTACCGCAGTGTCCCGACACGGGGACACGGCGGGGACACAGCAAAAAACGTGTCCCGACACGCCACGTGGCATGGGACACGGCTAGGTCACTTTTTTGGATGGGGACACGGCTGGGGACACGGCAGGGGTGAAATTGAAAAATTTTAAAACTTTCTGGGGTAAATTTGAAATTAATGAAAACTGAAGGTAAAAAGTATAATTTGGTAAAATATATATACTACCTTATCCTCATCAGCCGACCATTTTCAAGCTTCTGCTACTGCTGTGAACCCAAAAAACGAGCTGCTGCTACTGCTGGAGCTGGATGCACAGTAGACCAATCTTGGTCGATCAGGTACTCTCTCTCCTCTCTCCTCTCTCTCCTCTCTCAATCTGTTCTCTCTCTCTCTGTCTCGCATTTCTCTCTCGTCTCTCTCTCTGTCTCGTCTCTCTGTCTCGCATTTCTCTCTCGTCTCTCGTCTCTCTCTCTCTCTCTCTCTCCCTCTATTTTTATTAGTACTTTTCAATTTTTTTTGTGCCCATCAGTAAAATGTCTTCCTCAACGGGTGCCAGTAGCGTACCCACTACCGGGGGTGAGGAAAAGGGGGGAGGACTTTGAAAATTCGTAACTAAATTGGACAATTTTCCCGGAAGAGGTGGGAATTACAAATGGAAGTGCAACTTTTGTGGTTTAGAAAAAAATGGGTCTTACACAAGGGTGAAAGCTCACTTGTTGAAAACGGTTGGTGAGGGTATAGCAGCTTGTAAGAAGGTAACAAGTACCGATACTTTGAATTTTAAGAGATTGATGGAAGAGGAGAGAGATAAATCTGAACAATCCCAACCAAAGTCAATTCCATTGCCTCCTTCTAGTGCATCTCTTACGAGTAGCTCAAATTTGAATCACACACTAGAAGGCTTGGGATCAAAAAGGAGGAGGGGAAACATAACTCAACTTGATAATCCTGTCGTGAAATGCTTTAATGTTGGAGCCCGAGATCAATTACATAGTGAGATTGCTCGAATGTTTTACACCGGCGGATTGCCGTTCAATTTGGCAAGAAATCCTCACTATGTTAGCTCATATACTTATGCCGCGAATAATAGCATACCGGGTTATCTACCTCCGGGGTACAACTTGTTGAGAACGACATTGCTTCAAAAAGAAAGGGCAAATGTTGAACGGTTGTTAGAGCCTATTAAAGGCACATGGAAGGAGAAGGGCGTGACAATTGCGAGTGATGGTTGGAGTGATCCACAACGAAGATCTTTAATTAACTTTATGGCGGTCACCGAAGGTTTACCTATGTTTCTTAAGGCCTATAATTGTGAGGGGGAAACAAAGGATAAACATTTCATTACTACATTGATGAAGGAGGTTGTTATTGAGGTTGGGGCTAAGAATGTTGTGCAAATCCTCACCGATAATGCTCCAAATTGTAAGGCGGCGGGACAAATCATTGAAACACAATATCCTCACATTTTTTGTACTCCTTGCATAGTGCACACTCTAAATCTTGCTTTGAAAAACATTTGTGCTGCAAAAAATGTGGAGAGTAACTCGGTTGTGTATGATGAGTGTGGTTGGATTAGCATTGTCGTTGGTGATGCATCAATCATTAAGAATCACTCAATGAGATTGACAATCTTCAATGAGTTTGCTCCTTTGAAGTTACTTTCGATTGCGGACACTCGCTTTGCTTCATCCATTGTGATGCTTAGGAGGTTTAAGCTCATCAAGCAAGGTCTTCAATCGATGGTAATTAGTAGTCAATGGAATGCTTGTAGGGAGGAGATTGGGGCTTCATTTGTGAGGGAAACTTTGTTGAATCAGACATGGTGGGATAAGGTGGACTACATTCTATCATTTACATCTCCTATTTATGACATAGTTAGAGCATGTGACACGGACAAGCCCACTCTCCATTTGGTTTATGACGTGGGATACCATGATTGAGAAAGTGAGGTGTGCCATTGAGAAATTTGAGAAGATCCCTTGTGTGGATGATGACGGTCAATTTTATGATGTTGTTCATAAAATACTTGTGGATAGGTGGAACAAGACCAATACACCTCTTCATTGCTTGGCACATGCTCTAAATCCAAGGTAATTCATTTACCATTTGCACTAACTTGGTATTTGTACCATTCACCTTTTAATTATTTATTTACTTTGTAATTTAGGTATTATAGTGAAAAATGGCTTCAAGAGGATCCAAAGCGAGTTCCTCCACACTAAGATGAAGAGGTTACAAATGAGAGGAAGAAATACTTCAAAAGGTACTTTGATGATCCCTCGGAGCGTACCAAAGCCAATATGGAGTATGCCAAATTCTCAACCAAGGATGGGCCATTTGCCGACATTGATTTTATTGAAGATAGATGGAATATGGATCCTCATTCTTGGTGGGTTATTCATGGTGCATCCGCTCGGACCCTTCAAACGATAGCCTTGAAGATTCTCATTCAACCTTCTTCTTCATCATGTTGTGAGAGAAATTGGAGTACATACTCCTTCATTCATTCATTGAAAAGGAATAGAATGACCCCCCAACGGGCGGAGGACTTGGTGTTTGTTCATAGCAACCTTCGGCTTTTATCAAGGAGAAGCCCACAATATTGTCAAGGGCAAACAAAGATGTGGGATATTGCGGGGGACCAATTTTCACTTGATGAGGTTGGGATGCTTGAGGTTGCAAACCTCTCACTTGATGAACCCGAAATGGAGGCCGTGGTCTTTACGGATGATGGAGATGACATTGAAGAAGTGATGGAAGTTGGATCTAATTGAAGTTTGGGGATTAGTTGCTTAAGGGAAAATTCGGTTGTATTGAACTATGAGAGTTTGTCTTGTTTTGAATGTCTTGTTTAATGGGTGTTTGTTTGATGTAAGAACTAAGAACTTATGTTTGATCTTTATGATGAATGCTTTGCTTGCTATGGAACTTAATGATTGATCTTTATCCTTCGTTTTGCTTGTTATGTATATATTATATATGTAAATAAATAAATAAATAAATATACACGTGGCGTGTCCCCCGCCGTGTCCGTGTCCCCATTTTTTTAGGATTGCCGTGTCCTCGTGTCCGTGTCCGTGTCCGTTTCCGTGTCCGTGCATCATAGCCAGGTCTGCTATTACTCTTTTGCATCTGGTTTTTTTGTTGCTGTAAAGCGCTTTATCTCTGCTTGATACTAAATCATGTCAGAGGATAGTGCTAAGTCTCAATCATCAAACCCCCCTACAGTCACTCGTCGAGTTACATCCGGGTCGAAGAACCCCACTTTACAGGTTACAACGGTGAAGCTTAATGGGAAGAATTACTTGCCATAGTCTCAGTCTTTTAAATTATTTGTGAAAGGTGAAGGCCTAATGGGTTATCTGTCGGGAACAACAAAGGAACCAAAGGTTGAAGATACCCTTCACCCACAATGGGAGTTAGAGAACTCCACTGTCATGTCTTGGCTTCTCAACTCTATGGAACTTGAACTCAGTAATGGGTATTTGTTTATGGACACCGCTAAGGAGATTTGGGATGCAGTTTCACAGACCTACTCACAAAAGGGGAACATGGCACAAATATATGATTTGAAATGCCGGATTCACAATTCTAAGCAGAGGGAATCTTCTGTTGCAGCTTACTTTCATTCTCTGCGAAGCATGTGGCAAGAGTTAGACTTCTATCAGGCTATTGATATGGATAGTCCTGCAGATGCCCTGAAGCTGAAGAAACTAATTGAACAAGAAAGAATTATAGAGTTTCTTGCCGGGTTGAATGGTGAATATGATCCAATCATAGTCCAAATCTTAGGTAAAGAACATCTTCCCTCTTTACATGAGGTTTATGCCTACAATCAACATGAGGAAGTTTGTCTCCATGGATGTTACCTTTCATGAGAATCTAGCCTTTTTCCCCTCTGAGACTTCTCTTCAGGGGGAGCGAGTGGATGAAGACAAGTCTCTTGGACCTCCATCTTTGTCATTACCAATTATTCCCAGCATTCAAGAGCAAGAAATGGATAAGGATCTCGAACTTCAACAAGAAATTTGTGTGGAGGAATCTTCAAGGCCATTGAAGGTCTATTCGAGAAGGCAAAAGGATGTCACTGGAACTCCCCTACTTCCACGCCAATCTGATTCTTCAGACTCAGGTAATCCTAGCTCTCCTTCTATTCTTGAGCCTGTTGATGTTATCCATGTTCCTTACTCTGATTTAGATCTCCCTATTGCTCTTCGGAAAGGTGCTAGGTCTTGTGCTCGGTATTCCATATCTAACTTTGTAAATTTTCATAATCTCTCACCTTCTTATCGTGCCTTTGTATCCCAGTTATCCTCTGTGTCTATTCCTCAAAATGTTCAGGATGCACTTAAGGATCCCAAGTGGAAAAAGGCCATGTGTGAAGAGATGAATGCCCTTAAAAAAAATGATACATGGGAATTGGTGGAGTTACCTGATGGAAAAAAATCAGTTGGATGCAAGTGGGTGTTCACGGTCAAACATAAAGCTGATGGCTCTGTGGAAAGATATAAGGCCAGATTGGTGGCAAAAGGCTTCACTCAAACGTATGAGATTGATTATCAGGACACGTTTGCTCCTGTAGCGAAGATGAATTCCATTCGTGTGCTTCTTTCCTTGGCAGCTAATATGGATTGGCCTCTTCAACAGTTAGATGTCAAGAATGCCTTCCTCCATGGCGATCTAGAGGAAGAGGCTTACATGGACATTCCCCCAGGATTTCCACTCAAGTATGATAATGGGAAGGTTTGTAGGTTGAGGAAGCCCTTGTACGGGTTGAAACAGTCTCCAAGGGCTTGGTTTGGGAGATTTTCCAAAGCCATGCTCAAGGTTGGCTACCACCAGAATCAAACTGATCACACCTTATTTATTAAACATTCAACTCAAGGGAAGGTAACTGCATTGATTGTGTATGTTGATGATATTATCCTAACGGGGAATGATGTGGAGGAGATGATGAATTTGAAAACATACCTGGCCAAAGAATTTGAAATAAAGGACTTAGGAGAATTGAAATATTTTTTGGGCATTGAAGTTGCGAGATCTAGAAATGGTATATTCATATCCCAACGTAAATATGTTCTCGATCTTTTGAAGGAAATTGGAATGTTGGGATGTAAACCCATTGATACTCCTATTGACCAGAATCATAGGTTAGGAGTTAGTGATGACGATGCCTTAGTTGAGAAGGGTCGTTATCAAAGATTGGTGGGTCGTCTTATTTATCTCTCTCACACTAGACCAGATTTGGCATATGCTGTTGGTGTGGTTAGTCAGTTCATGCACTCACCTCGGGAGAGTCATATGGAGGCTGTGTATCGTATATTGTGGTACTTGAAGTCAGCTCCCGGTAGAGGAATTCTGTTTTCCAAACATGACCATTTGCAGGTAGAAGCACATACTGATGCTGATTGGGCAGGATCTGTTACGGACAAGAGGTCTACTTCAGGTTATTGCACTTTCGTTGGAGGAAATTTAGTTACATGGCGTAGCAAGAAACAGTCGGTGGTTGCTAAGTCGAGTGCCGAAGCAGAATTTAGAGCTATGGCTTACGGGGTTTGTGAATTATTGTGGCTGAAGTCTCTATTGAAGGAGCTCGGTTTTGACAACAAGAAGCCTATGAAGTTGTATTGTGACAATAAAGTTGCCATCAACATTGCTCACAATCCCGTTCAACACGATAGAACCAAGCATGTCGAAGTTGACAGACATTTTACCAAGGAAAAGCTAGATGCTGGTGTGATTTGTACTCCTTTTGTGAAAACTGGCAATGAACTAGCAGACATTCTAACTTAGGGTGTACCTAATGTGGTGCTTCACTCCTTCCTTACCAAGTTGGGCATTCGAAATATCTTTGCACCAATTTGAGGGGGAGTGTTGAGAAAGGTCTAATTTGTTATGTTTCTCTAGGAAGGAGGTTATTTTTGTAATCTGAACCTTTGAGTATAAATACAAAGGGTAATGGGAGTAAACCTAACTTCTTGTTTTCTCCCTCTTATGTTACTTCTCCTCCTCTTCTCATCTCTCTCTTTTCCAGTTTATTCAAGTATTATTTATTGCTTTTCCATCCTTTTATCTGGAATCTGAAACTAGTCTTTCACAGTCCGAAACGGCATGAGATGATGATTTTTGTACTACTTCTTTATTGAAGATGAGATCCCTTGGTGTTGCTTTTCTAAATGTACATCTGAATGCTTTTTTTCTTGTCTTGCATCATTATTTTTTGCTCCTTGATTTTTCTCTCTTGGATTTGCTTTAGGTTTGGTACTAATTTCATCTTGCATATGATTCATCTTTTCTTTTGCAGAGGGAGAAGGTTGAGCAGTTGCTACTTGAACGACAAACAAATCATTCTATCATCTGCGATAACCTCAAAAAGGTGTATCCGAAAGGGATGGAAACACTGAGGAATTTGCAGCGAGGGGGATGTCACTTGCTTTGCCTCAAGGGGAGTGCTTTGGTATGCTTGGTCCCAATGGTGCTGGCAAATCCTCTTTTATCAATATGGTTAGTATAAATTGGTATTCGGTCTTCATCTGATGTGTATAAGACATCTCCTTTATTTTATTTCCTTGTCTCATCTGCGGGATCATTGATTGTTTCTAGTTTTGTTTTACCGCATGCGTTGCAATTTAGTCACTAAAGAGGCAGTGTCTCCTTATTTTTTAATCTTGTTTCGTGCCTGGTTTAAAATTTCTCTAGTAATAATATTTTTTTTGGATAAATAAGCATGAAATAAAAAGAGGCTAAACAGATATACAGCCTACAAAGGGGCATACCTCAGGAAGACAAAGCAAAAAAGAAAGAAAAGAAAAAGAAAAAGAAAAAGAAGAAAAAATTAAGGAAAGCCAAGAGGCTACACTGGGAATGGCTACAGGGATAAACTATACCAGTATACTACAATGGACTATTGGGAAAATAACATGTGTTTCCTATCCTTCTAATCTAGAAGGAAAGGAAACACATGACAAAAAGAGAGAATAAATACAAAAGCTCATACAAATAATGGTTATACAATGACTTTGACTCTTCTCTGACCTTTGAATCTCATAGTTTGACTCTGAAAATGCCAGCACCACTGGAGTGCATAGACTGAATTTAGTTGAAAAGCTTCTCTCCCTGATTGATACTTCACGGCTGAGGCATGCAACAATAGACAGCAAAATGGGACAATCTGACTGCAGATTCCAGTACAAACAGTGGGAATTAATGCACGTTTGGGTAGTAGACACACAAAGAAATAGCAGCACGAGGTGTTTCTTGGAGAACAGCAACCCAGATTGGGTCAAAACTGAGCAAAACTATGAACACAGTCCACAGCACTAAGAGTTCTCAGCATAAGGGACAGCCTACATGATATGTTTGTCTTCTTGCAATACCATATAAATTGTGATCCTCTTTCGCAAAGGAGCTGAATGAAATAACGCCAATGCTCTGGATGCTGAATGAAAGAAGCATGGTAATGTGCACATAAATCAAAATGATTCTTGGGTCTGCCCTCTCTGATGCCTTTTGGCTTTGATTTGAGGGCATGATTTCGCAGCAAACGCGACTGTATAGGGGGACCACTATTTCAGTGGTATTCTGTGAGCAGTCACTTTGTGTATTTATTGCCAAAGGTTAGGTCTGTCTCCAATCCATCTGTTTCAGTGGTATTCTGGGAGCAGCCACTTTGTGCATTTATTGTCAAAGGTTAGGTCTGTCTCTTATCCATCCCCCGCCTGTACCCCCAATTATTGGGGGCTAAATGGGTTATGTTATTGTTGTTGTGTTTTCGCAAAGGAGCTGATATAGCTAGGTATGTTTGTCTGACAGATGATTGGGCTCATTAAGCCAAGCTCAGGTATGGCATATGTTGAAGGTCTGGACATACAAATGAAATCTATACCAGCATGGGTGTATGTATGCCTACAACATGAGTAAGCGTAGATATTCCTCAATGTGAATAAAACAATTTTACTGGTCTTTGTATCCTTCAATTTTGGAATTCTAATTAATTCTTCTCTCTTTTTCTCTCTCCATTTCTTGGACAACTATACAGTCTACTGACTACTCTGGGAAACCCTGACTGGAAGGGAGCACTTGCTTTTTTACAGAAGGCTGAACCTTAAAGGGTCTGCATTATTGCAAGTAAGTCGACATTATCTCTCTTTGAAGTTGTCCATTTGACTATTTGAGTACTATTTGCCTTTTGAACTAGTGCTGCTTAAAATGATAAAAAAAAACTAGTACTACTGAAAGGAACTTGTACTTGGAAGTAGCACTGTGCATGATGCATCTCCACATGGCACTACACTTTGTAATATCTAGAAGGATGTAATGGACTACTGATGCTGATATGAGCAAAAAACTTGTATGACTTGAATTAACGTCAACATATACTAGTACGTTATAAAAGATTTAGTTCATGTTTTGAATTTTTCCCCACTACTATATGATGCCAGACAAGAAAGAGAGAAGGGGAAGAAAGGCACACGAGGGTCGAAACCCTAATTCTCAAACAAATCTTATTCTCATATATCAAAGTCTGCCAATTACATAGTTAAACCTCTTATTTATTGACTCGAAACCCTAATGGAAACAAAAGGAAATTATGAAAAGCAAATGAATTAAATAATTAAAATGCCTCCTATTACTCATAACTAAAATAACAAAATTACCAAAGACACTTATTGGACCAAAAACACTTAATTGAACGCCTCAAACCCATGGGCTTTACTTGAGGCTTCCAAAGTGGACTACGACAGTCCAACCATTCAATAGCTACGCCATCAATTCTCCTCCGCTGAAAAAACTCGACTCCGTCGGTTTAGGGGTAGGACCAAGGATACCATCTAAAGGAGGAACAAGCCTAATCAATGAGTTCTTCTTCAACTTGACGATGTGTGAATCAGTGGCACAAGTAAGGGTGTACATCATGTTTTCGTCAACAAAAGAATAAGTATTGGCATGCCCCGCATTCTCAACATCGCTATCCCATATCCACGTGCGACCCAAGAGAATGTGGCAATGCTTAAGAGGAAGAACATCACACGACTGTTTACTTGAGCTCACCAATAGTAAATGTCACGGGGCACTGCTTGTCAACCTTAAGTTTCGTGCTGTGATCCATGCTACATGACAAGGCTCTGGATGCAGATCAACTGTCAAGCACAATTTCTTCACAACTTCCTTAGATATGGCATTCGTACAACTCCCGATGTCAATCACTAATGAATACCTAAGAAGCACGGACACGGATACGGACATGGACACAGACACGGCAATTCTGAAAAAATGGACACGGATACGGCGGGGGACACGGCAATATAATATTAATATATATATAGGTAACACTTCTAGTCCAGACCTCCATGATCCAAACATTTTTTCAAAAATCCGAGCCGTCCAATGTATTCAGAAGGTGTTTTCAAGGGTCCACGCGAGAAATCTTCAAAAAAAAAAATACCGAGAAGGGCTTGATCCAAGCAGTTTTCGCAAAAACTGTAAATATTGAAAACACCTTCTAAACACATTGGACGGCTTGGATTTTCCAAAAACAATTTGCAAAACAAAAAAAATACATTTTTTCTTATTCTCGGGAGGTTTGGACTAGAAGTTGTGTATATATATATATACAATCCACTTCCTATCAAGGATCCCGTAAGATTTTAAAATCCGGACCTCCACTTTCCAGACTAAATCTCGACGATCCGAACCGTTCAATGTGTTTAAAACACGTTTTAAGGGCCCCCGCGAGAAATCAACAAAAAAAAATACCAGGAAGGGCTTGATCCGAGTAGTTTTTCATAAAAACGAACATATACAGTTTTTTATGAAAAATTGCTCGGATCAAGCCCTTCCTGGTATTTTTTTTTTTTTTTTTGCTTATTTCTCACGAGGACCCTTAAATAACACCTTTTAAACACATTAGACAGTTCGGATCGTCGAAATTCGGATTTTAAGGGTTTGGATGAGAAGTCTTGTGTGTGTGTGTGTGTGTGTATCTATATATACATATATATATATAGAAGTTTTGTGTGTGTGTGCGTGTATCTATATATATATATATATATATATATATATATATATATATATATATATATATATATATAACTTCTAATAAGGGACCCTTATTTAAGTTTCCATGCGGACCTAGGGGTATTTTCGACTTTCCGGACCAAATTTCGACGATCCGAACCGCTCAATGTTTTTAAAATGTGTTTTTAAGGGACTCCGCGAGGAATCATCAAAAAATGTAACCGAGAAGGGCTTCATCCAAACAGTTTTTGATAAAAAGTTATAAGGTTTGGATCGTCGAAATTTGGTCCGGAAGGGCTTCATCCAAACCGTTGTTATAAATGATTAAGCCCTTAAAACCATTAAAATTTGTTCAAAAATAAGTAAATCCTTCATGTGTTGAACTAGGGTTTAGATGATGAAGATTAAACCCAATATGTGTGTTTACATAATATTATGTATGTGTGTCATTTAGAAGGGAAAAGCCGTATAACCTACTAATTTGCTATACAAATTGACACATGAAGAAAACCCGAAACAAAACTAGGTTGTGTGTGTGTTTGATGTTATACTCATGAAACCATTTTTAGGTTTTTATGGATGGCAAGACTAAACAAAAAACAATTAAGGAGAAGAGAAGAGAAGAGAAAGAGACAGTCGTCGTGTTAACCACCTTCATTCATGCTGCAATGGGGATGTTTCGCCTCTACTTATTCATCCTATCCACCACACGCAATCCCCGTCCGGAGTGTGTCCAAAATCCGGACTTCTACCAGACCCAAATACATGCCGTCAATAGGCTCATAAATGGTAATGTGGTTGAATGCCACGAGCAATTGAGGGTAAATAGGCGTACATTTTTTCGATTGTGTTGTTTAGTTCGAAGTGTTGGGCTAGGGGACTCGCGGTTCGTATGTGTTGAGGAGAGGGTAGCAATATTCTTGTGGATCCTCGCTCACCATACAAAGCAAAGGCGTACGAAACACCAGTTCTGGAGATCGACTAAAACGATAAGCAGGCATTTCAATGCAGTACTCCAAGCTTGTTGCGCCTCCATAGAATGCTACTAGTTAGCCCTGATCCTGTACTTGCAGACTACCATGACAATAGATGGAGTTGGTCTTAGGTACACTTGTGGCTTACTATGTTCCCCAATTTCCCATTATGTTTCCTAAATTCCACCCTATGTACTTACTTCAAATAACCTACTCTTAAATTGACGTAGAATTGTCTTGGGGCATTGAACGGGACATTTGTGCCAGTTTATCCGTCGACCGCTGACAGACCACGGTATAGGTCAAGGAAGGGTGAACTTGCCACAAATGTTTTAGGTGTTTGCACTCAAGACCTACAATTTGTGTTTGTCTTGTCTGGTTGGGAAGGGTCGGCCACTGACTCTAGAATTCTCAGAGATGCTATCGCAAGACCCACTGGTTTGAAAGTCCCTCGTGGTATGTTCCAATTATAAAGTTCTTTTTTTTTTTTTGCTTCAATCCACTACATTAATGAACCCTCCCATAAACTGTTTGAATGTCGTAACTTCCATTCGTTATAGGACATTACTACCTTGCGGATGCCGGTTACACAAATGGGAAGGGTTTCCTAGCACCGTACCAAGGCCAACGATATTACCTTAACATTTGGAGGCAAGGCCACATGCTGGCTAGCAAAGAGAAGTACTTCAACATGAAGCACTCCGTTGCTAGGAATGTCATTGAGAGAAGCTTTGGTGTCTTGAAAATGCGTTTTGCAATATTGAGGTCTCCCTCGTATTACCCAATCCGGACTCAATGTCGTATTGTGACAGCTTGTTACCTTCTCCATAATCTCATTAAAAGAGAGATGCCCAATGATCCAGTTGAGTTGGAGTACACACGATGAGAACAAGATCACCCCCATAAAGTCGAGGTAGATGATGATCGAGTTACTACCATAGACACTTCCAATGAATGGACCGCCGAGAGGGATGCGTTGGCTACTACCATGTATAACCATTGGCTAGCAAATGATGGGGGACAAGAGGTGTACCCCCCTTGATTGACAAACTTTTTCCTAAGTATTTGTATTAAGAACTTGTTGTCTAGTATTTGCATTAAGTGTTTGAAAGACTTGTACCCTTAATATTCTAATTTTGATGGTGGCGTAATTCGAACAACTTGATTGTAAAAGATTGTAATTCTAATGCTTTAGGTTCTTTGCTTAATTTTTTAGTTTCTACTTTTACTATTGGTGCCCAACTTAAATGCATTTGCAGCTATGGATACCCAACAAGACACCGAACAAGCCAATGTGTCTACTACAAAGACAACAAGGACCCATAGGGTATGGAGAAAAGTGGAGGAGGATGCTCTCATATAAGTGATGGTTAATGAAATTTTGGACAAGTGGAGTGCCGAAAATGGCTTCAGACCCGGTTTCTTCTCTTTGCTTAAGAAGGAGTTGGATAAAATATTGCCGGATAGCCACCTTAAGGCCTCCCCCCACATTGACTCCAAGGTCAAGTATTGGAGACAATTGTACTACAAAATCTTTGACATTGTGTCATTGAGTCGTTTTGGTTGGGATGATGTCAACAAATGCATTGATGTGGAAGAGAGCGTGTGTAGGCCCACCCGTTTAATTCATAAGTTAAGACAATTGTACTACAAACTCATTATACTTTAATTCATAAGTTAAGGCATGTCACACCGTTTCTCAACTTAATAAATGTTTGTGTAGGCCCACCCAAAGAAGGCCAAAGAGGTGCACGAGAAGCGCTTCCCTTACTATGAACAATGGGCTATGGTGTTTGGAGGGCAACCGGGGCATTGGCGGAGGATCCAATGCAAATGGAACAATCAATTCCCCCTACTCCAATTGATGAAGAAATTGGGGCACACGGGAATGTTGGTGGAGAAGGAGTTAGAAGCGATTTCTATGAGCCATTGTTCGATGAACAATTTCTTTCTTCACCATATGCGAGCATGGGTAACACTCCTATGAGATCGACCCCTATGACCTCCACGGGTTCCCCAACCATGGGTTCCACACCTTCGGGTTCCACATCTATAGGTTCCACACCTACAAACTTTGCACGGCGTATGTCAATCCCAACGTCCACCACGCCTCTGGCCAATGCCGCAAGTAAAAAGGGAAAGAAGAGAACAAGAATGGGTGATGAGGAAGACGCGCATGGAAATCTGGACATGTGGTGCGAGAAGAGCTTGGTGGCTATGGACAAATTGGCCGACAAATTGGGGTATGAGAAAGAGATATCCACTCGCCGGGTGACGATTCCTCCCTTGCTAGAAAAACTTGACCTTACATTGACACAACAATTCAAGCTGACTGTCATTATTGGTGAGAAAGATGAGAGAGTCGACCAATTTTTAAACACCCGGGATGAGGTGAAGCAAGCTTGGGCTGAGGCGGTCCTCAACAGTCACGTGTTTGGTCCCATTTAGTAACTTGTGGGAAGATTTAAGACAATTTTTTGAATGGCTAACAATTCATGACCTATCCATTGTAGCTATTTGTATGTAACCAATACTTTAACTATCTCCTTGTGAATGACATATGATGTGTAAATGCCATTTTGTATATGTAATGACAAGTTGTGTATATGCCTTTTTATATATGTAATGACAAGAACTTATTTTGCTTATATGTAATGGCAGGTTATTTTGCTTGTGTGAAGGGCAATGATGATTCGTATGTTCTAAAATTATAAATGAAGGCTAGTTACCTTGGCGGGGCAATGACTAATGCAGCCACTGCGTACCCTTATGATATGTAATGTAAATTCTGAGCCCTTGTATTGATGCTTTGATGAGCCATTGTGTGTGTGTGTGTGTGTGTGTGTGTGTGTGTGGGCATTGATGCTTTCCTGCAGCTCTTTGTTGCACCTGTTTACTGCAAATTTTATGCTCCCTGTCTCTGTATATCTGAGCATCATGCATCATTTATCAGTGTTAGCAGGACCTGTTTGGCTTGAAATCTGGGTCTGCTTGTGTTGAAATGGGGTTATTTGCTACACTTGGCAGGCTAGTGATGAAACCTGAGGCCAATTATGTTATTGTATCACTAATTAGTGACCTGTTTCTGGGCTATTTATGTGTTGTTTATCTGATGTTTTTGAGCTGTTGTTTCTGGCAATGATGAATCATGTGCACTGCATTTGTTGATGAAACCTGAGGCCAATGATGATTGAATGTGTTCATTTTGGGCACTTTTCTGACCCTTGACATGACTATGTTTATTGTAATGAAACTTGTGGGCATGCTGGACTTATGAATTCTGAATATGGGCTACTGATGAAACTTACATTGGCGTTCTGGGTATGTTAATGCTCAAATCTGGGCTGTGCTATATGTGTATGTTGATTCAGAGTTAGTACTTGGTAGTGTAGACACCCCAATCCGGATCCTCGGAATTCCGGAACTTCCCCAGGATGAAAATGCCTATATAAAGCATGTACGGTTTGATCAAAGGCTTGAAGACCCCACCAATAACCTTCCATAAGATTACCAAAGTACCCTTTGGAACCCAGGAATGGCCCAAAACTTTAAAACACATGCACCTGGATTGCTCTTTCAAGCACCTGGATTGGACAAATCCAGGCGCCTGGATATCAGTCCAGGTTGAGTGTAGTTTAAGTTGATAGTGGGCGGGAACGATATCTTGGATGGATTTGTTGCAGGATCAGTTGGAGAGGGGTGTGAGAGAGATGATTACCTCTATATTTTACCCCCTAGTTGACCCCTAAACCTTTCTAAGGGTTCAAGTGGCTCACTTTGAACCCTTTGTTGCCTATTTAAACCATCTTTCTTCTTCATTTTGAGGATAGAGAAAAACTCACTCTCTTCATTGCTGTTCTGCTGTCAAAATTCCTCTAGAAACTCACTTCTAGTTAGCCTCTCTCAAAGTTCTTCACTTACAACCTCATAAACCCACTTCAACATCACCTACACTCTTCATATCATACTTTCCCCCACTCAAACTCCATCAAATCCTACATACATTGTCCTATTAGCTTAATATATTCAAATCCAGAAGCTATATATACATAAAGCTTGTTCAAAACCCCTTTTTCAAGCTCTTTGATCAAGCCAAAAGGTAGAATCTTCTACCAAAATGCCCAGATAGGCCCTGAGGGGAACTCAACCAAGTTCTTCTATACCAGTGGAGGGCTTGGGAGAGGTCTGAATCACATCAAGAAAGAATCTGTTTTATACACCAGTGCCTAATCCAGGCACCTGGATCATCTCTTTCCAGGCGCCTGCATTGAGTCCAGGCGCCTGGATCCCCTCAATGCAGGCGCCTGGAATCCCTCCATTTGGTCATGATTTTTGTTCCTTTTATACTTCAATCTGTCCATGGTATATCATTTGCATGCACTGATTTGAGGTTTATACTTCAAGTTCTGATCCTCATTACCATAACCATTTAAAATGTTCGGGGTGATAATCATACTTTATAAAGAAGTTGCATGAGAAAAGAATGTTTTCATAAGTTCATATGTCATTTATGGGTCTGATTATCAAGTCTCAAACAAGTTTACGGAAGTCCTTGTGTCATCAAAACATTTCCTTGTTATATGGTCCAACTATTAGTATTTTCATTGAAGTCCTTGTGTCATCAAAACATTTCCTTGTTATATGGTCCAACTATTAGTATTTTCATTGCATCATTAGAATGTGTTCATTTTTATCTCATTATTCTACAAGGTCAAACTGCACAAATAGCATGTTATATGCATGAATGAGATACATCTGGTTTAGAATATGTTTAGTGCATTGCGTTTCATCATTTAATCAATCAAGGTTATACATTTTAAAAGCTTTAGTCGTGCCATGTGGTTTATCTAAAGGGTCTATTTTGTCAATAGACTCACTGAATATCATTTAGAATGTGTGTGAATGAATAAAGGATATTTCATTTAGTGCTTATTGAGGAAAATGAAGCTTTGTGGTTGCAGTCTGGTAGGCCATCCAGGCGCCTGGATTGTCCCATTCCAGGCGCCTGCATTCAATCCAGGCGCCTGGGTCTGCCTAATCCAGGTGCTCAGGATGCAGTCCAGGTGTGCATGGTGTGGTATTCGTGTGTCCATTTTGGGATCTTTCTGAGTCATTTAGTCATATTTACTTGCATTTCATTGAGAGAAATCTCATTTTCATGCATTCATGGCATTTGCACATGTATCTGCGTTCATTTCATTGATCTTTTTGATGCACTTTTCGTGTTTTCACATGAATATGTGTACAAAGTCCATTCAAACAGCATTTCCAAAATCCCTTAAGCATTCAATAGAGACCGGTGGTTTCACCGGGCGCGAGGGGTGCTTTAAATTCCTTCCCCTCGCGTAACCTAGCTCCCGGACCCGAGAAATCTCATTCTGTGAGACCAGTGAAATATTTTTCATTCCAAGGGCAAAAGAGTCATTTTTTCTTAAATGGTTTCTCGGGTACGGTCCTCAAATCCGGGTGGCGACTCCATTCAACCAATCAAAACCGTTTTCCAAACAATCTATTTCGTGGACATACTCCGCGGGGTGTTCACAGGTAGTATAAGCCCTGTGTTTGTTGTTGCATTTTGAGTTTGGTGATGGCGTTCTACACTGTCTCACACCTGCATTCTGCGTTTGACTAGGATGATTACTAAGCCACTACGTACCCTGCATTCCTGTACATATGTTGATGTTGGACCTGTCTCTATCTTTGTATTACCATACTGCTGTAGGTGTGTGCTCTCTGTAGTGTATGCTCTCTGTTTCTGGGCATCCTGCTACAGGTGTGTGCTCTCTGTATTGCTCTCTGTGTCTATGTAGTTGTGTTTTAGAGTACACATGTTTCTATGTAGTTCTATTGCTGCTGGACCTTGTAGACACTAAAATTTTGACGCGATTTAATCGCCATCCAAATTAATTCAGACAAATAAAATTGTCTAAATTAATTAAAGTCAAAGTTGGTCAAAGCTTTCAAATAAATTTGGGCCCGCCAAAAATTATGAGCTCAATCCATTTGATATACGGTAAAGGCCAAAATAAGCTGGGCTAATTTAAATTAGCCAAATGGGCTCACGAAAATATGGGCTCAACATGAGTAGGAACAAAAGAAGATGGACCGAC
Organism: Vaccinium darrowii; assembly: GCA_020921065.1. NCBI lineage: Eukaryota > Viridiplantae > Streptophyta > Magnoliopsida > Ericales > Ericaceae > Vaccinium > Vaccinium darrowii. Next base: position 21,898,628 of record CM037151.1, read on the forward strand.
TTAACCAACGAAGTGGGTCATAAGTTTGGGTCAACCCAAAGATGTGAGCCCAGCCAAATTTTACTTGGTCAAAAGAATAATAATAATATTAATATATTTTATATATTATTATTATTTATTTTGACTTTATCTTGTTCCATAAAAAAAGGGAAGAGAAGAATAAAATATCTTCTCTTAAAGAAAATAAAGATATTCTCTAAAGATTCTACCATATTCACCACCCCTCTCCTTGACCTATAAATAGAGGCTCATATGAAGGACAAACGACCCTTTGCTTGGCATTCGACCAAAGCTCTCAAGCAATTTCTCAACAACTTGCGAAGAATCATCAAGCACCAAGAACAACGTGCCGATTTCTTCAACAAATCAAATTCATCTTCAAACAAAAGAACACAAGTAGCAACAACTTGCAAAGAATCATCAAGCACCAAGAATGTGCCGATTTCTTTACAAGTTCATCATCAAACAAATCATTCAACAAATCAAAGCCATCTTCAAACTTTGTTCTTTAGTTCATTCAAGTTGAAGATTCGAAGAAAAGTCATCATTTGTGCGATTCAACAACAAGCATTCAAGCCGTTGAAACGTACCAGAGATCGAATCAGAGGATTGTCTTTTGTTCTTTTATTGTAAAAGAGCATTAATTAGAGATTGTACTCACCTTAAATTCAAAATCGATAAGATTATTATTTTGTGCATCTTTTTCGTGTTCTTTATTTCAGGACTCGAATTTGTGTTACAAATTTGGCACGCCCAGTGGGACCTCTCTACCTCTCATCTCTTTCTCCTAAATCAAGTTTTACTCAAATGGCGTCGAAGAAGATTCATACCACTTCAATCAACAAGAACATGGCCAAGAATGTCACTATTGCTACAAACAACAATAGCACTTCCACAGGCCCTGTTACTCGCAGCAAGGCAAAGGCAACAGTTGTCCCGGCAAGTAAAGGAGTTGCGCCAAAAGTGTTGCAAAGCAAGTACCAACCAGTCGCCACACTTCCGATGAAGAAAAAAGAAGAAGAGGGCTCCCAAAGCTTTCGCCTAATGCTGAAAATTCTGTCTCAGGAAGTCTGTCACCCCGCCCATCTCGCTCAATTTCCGATGCAAATTCTAGCACAGGTTCGCACTCTGGATCCTCGCCTTCTTCATCGAAGCGCTCAGAATCGCCAAGTCTTTTAGACTCGTCTTACTCTGTGGGTATGCAAGTCATGACGACTGGCGCTACGACGGTAGAGGAGCACCTGGCTACAATGGTTCGCACCATTGAAAAGCTCACCAAGACTGTGGAAGAAAAAGACCTCCAGATTGCATCGCTCATGAACAAGTTAGAGACTCAAAAAGTGGGGGAAACTAGCCAAGACAATTCACATCCACCAGGTTTCACACCACAAGGAGTCATATATGGCGATGAAAGCAGAAAGCTCATGATGGGGGGGATAAAAAACTCAAGCAAATCGAGGATGCAAACCATGTCTTTTCATCAAATCAGCTAGGTGGTAGTAAGATCAATCACACATTTTCTACAGGCCCAAAGATTGTCGAAAATGCTCTACCAACTTCTATTGCTTCGTTGTCTATCCAACAACTCCAAGACATGATAGCAGCTACGATCAAAGCACAATATGGCGGTCCATCGCAAAGTAACTTTATGTATTCGAAGCCCTACACAAAGTGAATCGACTATTTTAGGATGCCTGTTGGTTACCAGCCCCCGAAATTTCAAAAGTTTGATGGAAAGGGAAACCCAAAGCAACACATTGCCCACTTTATCGAAACTTGTAACAATGTTGGGACTGAAGGGGACCTACTTGTCAAACAGTTCGTTCGTTCACTTAAAGGGAATGCTTTCGAATGGTACACGACTTAGAGCTAGAGTCAATCGATATTTGGGAGCAGATGGAGTGCAAGTTCCTTAATCGCTTCTATAGCACCCGTCGCAGAGTAAGCATGATGGAGGTAACAAACACTAAACAATGGAAAGATGAGCCTGTAGTTGACTACATCAATCGTTGGCGTGCTCTAAGCTTAGATTGCAAAGACCGACTCTCCAAACTCTCTGCCGTCAAGATGAGCATGAATTGCATGCATTGGGGTCTTCTTTACATTCTTCAAGGGATAAAGCCATGAACGTTTGAAGAACTGGCTACCCGCGCACATGACATGGAGATCAATATAGCAAATCACGGTGGCGGGAATCATCCCACAGTGGAGCACAATAAATACAGGAATGGGACACAAAGCAATAAGTTATCTGGTGCCTCTACAGAAGAGTCAATGGCAGTCAGCATGGTCCCGCTCAAGGTACTGAGAAGAGACAAAAAGAATGAAGAACACCCTAGGGATAAACGCCCAACTTTGAAGGAGCTACAAGAAAAGAGGTATCCTTTTCCTGATTCTAACATGCTGAGTATGTTGGAAGATCTACTCGAGAAAAATGTCATTCAACTACCAGAATGCAAACGTCCTGCAGAAATGGGGAAGGTTCATGATCCAAGGTATTGCCATTACCATCGGATTGTCAGTCATTCCACTGAGAAGTGCTTCGTGTTGAAAGAGCTAATTGCAAACCTAGCAAGGAAGAAAAAGATCGTACTAGACGTTGATGAAATTGCAGAGTCCAACCAAACAGTCATTACAGTCGAAGGCTCAACTTCAAGCTCTAAAACAAAGACTACTGAATCTGCAACCATTCCAACACTGGGGGCAATTTTCAAAACCATAAAATTTGGTTTATTCGATCCGATAGCAATCCAATGCTCAAGTCAAGATGTACCTACTCATCCTCCCCTCAAAGGAGCGACAAGTGTTACGAATGACAATGAGTGGATTGCAATCCCCCAAAAAAAATCAATAGAAAGCAAGCACAAGAATCATCCTCGTCAAGTCAAGAAATGGAAAGTGAAGAAGACCTCTCCTCGATTCACTGCAAGGGACAAAGTCAGTGATGGAAAAGATAAGAAGAAGAAACTATTTGAAAAGAGTTTTCCCATACCTATCACCCTACATGACTTCTTTCTCGATGAGTACTTCAACGACAACTGTATTCAGACAGTTTACATGATCTCAGCCAATGAAGAGGATGACATAAGTCAAAGTTCCACGCATCGAGTTTCAGCCTTTGATCGCATTGAAGCTCCTACTACATGCACTTCAGTTTTTGAGAGATTAGGCAAGGCTAACCTAGAAAACAAGGAAGTAACCTCCAAGCCACGAAAGTCTACCTTCTCTCGTCTTAAGGATACACGAGCAAAGTCCAAAATAGAACACAAGAAACAAAAGGTGAAAGAAGCCATGATTGATTCAACAAAAGAAGATGAGGAGACTCGAAGCTCGATCCCCTCTCGCATGAAACACATAACATCACTGGAAGTTTGTCACGATGGTCCACTCAAAGTCAAAAGGCTTACCATCGTCTTAACTAAACCAAATGAATCTCAAGTGGAAGGTGTAAAGAAGGAACAAGTTGTCTCTACCATTCCTTGAAGAAGTCAAAGTTGAAGACTCCTTGATATGAGCCTAAACTGTCTGCAAAAAAAAAAAAGTCAAAAAAAAAAAAAGCCAAAGAAAAAAAAAAAAACTCCTAATCGCATGTGCCTAAACTGCATGATGCTCCTGGCCCGCATGAGCTAAAACTGTGTACGGCTCAAACAAAAAAAAAATCTAGTTTTTGAACTACGTTTTGACTTGACCCCTTCAAAGGGTACGTAGGCAGCTTAGGATTCATCACAAGCTTAGTCAACCAACTAAAAAGAAAAGGTGCCTTTGAACTTCATCGAGGTATAGTTCCTCTTCGTGGCATGCACAAATCTCGGAGGCAGTCATCAAAACTCTTCAAATGAGAAGTGGTGGGGTGCAACAAAAGGCAGCGGCCCTCCCACCATTTGAAGTCTCTCCCAAAGGCGAGCCGCATCGAGACAACGTAGGGACGACATGCACAAAAGGCAGCGGCCCTCCCACCATTTGAAGACTCTCCCAAACGTAAGTGCCGCCGAGGCAACATAGGGATGACATGCATAAAAGGCAGCGGCCCTCCCACCGTTTGAAGACTCTCCCAAACGTAAATGGCGTCGAGGCAACGTAGGGATGGCATGCACAAAAAGCAGCGGCCCTCCCACCGTTTGAAGTCTCTCCCAAAGGCGAGCGGTGTCGAGGCAACGTAGGGATGGCATGCACAAAATGCAATGGCCCTCCCACAGTTTGAAGTCTCTCCGAAAGATGAGCGGAGTCGAGGCAACGTAGGGATGGCATGCACAAAAGGCAGCCATCCTCCCACCGTTTGAAGTCTCTCCGAGAAGGCAAACTCCACGAATAGTCAATGGGGCAGAGAAGTGTCTAGATAACTAGTCAGAGACTAGCCCTCTAGGCGCATTCTCTAAGAAAGTCAATCAAACCACCTATGGTCTATGGGTGAGGAGAAGTGTCTAGATAACCAATTAAAGACCAACTCTCTAGGCGCATTCTCCAAGAAAGTCAATCTAACCACCTATGGTCAATGCTAATCAGAGACTAGCCCTCTAGGCGCATTCTCCAAGAAAGTCAATCTAACCACCTATGGTCTGTGGGTGTAGAGAAGTGTCTAGATTGCTAATCAGAGATCAGCCCTCTAGGCGCATTCTCCAAGAAAGTCAATCTAACCACCTATGGTTTGTGGGTGCAGAGAAGTGTCTAGATATCTAGTCAGAGACTAGCCCTCTAGGTGCATTCTCCAAGAAAGCCAATCTAAACCACCTATAGTCTGTGGATGCAGAGAAGTGTCTAGATAACCAGTCAGAGACCAGCCCTCTAGGCGCATTCTCCAAGAAAGTCAATCTAACCACCTATGGTCAGTGGGTGCAGAGAAGTGTCTAGATAGCTAATCAGAGACTAGCCCTCTAGGCGCATTCCCCAAGAAAGTCAATCTAACCACTTATGGTCTGTGGGCGCAGAGAAGTGTCTAGATAACTAGTCGATGACTAGCCCTCTAGGCGCAATCTCCAAGAAGTCACATATGCAAGAAAGTAAGGTAACGCAAAACCATCGAAGAAAATACCAACTTTTGCTTGAAGTATCGTTCTTTGGTAATGGGGGCAAGAAGTAAAGTATGCGGAGAGGGCCTTGAAGATCTATCCTGTTCACACAATGAAAAGCAACAAGAAAAAAAATTTGTGTGTCAAGAACAGTGGGAACGAAAATTTCTTGTTACAAAAAAAAAAAAGGAAAAAAAAGATCGGGTCAAGCATGCATGTTTTGAGACAAGTCCACTATATTTGCCAGCCTCATCCGGGTGAACCAAGAATGTTAGAGACCATTTCCTGCAAGTTACTGTCCTCGTGCGCTATGTCATGGTATTGCATTAAAGGAAAAAGTGGCACCAGCACCTCAAGAATACACTTTGGTATCTCGTTGTTCGGCCGAGGTAGAACAACAAACGCGGGTAAATGATGTCGGCTGCACAAATCCAAGACAAGCCAAAAGATGCCCATGGAATACCTGTCATGCCTTGTTAAAAAAAAAAAGAGCCAAAAGATGGATGAAGGTGATTTCATGCCAATTCGTGTGTTATTATCAAGGCACTGGACTAACCAAGAAGGAAAAAATAAAAGAGAAAACATGGAAGTGGTTTACCTTCAAATAAAAAAAAAAAGAAAAAAAAAGAAGTCTGCTTTTCCTTAGCGCAACAACGCAACGGCGGCGGGCGGTTTGAGACGCAACACTGTAAATAAATGGATTTGTGGAGCCTTACATGTTGTGTGGTGGGAATATGTAGCATATAGTAGACCTAATTTTCTAAGGAAATTATTCGGCTTTGTTGAACAAAGGAAAGAATTGGGGAAGGCCAATATTTAATTGGTGTAGCTTATGGAAAATAAATGCATGATGGGTTGTATTGCCTTCTATGAAAATGTATCAATCTCTTCGTCCCAAGGTAAGTTTCCAAACAAAGGTGATTCTACAGTTGTGAGTGGTAGAAAAAGAAAAAAATCATTTTTTTTCTTCTTGTTGGCTATGGAAACAATCTTTTACCGAAAGAAACAAAACGAAGAAAGCGAATGGGAACAATGAAGACATTTCCTGAATTTCTCCCCCAACAAAATGAGAAATGAAACTTGTCTAGCTCCATTTGGTATACCAAATCTTTCGTGGGCCAATTATGAGGAACGGAAATTCAAATAATTAGAGCACGTGGTCTTTGCTTCTTCATTTCAAGGAAGGTCACAAAAGAACTAGGCATGTGGTTTTATGTGTGATCCTTTCATTATTATTTTTTGCTATTTTATGTGGAAGGCATCTAGATCTCCTTGACAAAGACTTTTCACTGGGGCAACAAATCATGACTCTGGCTATTAATTTCTTGATGGGGATACCGCTGAATCATTTTTTGGTTAAGTAAGAAACAAATATGCCTTTTGTTTGGAAAGCCCATACATGAAGCAGTTTTGGAAAGCAAGTTCTTGGCCAAGATCTTTTCCATGAAGTAAAATATGTAGACCCAAGCAAAAGAAATGTTTTCTCATCAAATACGAAGCTAACAAGTGGAAGTCAAGCTCTCAAAATAAGTACCAAAGCTATGTTTGGCATAAAAAAAAAAAAAAATGCCTGTAGTTTCAAATTAACAAAGGGGGATGTGCTATTGGGCAAGCATCTTGCCGTGACTAATTTCACAAGGATTCATTGAGGGTTGGCAAATTCACCCTACCTAGTGAGAGAATTTGAGCTACTTCAAGCCTCACTTACAATGCTAGCAAGCAAGCATCTACTTGAGCCTCGAAGTGGGGGCAATTTGTAGACACTAAAATTTTGACGCGATTTAATCGCCATCCAAATTAATTGAGACAAATAAAATTGTCTAAATTAATTAAAGTCAAAGCTGGTCAAAGCCTTCAAATAAATTTGGGCCCGCCAAAAATTATGAGCTCAATCCATTTGAGATACGGTAAAGGCCAAAATAAGCTGGGCTAATTTAAATTAGCCAAATGGGCTCACGAAAATATGGGCTCAACATGAGTAGGAACAAAAGAAGATGGACCGACTTAACCAACGAAGTGGGTCGTAAGTTTGGGTCAACCCAAAGATGTGGGCCCAACCAAATTTTACTTGGTCAAAAGAATAGTATTAATATATTTTATATATTATTATTATTTATTTTGACTTTATCTTGTTCCATAAAAAAAGGGAAGAGAAGAATAAAATATCTTCTCTTAAAGGAAATAAAGATATTCTCTAAAGATCCTGCCATATTCACCACCCCTCTCCTTGGCCTATAAATAGAGGCTCATATGAAGGAGAAAGCACCCTTTGCTTGGCATTCAACCAAAGCTCTCAAGCAATTTCTCAACAACTTGCGAAGAATCATCAAGCACCAAGAACAACATGCCGATTTCTTCACAAGTTCATCATCAAACAAATCATTCAACAAATCAAAGCCATCTTCAAACTTTGTTCTTTAGTTCATTCAACTTGAAGATTCGAAGAAAAGTCATCATTTGTGCGATTCAACAACAAGCATTCAAGCCGTTGAAACGTACCGGAGATCGAATCAGAGGATTGTCTTTTGTTCTTTTATTGTAAAAGAGCATTAATTAGAGATTGTACTCGCATTAAATTCAAAATCAATAAGATTATTATTTTGTGCATCTTTTTCATGTTCTTTATTTCATAACTCGAATTTGTGTGTTACAGACCTGTTTCTGTAGGACACAGTTTGGACACTTTATGGTATATTGTGGAACTGTTTGCTACACTTGGCAGCTAGTTTGGTGACTATTTTGTGGCTATTCTGTAGGACACAAATTTTGTGTCCTAATTGTGTCCATTACAAATGCTTAATTGGTGCAAAAGTGGTGCTAAAATTGTGTCCTTGCTGCTAGTTACTGTGTTCTTGCACCTGTTATGGGTGGTTCTTCACTTTTGCTTGGGCGATGAAGAATGAAATCAAATATTAATGAAGCTAGTTACTTGGTGGGGCAACCTTAGTTGCAGCCATGCATACCCTTGTGGATGGAATTTTTATTTCTGAGACCTAGTCACTTGGCGAGGTAGAATTAGTTAGGAATAATAGTATTTTGCTCAAAATTAGTTAGGAATAATTAGAGTCTGTGTAGAACATAGGGAGGCAAAATTGGTTTCATCAGGACTGACAGAAAGGATGACGCGTGTAAACCTTCTGGAGATGTGAATGTAGGCATGTATGATGGCTTTAGTGAAACACAGACAGATTCTCAGGTTTGAACTCTATATCCCTTGCCATTGGTATCAGTATCTTTGTTGGTGATTGGATGTATTCTGACCTTTTGCACATCAACCATTTGAATGAAATTGTGTTGAGAGTACATTTGGTAAAGGAAAAGAAAGCAATGCTGTGCTTCAAACTTTGCAAGTGAACCACTTTTCAGGCATTGAAAGATCCTATTTCTAGCTTGAGCTGCTTTCTCCTTAACTACTTTTTTTTTTTTGCTAGGCAAAACAAATTTATTAATCCTTGAAGGAGAAACAAAGATTAAAAGGACCATGGTAGTTTTCATTTTTTTATGTGTTGCATATACAGGTGGTTGGTTACGAAGAAGATTTATCTGGTCGGCAAATGATAATCGCTAGAGTCAGTACAAGGAGCAGCTTGATTTGACCACCAAAGAGCAACTCTCCGTCAACCAAACAACGTGTTGACTGAAGGGTTCAGCCATTCAAGAAACAGAATCATGTTGTGTTACTAATTATGGCCAGTTTAACAGCTTGCAGTGCAATTTCGTGTTGGATTGTCAAAGGGCACCAATTTGCTTCAAGTTAGGGCAGGGAGGTAGCAATTTTGGGGAATGATGAGGGTCTAGAGAAGAAATTGTGTTACGTATATATGCATGGCTTATGTATTGGTGGGATTATCTACTCAAAATCCTGTAATGTTAATAAGTGAGCTGCAATTCAATATAATGTTAAGCACCATCTTGAAATCCTCGATTCTGATAGTTTCTCTGTTGGGAAACGAATCCCAGAACCCAGTAATTATGCGTACAGATTAAACAATAAAAATAAGCACAAACCCTACGAGGCGGAATTAGGGTTTACCTCTCATCCGTAGACACGAACGCTGGTTGACTTGTTTATTTTAGAACTTGACAGACCTAATTACTGTATGCAACAAGCTTTGCTCGACAGTACCTCATGATCTTCTGCCATATTCCCTTATATCTCGATCATGTAGCCAAGTGTGGACTTCTACATGATCTCTTTGTTCTCTCTCTCACAGCCTCTATTCTAATTTTTTGAATGACTGTCGTGTGACCTAGAGAACATAACGATATATTTATAGGGCTAGAGCAGGGACCTGAGGAGAAATAAATCTGGGCTTCTTGTGTAAATAAGAAAACCTAATCCCACCTGGATTCTATTCTTATTTCACAAATTATAATTCACACCACTAAAGAATTATAATTGCACTCCCATCTTTATCTCAATTATATTTCGAGCTCCACGTTATTAAATACTTATTAATCTCCCCACGTTAAGATTACAGATACCCGTTGATTAAATGTCGATTACTAACAATCTCCCACTAATCAACATCTTATAAAACACCTTGAGACTAACCACTTAACTTATTCGATATGTCGGATACAAATATCCACCTGCAGGGTTTGACATAACCGAAACTTATAAGTTTACTCAAGGGGATATCATCAATCTCTAACGAGACGTGGATTCTATCAATAATTAATATCCATATATTTCATGCATATAATGTCGTGACCCAAATTACCAAGACTATTGACCGTGAAAAAAGATCTCACTTTATAATAAATCAAAGTCAACAACATTAAATGTATATATGTATTAATTATATCCGGATTAAGAGCATAAGTATTCTTAATAACTATAAGGTTCTAATTGTCTTAAAATGTCAGTACTAAGACAATTACCTTAAAGCGGTCCTGTTCAATACACACAAAATGTACTAGCATAATGAATCGGAACTAGAACCGTTCCTTGTAGTCAAGACAAACCTACTAAAACATTGTACTACAATCCTACTGATGGTGTGTCAAATTCCATCTAAGATTGTGAACCAAAACTTATATTCCACAAGAACCGATGATCCAATCTTCTGTGCGTAAGCCGTACTCTACACACTGGATCATCTACTATGTAGAATAAAAGACACATGCACAACATACAATTATATCATGCAAACATTGCCCATAATAGATTCTCATCAAAAAAAGGGATAAAACTGATTAATAATTAACTAATTAAATATTAATCCATCACATAAAAGCATGGCTTTTAGTATAAGTTTCAAACAATCTCCCACTTAGACTCAAAACCATGTTACCATGCATCTCACTTCCATTCCCTTTATGTGACTATCAAAAGTCTAGGCATGTAAGCCATTCATAAAAGGATCTGCTAGGTTGTTTGCTGATGCAATCTTGGTCACAGCTACGTCACCTTTCTATACGATCTCTCGAATCAGGTGATATTTACACTCGATGTGTTTTTCCTTCTTTTGAATCTTTGGCTCCTTCGAGTTAGCAACTGCACTACTATTGTCACAATAGATTGAAATTGCTGATTGTATCAAAAGTACCACTTCTAGATCCATCAAGAAGTTCTTGAGCCAAACGACTTCTTGGCTATTTCAAAAACTGCCACATACTCGACCTCCATGGTGGAATCTACAATATACGATCACTAGATACTCCACCAACTCATGGCTCTACCTCATAGGGAAAACACATATCTCGATGTTGACTTTCTGGAACTCTTATATAATATAAAGTCTTAATCTGTGTACCAACAAGGCACTAGACTGTCTGACTGGTACACCAACGTATAATCCTTAGTTCTTTTCAGATACTTAAGTATACATTTTATATCAGTCCAATCTTCTTGTCCAGGGTTAGACTGAAATCTGCTAACCATGCCGACAGCAAAGCAAATATCAAGTCTAGTTCACAGCATAGCATACATGAGGCTTCCTATTGCTGAAGCATTAGGAACTCTCTTCATTTTCTCCATCTCCTCAGATGTCTTAAGACACTGATCCTTGGATAGATTGACTCCGTATCTGAAAGGAAGCAATCCTTTCTTGGAATCTTGCATGCTAAAACGGGTAAGGATCGCAACGATATAGGAAGCTTGAGAAGCCCAACATCCTTTGCTTGATCTCGCAAAAATTTAATCCTGAGGATGTGACCGGCTACTCCTAAATCCTTCATATCGAACTGGCTGGATAACCACAACTATACCAAAGATAACACTCCGACATCGTTTCCGATGAGCAAGATATCATCCACATATAGCAATACAAACACCACCACATTTTCATTGCGCTTCTTATACACACACGACTCATCCGGACACTGATCAAAATCAAAAGACTTGATTGCTTGATCAAAACGGATGTTCCAAGACCTAGATGCTTGCTTAAGTCCATAAATAGACTTCTTGAGCTTGCACAACATGTGCTCTTGACCTTTTGCTATGGATCCATCTGGTTGCATCATGTAGATGCATTAATCCAGATTGCCATTAAGGAATGCAGTCTTCACATCCATTTGCCAAATCTCATAATCGAGATGAGCCGCAATGGACAAGAGAATTCAGATGGACTTAAGCATGGCTACCGGCGAAAACGTTCATAATCGATCCCTTCGTTTTGAGTATAACCTTTCGCAACAAGCCTAGCTTTATAGGTTTCAACCTTCCCGTCCGCTCCTCTCTTCTTCTTATAAATCCACTTGCCTCCAACGGGTTTTATCCCTTCAGGTGGTTCTATAAGATCTCAGACTTGATTTGAGTACATAGACTCCATCTCTGAATTCATAGCCTTTTGTCAAAGTTCCGCATCTTTATCTTGTAATGCCTCATTGTAGTTAAAGGGATCGGCATGTTGTTCATCAGGGATCAAATCACAAGATTCTCCCAACAACGTATACCGATTGGGTGAAACAATAACCCTCCCACTACGACAAGGTACTGGTGTGTTAACAACAATTTCATGTGATGTAGCCTTTTGTACTATTGGTGTTGAAGAAGTCTGTGCCGGTCTATATTCTCTCAATACTTCTAGAACAATCTAACTACTGGGCTTGTGATCTATGACATAGTCTTCTTCTAAGTATCAAGCATTGGTGCTAACAATGACTTTATGATCCTTAGGACTATAAAATAGAGCAACTTTCGTTCCTCTAGGGTACCCCACCAAAACAATCAAACATTTGTCCTTGATTCCAATTTATCTGCTTTCCCTTTCAGCACATGTGCTGGACTACCCCAATTCTGAACATGTCATAGACTAGTTTTGCTCCCAGTCCACAGTTCTGTGGGTGCAGTTGGTACTAGCTTAAATGGAACCAAGTTAAGAATGTACGCTATTGTTTCTAGTGCATGTCCCCACAACGAATTTAGTAAATTTGAATAAGTCATCACTGATCTCACCATATCCATAAGAGTCCTTTCCTTTTTTCTACTACACCATTATGTTGTAGAATACCTAGCGCAGACAACTAGGATGTAATCCCTTCTGCTGCCACTAATTCCTAAATACTTCCAAGAGGTATTCGCCACCACGATGAGCTCGCAGTGTCTTGATACATTTATCCAGACGCTTTCCCGTTTCCGGTCTATGCTCCTTGAATTTCTCAAAGCATTCGGACTTACGGTGTATCAAATAAATGTAACCATATCTTGAGTAATCATCAATAAAAGCATTGAAATACTCAAAATCACCTCTACCCCGGATGTTCATAGGTACACACAGATTAAAGTGAACCAATTTCAACGTTTCATTGGCTCTCCCTTTTTCCTAAAAAAGAACATCTTGGTCATTTTACCTTCCAAACAGGATTCACAGACTGGAAGTGCCTCCACTTCTAATGAACCCAAAGATCCATTTCTAACCAGTCTAGAAATTCTGTTTAGATTAATATGACCTAGGCGTAAGTGCCAAAGATACGTCTGGTTCAACTTATAAGGCTCATTTCTCTTATATGGCAATCTATTAGTGTTATTCAATTCATTTAGTTGCATTGTAGGAACGATATCATTAATAACGTAGAGATTGTCATCTAATGAACCATAACAGATAAAATGTTTATTTAACTTAATAACCACAGAGTTATTAAAAATAAACCAAATATCCATTTACAACCAAATTAGAAACCGAAACTAAGTTTCTCCTAATTCAATGATCATAAAGACAATCTCTTGAAATTAAACGCCTACTGCAACTGCTGCTACTTTTGTAGCACTTCCCATATGTAGATAAATCTCTTCATCATTAAGTCTCCTGGTTTCCTGGAACCTTTGCAATGAATTGCAAACATGATTAGTGGCACCCGTATCTACACACCAGGTACTGGTAGATAACACCGCTAAACATGATTGAACTACTAGTGAAAAAAATTCGTTGATTATTCAATTTATTGAGAAAATTCGTATAACCTTCTTCTAGTGTCCTTTCTGCTTATAGTGAAAACACTTGCCGTTAGACTTTTTCACTCTACCTCCAAGCTCATAAACTGTCTGAGGAACCGTGGCTTGTTGTTGAACCTTTTCTTGCTTCTTGTTGCCTTCCGGCTAAGAAGTAGAAACCTCTTCAACTACACTCACAGTTGTCTATTTATTAACCAAAAGACCATTGGCTAATTTTAACTTTCTTTCAGCAGTTTCGTCAAATAATAATGCATTTTGTTCATATTGTAATTCAGGCGGAACTGCTGAAAAAACTTGGTAAGCAACTGGAGCACAACATCAACCTGGGTTTCCCCATTGATTTCAGCTCCTGGGATTTCTAGTTCATTCAGAAGACCTATTATCTTCAGAACATAATCCCCTTACTAGGCTTCCTTCACCAATGGTTATATTCCCAAAATCCCACATTGCAACTTGCCTAGCTGCACCCCAAACCTTTATTTTAGGTTATGCATCATGTCATAGGCTTTCAAAAACTGATACTGATGTTGCAATACATTCGACATAGAAGCTAAAATGTAATACCGCGCCATCTCATCAGTTGTAACCCAATCCTTATATAGTAGATTTCAGGTTCTGTTGCAATTTCAGTGGGTTTGATAGAGCATACCTCAGAGAACACAAATTTGGTCCCCTAAGCAGTCGACACAATATCCATATCCTTTTCTAGTCAATATAATTAAGACCAGTAAATTTGTTTGACAATGTCATCAAGTGGATTGAAAAAGTCCATTTTTTGAATCTGAGAATCACATAACAACAATTATGAAGGGCAATTAAAACTTTTTGTATTTCTATTAAATTGGTTCCCTCAACCAGTCTATTAAAAGAAAAACATTAGCAACTCTACACACCGTGAAGAGTATGCCTCGATGGGTAGGTCCACTACTCTTCATCATTCATGTAGATAGGCACAACCTTTTAATTTTACTATCTAGACACTAAACCGCGCCCAATAAAATTAAATAGCTAATTTGCTTCGGTCCTATAAATAAAAGCAGTGACTCAGATGGAAAGGATACTTGTTATTTATAGCTAAGTGTATACCATTACCTAACTTCAAGATCCATTGTTCCGTAATGAACTACCCCAGATGGAGGAGTAGTCTACACAACAATTATCTTGGAGCTATCCTCTAAGGAAGTAAGTACTGATGATGCCATAATTAATTTCGTCCGATGGGGAGGAAGGCACTAAAACCAACACACAAAACTTAATTATATCATCTACATACTAGTAATGGAGACCATGGGATTTATACAAAATAAACTCCCTCTCCCACTTAGTAATTTAAAAAATTTGTGAGGGTTATCAAAATTAACATGTTTGCAAAACCCGTGATCTAGGTCAAAAGCCAAATATTACCATGTTGTCCAAATATGGTAAACTATCACACATGCAAACAAGATGAATATACAAACATTCATAAAAAGGAAACATAAATAATATGTATCCCAACTATTATAGTCAAAGATGCAATCCTTGAGCAACAAGGAATCCTTCCGATCTTGAAATCCTTAAGCAGTCAGGAATCCTTCGAGTCTTGAAATCCTTAAGCAGTAAGGAATCCTTTCCAAACTTGAAATCCTTGAGCAATACGTATGTTGAAGACTTAGATACTTTGAATCTATCAAGGAAACCAAAAACCAACCATACTTAGGCAAGAAAAATCGGATCTGAAATTTTTCCCGAGTAAACTGCACAGCCTTCAGTATTTTGGACTTTTCTCCCTCATCCGAACTCCGATTGAACTGATTCCAATTGGGTTGGATTCGAAATTCAATTATCTACAACTTCTGTGAAGAACAGAATTTCCAATTCCGATGTTTACTGGGTCAAAACAGCCTTGCAATCTGACCCTAAAAATTTGGAAAAATTCTGCTGCGAGCCAAACATTCTTTTTTCTTGACAAAACTTATCTTATTGTCAAAAAAGATTGTTTTCTCCATATCGTATGCCCCATTACAGAATATGTAATCTTACAAAAGATCTATATATCTAAAACGATACAACTGAAGAAACAAAGATTACATCAAAAACTTATGCCTCCCACATATTACTATTACAGATTACAAAACTAAACTTGTAATCAAAAACCAGTAATAGTAACCACGCATAAAACAATTACAAAGCGTGGGATCCAATCACACAATCAAAAACATGCGTGACCATAATAGTGGGATAATTGATTCTGCAAAACAAACGTTAGAACAAACTAGAACTCTGCAAAACAACGGTTAGCACAGTTCTATATCTATGTTCTACGGACAACATGGCTTGTTTAATCCATACGCATGATTACAGCCCGCTCTGATACCACTGTTGGGAAACGAATCCCAGAACCCAGTAATTATGCGTACAGATTAAACAATAAAAATAAGCACAAACCCTACGAGGCGGAATTAGGGTTTACCTCTCATCCGTAGACACGAACGCTAGTTGACTTGTTTATTTTAGAACTTGACAGACCTAATTACTGTATGCAACAAGCTTTGCTCGACAGTACCTCATGATCTTCTGCCATATTCCCTTATATCTCGATCATGTAGCCAAGTGTGGACTTCTACATGATCTCTTTGTTCTCTCTCTCACAGCCTCTATTCTAATTTTTTGAATGACTATCGTGTGACGTAGAGAACATAACGATATATTTATAGGGCTAGAGCAGGGACCTGAGGAGAAATAAATCTGGGCTTCTTGTGTAAATAAGAAAACCTAATCCCACCTGGATTCTATTCTTATTTCACAAATTATAATTCACACCACTAAAGAATTATAATTGCACTCCCATCTTTATCTCAATTATATTTCGAGCTCCACGTTATTAAATACTTATTAATCTCCCCACGTTAAGATTACAGATACCCGTTGATTAAATGTCGATTACTAACAATTCTCTACAAGTACATTTCGGGAAATCGGATTCTATAGTTCAAGGCTGTACTCGAACAATTTATGTTCTTTGTAATTAGGTTCTTAGCATGATAGATAGTGTTACCTCCATTCCAAACTAGGTAAAAAATGAAAGATGGTATTTTGTTAATTGCAGCAAATGTAGCATATATTAAAAAAATGGGGATGAGATGTTAGATTACAGAATCCATATACCTAGTTGGTGCGGTGAGATGAGTTTTTGATTCATGAAGAAAATTATGCCAAAAAATTATATAGATGCATTATTTGGCTTTTAACTTCTTTAAATTTTATTTTGATTTGAAAAAAAATTACTCTTAAAGGTTGGGGTCTCATTTTTATTTTTTATTTTTTTACTTTTTTTTCCTCTCAACTTAAGAGTCAGGAAAAGCAAATAAAATGACAAAAAAAAAGGTTCAAAATTAAATATATATTTTTGGTTTTCTGAAATTTTGTTGAGAATTGGGTCTCTTTTTCTTTAGTTTTTGATTCGTCTAAAAAAGGAGATAACAAAGAAATGTACCACACACTCCGTGCGTGACCACGTGGTGAGCACTTGGACTTAAAACTAAGCTATATACAAAAAACAATATTGTAAACCAAAGTAACACATGTTCAAAAAAGGTAATACTTGTTGGATCCAATAAAAAAAAAGTAGTGTGTGATATTTGCTTCTCCAAGTATTTTTAACTTAATCAAAGATGACATGAGCATGGCACCAGGCAATGAGCACGACACTAAGTAATGTGCATAACACGTCGTGCAACGCTAGTCGGATTAACAAGAGTAAAAAAACAATAGATATGCCAACAAGTCAAAATAAATATAATTAAATAAAAATTGGATAACAACCAACCATTCAAAAGTACATATTTTAAAAAAAAAGTTATTTTAAATAAAATTATTAAAAAAATTAAATTTTCAATGAAATAAATAATATAGCTTCAAATTTTCCAAAAATAATTAAATAGAGTGGGTTTTGCAATTTAATAAGTAATCAAGTTTGGGACACCACAAGGGCAGAAGAGTCATTTGACTGCTTTTTCAATCATTCACCCCCTCTTATTTATAAAACATCCAAACCAAGTCAAAAGTTATCCTCCTGTTTAATCCCTCATCCAAACTATCAACCTTTTTATCCCCCCTCCATAAACATCACATCAATGTGGGCCAACCCTCTAAAAATAATACCCTCTCTGTCACGCCCTCATTTTTAGATAACCAAAATACAATTCACGTGGGATAAGTCAAAGTCAACTAAAATCCGTTGAAAAGTCCATGTGAAATTCGCATTTCCATAACCAAGTTCAACAATCTCCAACTAAGGGTACCCATAACCCCATGCATAATATCAAAATACTCAAAGTTATTACATGTCTCATTTATTGCCAAAAGATTGGAGAAAATTCGAGTTACAATATCATCTTATAAAACTCTAGATAATGAAGAAAAAAAATAACTTCATGATCAGTAATCTCCATGCAATGCAACCACGCTTCAAACATCAAACCCATGCTCCATGTCGTGTACTTGAAAATGATAGGGTGAGCTCACTAGCTCGTAGGGAAACCATTCTACTAGCGCTAGGTGTATGAAAATGATTCATGCACATGGCGTCAAAATATGCCAAATGAATGTACATATGTGAGTACAAATAATCAAATCATTTGAGAAGGGACTAGGAAGTTTCGTAGTATCCAAATTGATTGCCAAGTGTCCAAAGTAAATTTCCAAGTATTCACAAACAACCCAAACATTTGAAATCTTTTCTAAATACTCATACATCACCAAAGTTTCCATTCTTATTTCACCAAACTACCCGAGTTTTTCACACAAGTCTGAATCCAAGTTCACACGTCGAGTTTCGACAAAGCACAATGGATAGTCCAAATCTCATTTCACATTTCTTTCATTGAAGAAAAACCACCATTTTCATTAGTACTAGGGATTTAATCCCTTTGCCGGATTCCATAGGCTCCGCGTGCCTCTGCCGGGTTCCATAGGCCCCGCATGCCTTTATCAAAAAATTTACCAAATGATGGTATTGGTTTAGAACACCTCATTATCCCAAACATTTCATTAAAACTTTCATAACAAGTCCGTTTCCCAAATTTCATTTCACCAAAGTACCCTTTCTTTTGAAACGCCACAATTCCCGCCAAAAGGGCCGACCAATCCAATATACTTTGTATCCGATACGTAGAACAAATTTTTCCATATAATCACGTGTCAATCACATAGTTTGATGATTTCAAAATGGTTTTGGGGGTTGCCACATTACTAATAATCAAGTATACTAAGTTCCGGACGATTGGAGACCAAACGGACGTCAAATGGTGGCCGAAAAGTTTGGGACAGGGGCAGCTGTTGAAAATTTTGGGACAGCAGCCTATGTACAGTAACCATGCAAATTTTCACCTCTAAGGTGTGGAATTTCAACCCAATCACAAATGAGATAGTTTAGGCTCAAACTAGAGATGCTAGACAACAATTAAACATTGAGGGAGGTCAGTTTCACTCCCAATTTCATAAATCAACAACTAATTTCATAGATAAAAAAAAAAATCAAAGTAGGATAAACCCACATAAAGAGGGAAAACATGATCTTCAATGAAATTAAAGCCAAGAACCAATTACATGCAACAAATCACAAGTATACAACTAGAGCGAGTAGACATTGTTCCCCTACCTCAAGGTTTTGCTTGAAAATGTTGGAAAGATGAAGCCCTAGGTGGAGAAATCTTCAAATCTCGAAATCCAAGGGAGATTCACGCGTCCAATGTGTAGATCTTGAAGTTTTGAGGTGGATTAAAGTTAAGATCACAAGGTTTGAGGTAGAGGTGAAGAGAGAAGGTAGAGGGGTGATATTAGGGTTAGAAATCGGGTTTAGAATGAAAAAGATGGGATGCCAGTATCTCTATCAAAAATGTTTCTGATCGGGGGATACCGGTAGTGAGAAAAATGGGGTACCGGTATCACTGAAAAATTTTGAAATTTCATTCTACTACTACCAATTTGACCCCCAATCATTTCCAACACATTTTAAACATCCTCAAGCCACATTACCAACCAAACCCCCGGTACAAAAACACACACTCGCGCCATTCATATAATTCAACGGAACTTTACTAGAAAAGAAAAAAAAATAGAATTGAATTTACGGGTCTTTACATTCTACCCTCACAAAAATTTTGTCCTCAAAATTTGCTCATCTATGCTACCCAAGCAATCACAAATAATCATGCATGAAATATAACGTGTATCCGACATCATGATGACAAATTGCCATATCCAAATAGTATACTCACATTGATCAAGTTGTAAACAACTCCGAATACTTCTCTTTCATCTCATCCTCTCTCTTTCATGTTGACTCCTCGTTACCAAAGTTATTTCACGACCACCGTACTAACCATATAGACTTTTCCCTGCAATACCTACTCGCTCACGTCTAGGATACGTATCGACTCATAACTTAGCTTCAAATTAATCCAAAGTGCGGAACGACTAGATTTAAACTGCCACCAAGTGCAAAACCATAATTCTAAAGTTCAATTTTTTTTTTTTTTAATCATAGATCCTCTAGGCTCACCATGCACACTAGTTTCCTACTCTGTGTCTCCGCTATGCCAAAAATGCACTCAATCCATAATTTTGCAAGCATTCTACCGCATGACCAAATCATAATCTTCTTTCTCTTAAGTGTAGAAATTTACTCATGATAGTCAAACTCTCAACCATTCCCCATCAACACTGACTACGAAGGATCAACATTGCACACTTTAGTCCATATTCGTAAACTTCAACCGCTCTAACAATACCAAGATGAAGCAATCTCAAAGATGACAGTAAGGCTAAGCTCCCATGGGTTTCGATACCAAACACTCTATTTACATCCAAATGCTCTAACATACCCGCATTTTTTTTTTGTAGTAGGTTTCGTCTTATCATACCGTGTCATCATTCCCCAATCATTCTAAAATCTGATTATCTAAACGTTCGAGTGATCCTTCCCCTAAGTTATGACATTAACAAATTTCCCTTGATCGTATAAGGTACTAGTACATCTAGACCCCATCTATGTGACTTCTTCTTGTCAATAGAAAAAAAATTCAAACTCTTCAAAATCCAAAATTCTCCAATCTAGTAACTTACTTTCCCAATTTCTTAAAGTATAACATCAAGAGCAAGGCTAAAGGACAGTATACACACTTCACTCCTTTTATCTCAATAAATATTTATAAATATTACCCAAAAGCTTGAGCATTCTCAGCGATCCCATTTATCTCTATTCTCTACTAGTTTCAATGCATTTATATCCTCTCCAAACAACGCCAGGCACTTATAAGTTTTTACCACACAGGGATTCCAAATCCTCTCACCAAATCCTCATGCATCATCACGACCAACCCAAGCCGACCAATTTCTCATTTCTCACAACGTTCTTCACCAAGATTCAACGCCCAACTTAATCATAATTTAGGCCATTTTGGCTCATACGCTCATTAACTCTACAAGAAACTTTGAAACCCATCTATAGTAGCTACAAGTTAAGAAACTTCGATACTAGAGGAATCGTGACCCATAACCCTGACGCTGAGCACAAAGGCTTTCTAAGTCTGTTCATCAAAACCCTCATAACCTCTGCTTTCAACTTCACCCCAACCTAACCCCCAGAATTAGATTCACACACCTAGTTAACCCTATACATCCTTTACTCAAAGTGTCCCGTTCACTCCTCTAGCTCTTAATTTCAAATGAACCAAATCTCAACTCTATCAATGCCATATGCTCTCACGTACACCTCCCAATGTTATCACCAATTTAGCAGCACATAACTGCTTTCCGTCTAACGCCCCATCATACTGTTTTACCATAGAAAAAATGATTCATCCCAACTTTTTAATCGAAACCGCTTAATTACAACTTTACATAGTCCTATCTTCTCTGTCCGAGTCCAATATTTACCTAGTCACACATCTCGTTATAACCAATCAATGATCTTAAACCGCACACACACCCTTAACAATTAGTAATATTATTATTACCCTCAATCACTTCGAAGAAAGGACAAATAAACCTTGAAGGGTGCACACCCATTCCAGCTATTGTCTCACACCATCGTATACTAGGCACCCGTAAAATCTAATTTCCATACTGGTCAAATCTCATTTGTGCCTCACATTAGGAAAAAAAATTCAAACTGCAACCTGGCTAAGCTCGCAACCTACCCTCGGTTTTCTCACCACAGATTACACATCCACCTTCTAGTCATAAAATTTTCTCTCCCATCAAATTCTACCACCGTCAGTCTATTCAAAAGTACACATAAGTCTCCTGATATAAATCTAGACCATCGTCCTTGGCACCAATCATCAACAATTTGCAAAAATATACACATTTGAACAAAAAAAACTTATGTCCCTCAATAATTTCCCTTTCAATTTAGGATGAACTACAACTCATCAAATCATTGACTAAATTCGAAACTGTAGACTAACAAATACAGTCAAGTCTGACCCAACCTTGCCAACCAAGCTGTTTCGTCTTCTACAACTATCAATATCCCCCCTATTGCCTCAAAGAACAAGTCTCTATCCTCTAACTCCTTAGTTCTCATGGATATATATTTGTTTGCCATTAGTCCTACTATTCAATAGGTTACCTCTTGTTCCTTAGTTCCAACCAAAACTGTTAAAACCCAAATGCAACATTAGTTACTTACCCGATTTCTTCAATACTTTCTCATCAAATCTATTTATCCCAAATAGAACACAAGATAAACACCAGCCGATTTCATAAAAGCTAGACAAAATAATTCCATCCATGTCATCTAGAAAAGTACCCTGGATCCCTCGTATACTCCCCCATAACCTTCACCCAACACCATGACCTAAATCTGCATTATCCCCACTATAACATCCAGTTAGCTAGTCCCTAATCGCCATCCACAATTAACATATGATTTGCACCATAGTCTTAGGTTCACTGATTGTTTCACAGTCGATAGACTAACTCTATACAACACTCTCACTTCAGACAATGTCCTTCCATCGTAGCGTCGACATAACTCCTCTATCTAGTTTTTTTCTTTCAAATAAGCGCACTGACCACCGAAACTTACAAATTTAGAATTCCTAAATTGCTAAGTACTCAATTGAGCAACAACCCATATCACCCCTACACGATGCCTAGTAAATCTAATCTCGCCGGTTCTCAACACTTTCTTACTTTTAACATATTCACACCCATAAGGTAGTATTAAGAATTTACACTTAAAGCTCACTACAACTTCTCATACTTCTAATTACATCACCTGAACGAAACACAACCACAAATTTAATAACCCGCCTTCATGAATCGAGGATTACCCAAATGCTCACGTCTAAACACCTCAAGATTATTACCAATGCACTGATCCAAGACTATCAGCAATACATAAACTTATATGTTCAAAGCCAAATTATCAACACCAAAACTATTTGACATGCCAATCCGGTAAATCCAACAATGGAAACACCCCCTTAGTCTAGTAGCTCAAACAAGTAATTACCACCAACTCTTCCAATGAAACTCTTCCTATACAATTCCCCCTATATTAAGAAAAATAGTCCCTTTTAATACCGAGATTCATACACTCTTATTACGAGACCGAACAAGTGGATATCCCATTATCAACAGAGATGATTCACGACCCTTAGGTAGTTACAGAAAAACCCAAGTACCAATACTAACGGATACAACATACCCAAGCTTGCCAAGTCTAACCTCGATAAATGAATAGAAACACCTTTCCCAAACTCATACTGGAATAAAATTTTAAATTTTACCTCATACTGCAGATACATACTCTTATATAAAATAACCTTATCACCCAACCATATCTAAAACCAAGGTATTCATAAACCTATATACCAAATTCAAATTCAATATAAAAAGGTCTCTCTTCTAATAATTTCGCAGTCAGAAGCTAAAAGGGAGTTCTACTATAATCACCACATCCAAAGATTTAAACCACAACAATCAAATCAATCTTAAACAAGAAATACCCAGCCAGCTGGGACCCCAAACCTCCGAAAATTACAACAAACAAATCCACCAACCCCAAATAATGACAACTCTCAACATATCGCAGTGATACCAAAGAAAATTTGTAACATCTTCAAGCAGTGAAAACAGTACTGAATTTACTAAGCAGGTATTCCAATTCATGTCTTAATTTCTGATCACATTAAGCACTTATCACATCAATCAAATGTAAAACCATACGCTTTCAAAGTAGAGACATGATATGCTCATTAATGTTGACAATTACTCTACCACATGTACTTCTTTACTCGCCTCCACTCACCCACCTGTGGTAACAGAGTGACATCAGAAGTTTGTTTTGAAGTGTGTTGGCCAGTCACTCTTTAAATCAATCTTCTAGGTCATTCTTAAACCACACATTCACATTCTTACGAGTTTAAACCTTCCTCTCCTAACACAAGTGAAAACAACAGCATGATGAGGTCAAAGCCTCAAGTCTTCCAATGCTATCTCAACATAGGTGTTCAATTCAACGCCATGTTTTAACCCACAAATATGACGATACTGTGATCCTATATTTATGGAATGTCACACAAGCACACAATGAATGAGAAAAAACTCTTTTTTTTTGTAAAGGATAAACAATGGTTTAAGCCCGAGACTCTAAGTCTCCCTACGGTCTCTAGATTTTCGAACCTATGCTCTGCTACCAAGTTGTCACGCCCTCATTTTTAGATAACCAAAATACAAATATAATCCACGTGGGATAAGTCAAAGTCAACTAAAATCCGTTGAAAAGTCCATGTGAAATTCGCATTTCCATAACCAAGTTCAACAATCTCCAACTAAGGGTACCCATAACCCCATGCATAATATCAAAATACTCAAAGTTATTACATGTCTCATTTATTGCCAAAAGATTGGAGAAAATTCGAGTTACAATATCATCTTATAAAACTCTAGATAATGAAGAAAAAAACTAACTTCATGATTAGTAATCTCCATGCAATGCAACCACGCTTCAAACATCCAACCCATGCTCCATGTCGTGTACCTGAAAATGATACGGTAAGCTCACTAGCTTGTAGGGAAACCATTCTACTAGCGCTAGGTGTATAAAAATGATTCATGCACATAGCGTCAAAATATGCCAAATGAATGTACATATGTGAGTACAAATAATCAAATCATTTGAGAAGGGACTAGGAAGTATCGTAGTACCCAAATTGATTGCCAAGTGTCCAAAGTAAATTTCCAATTATTCACAAACAACCCAAACATTCGAAATCTTTTCTAAATACTCATGCATCACCAAAGTTTCCATTCTTATTTCACCAAACTACCCGAGTTTTTCACACAAGTCTAAATCCAAGTTCACATGTCGAGTTTCGACAAAGCACAATGGATAGTCCAAAATCTCATTTCACATTTCTTTCATTGAAGAAAAACCATCATTTTCATTAGTACTTGGGATTTAATCCCTCTGCCGGATTCCATAGGCTCCGCGTGCCTCTGCCGGGTTCCATAGACCCCGCGTGCCTCTGCCGGGTTCTATAGGCCCCGCGTGCCTCTGCCGGGTTCCATAGGCCCCGCGTGCCTTTATCAAAAATTTTATCAAATGATGGTATTGGTTTAGAACACCTCATTATCCCAAACATTTCATTAAAACTTTCATAACAAGTCTGTTTCCCAAATTTCATTTCACCAAAGTACGCTTTCTTTTGAAATGCCACAATTCTCGCCAAAAGGGCCGACCAATCCAATATACTTCATATCCGATACGTATAACAAATTTTTCCTTATATCACGTGTCAATCACATAGTTTGATGATTTCAAACTGGTTTTGGGGTTGCCACATTACTAATAATCAAGTATACTAAGTTCCGGACGATTGGAGACCAAACGGACGTCAAATGGTGGCCGAAAACCATCTAAAGGACAGGGGTAGCTGCTGAAAATTTTAGGACAGCAACCTATGTACAGTAACAGTGCAAATTTTCACCTCTAAGGTGTGGAATTTCAACCCAATCACAAATGAGATAGTTTAGGCTCAAACTAGAGATTCTAGACAACAATTAAACATGGAGGGAGGTCAATTTCACTCCCAATTTCATTAATCAACAACTAATTTCATAGATAAAAAAAAATTAGAGTAGGATAAACCCACATAAAGAGGGAAAACATGATCTTCAATGAAATTAAAGCCAAGAACCAATGATATGCAACAAATCACAAGTATACAATTAGAGAGAGTAGACACTGTTCCCCTATCTCAAGGTTTTGCTTGAAAATGGTGGAAAGATGAAACCCTAGGTGGAGAAATCTTCAAATCTCGAAATCCAAGGGAGATTCACGCATCCAATGTGTAGATCTTGAAGTTTTGAGGTGGATTGAGGTTAAGATCACAACGTTTGAGGTAGAGGTGAAGAGAGAAGGTAGAGGGGTGATTTTAGGGTTAGAAATCGGGTTTAGAATGAAAAAGATCCCAAGGACCCCTTTTTATAGTGTGCTGATCGCGCACAAAATTTCTGCAGAAAAATATACTAGATACCGGCAGTGAGAAAAATGGGATACCGGTATCTCTATCAAAAATGTTTCTGATCGGGAGATACCGGTAGTGAGAAAAATGGGATACCGGTATCCCTGGAAAATTTTGAAATTTCATTCTAATACTACCAATTTGACCCCCAATCATTTCCAACACATTCTAAACATTCTCAAGCCACATTACCACGTCATGGCACGTATCTCCATCCTCCACCAAACCCCCGGTACAAAAACACACACTCGCGCCATTCATATAATTCAACGGAACTTTACTAGAAAAGAAAAAAAAAATAGAATTGAATTTACGGGTTTTTACACCCTCTTATCTTATCCCCCCTCTATAATGTATCCCCCTGAAATTTTAGCACCATCCAATCGGGGCCTAAGACTCTTAACCCTATCTATTTCAATTCCCAAATCAAAAGAGGTCTTAAGGTATTGTGATACTTTGTTTACGATTGTCCATGTAATAGTTAAGGAGGCAAAAGTTGTCTACCATGCACAGTAATCTTATTTACACACATCATGTATTGTGCACATAATGATTATTAGGACACAAGTGCGTCTAAAACCGTTCGATGTATGTGGCCTATTGTACAGGGATAAAATCCACGTGTGGTCTTGATCATATGCTTTCTCGTTGGAATCCTAGATCTGCAAGACAGACAAGGTGTAGACACCCCAATTTAGGCCCCACAATTTTTGAGCCACTGCCTAGACGGCCTCCCCAATGATGAAAGTAAGGACTGATTAACTCAACAAATGCTTAAAACGATGCCTTCTTGGCTTGTCGAACCAATCCTTGTACACCGGCATCCAAATCTTTAACCTCGACCAAAGTTTTTCAAAAATCAACTTGGCACTTGTGCACCCAAATGCTACTCGTGCGCCCAAGTACCATTTGTGCGTACAAATGCTACTTGTGCGCACAAGTCCATCCTTGCGGTACTTGGGCGCACAAATGCTACTTGTGCGCACAAGTCCATCCTTGCATGCCAAGTTTTTCCCAGCATGCTGCAGAAGAATTTCATGATTACATTCGATTCCCTGAGCAAGGCAAAATGTCTCATGTCCCATAAAACAGGTACTTGGTCTCCAAGGCTACTTGTGAGCCTTTTGACCCCTTTCAAACCCTTTTTGCCCATTGTTACTCCTATAAATAGCTACTTCTATACCCAAAAAAGGGATCCCAACCTCTAATTCCCAAGTTTACTACTGCTTCTCCATGCCATCTTTCTTCCAAGCCAACCTTTGAGCCTAAAGAAAAACAAGCTTTCAACATTCCAAGCCATGAACTCTTGACAGTTTGTAGTTCATTTCCTTCTCCACAATCAGTTAGAAGCATTCAAAATCTTCCAAAATAATCTTATTCCAGAGCCTCAAACTCTATAGTTACGTCCAAGCATCAATCCTTCTTCAAAATCAAGTCCAAAGAAGGTAAATTCAAGCATTTTAAAGGTAAATTTAATGGGTCTTAAGGTCACTCCTTGGCCTTGAGGGGATTAGTTTCAACATGTTTTACTCTTCTATATTATTTTCCAGTTTAGCACAAGGTTTCTGTCGAGACAAGAAAAATTTTCAAAAATCAACCTGGAGGAGTACTTGTGCGCCCAAATGCTCCCCTAAGGTCCAATGTCAAAAAAAGGGTTTGGTCTCTTCCCTTTGATCTAAGTATTTAATTTATTGTTTTCCTCTACTAAATTTGTAGGAAGAAAATCAATTTCGATTAATAAAATAAATTTTCAGTAGTTAGTACAAATTTGAGGAATTAAACCAGAAGAGGCACTCATGCGCCCAAGTGCTATTTGGGCGCACAAGTGCAACTTCAAGCACTTGGGCGCCCGAATGCTATTTGTGCGCACAAATGCAGCTCACTATCAACTTTCCAGATCTGTGTAGTTCGCCATTTTGCTACAAAAATTTGTAATTTTTACTCTGATTTATTTTATCTTTTTTTTTATTTAGTTAGGAAACCAATTTAACTCCAGATTTATTAAAACAAAATTAGTTTTCAAAAATAAATGATTTCAAAAATAAATGAAAGGGAAAACAAAGTGATTCTCAAGTCATCAAGTTTTCAAAGAAAAAGAATTAAGGTTTGGTCTTATTTAAGTTCTTCAATTTTATTTTTCTTTTATGCATCTCATACATAATTACATGCATGTCATATTTATGTTTACATGCTCAAATTTATTATTATGTTTTTGTCTTGTTTCATGTATCAAGTTTCATAATAAAATATTTATGAAATCCCACAAACATTAAAGTAGAGACCGATCTCACGTCGGGCGAGGGGGGTGACGTAAAACCCTTCCCCTCTCGTAACCTGGCTCCGAATCCAAAATCTCTTTGGTTACAAAGATCGGTGACTAAGCCTTTTTCAAAACATGGCACGGAAGTCACATTTTTGAAAAATGGTTTTCCGGGAAAATTTTCCACAAATCCGGGTGGCGACTCTCTACTCAAAATAATCAATTTTCAAACCGGCGAAGTCGAGAGCCCCTGTGGCTAGGGATGGCAATGGGGCGGTTCGGTTCGGTTATTGGTATAACCGAACCCATTACCCGAACCCAGACGGGTACCCATAACCGAACCGAAAACCGTTCGGGTAGGGGAGTTTGAAACCGTAACCGAACCGAACGGGGTTCGGGTAATCCCCGAACCGTTTGGATACCCGAACTAAATTTTAAAATTTTCAAACAAGAGTAATGGTTTTCAACTTGAGATATAAATTTTTAAACAAGATACTAATTATTTTCAACCACAGCAGCAGCATATGAAGGCTTGTTGTAACAAACCACAGTCCACGGCAACAGCAACAGTTGAAGAGTAATGGTTTTACTCTTTGACTTGGTTTCATATAAAAACAGTGGGAAAGCTCAAAGCTTGTTGGCTGTTGCAATCTGAGATCCATTCATTCTAACAGCAACATTCATTCATGGCCACAGCAGTTCAAATTACACCATAGCAAACATTCCTACTAACATCAGTTCAAATTACACTACAGATTGCAATATACCAAAAATCAACATACAAATCAGGACGTCTATTTATCCCAATTTGATTACTATCTCAAGAGCAAAAAGTATGGAAAGACTATGGCATTTGATGCCTATCTACAACACAAAATCATCACCTAATTGTCAGCAAGGTCAAACAACCACAAGAACCAATAAAAAACTCTCTGTGATATTAGGTAAGTCTTACCCAAAAGAAAAAGGGGAAAAAAAAAAACAGATTGCGAAAATAAAACTGAAAAGCTCGAAACCCTATTAGTTATTGGTTCATCGATCTACCTCTAATAAACCCTATCAACTCTATTGTTATCTGCAAATGGTTGTGTAGAAAAAGAGACTGGAGTTTTCCAGCGCAACCGCTTAGTTTGTCTTTGGTTAGAAGAAAGCCACAACGAAGTGTCTGGACGTTCACCGGCATAGAGAGAGAGAGAGAGAGAGAGAGAGAGAGAGAGAGAAAGAGAGAGAGAGAAAGAGAGAGAGAGAGAGACATACCAGAGCAGATCGGCAATCTTCGAGTCTAAAGTGTTTGGAACCCTAAATGTGAGCCACTGAAAACACAAATGACAGATTCGGTTGTGAGCCACCGAGCCTAGGCATGTCGGGGGGAGAGAGAGAGAGAGAGAGATGTTACCAGGTGAGGTGAGGAGTGAGGACTGAACAGTCGAGCAGAGAGAGAGATGCCTGAGATGAGATGATGATCGCCTCTCTCTGGATTCTGGAACCCTAAAATGTCAAATGAGATGTTTAACAGTATATATATGGACGGGGTAAAACATAATTAACATATACTGCAGGGGTATATGTGTAATTAAAAATTTCGGTTCGGTTCGGTTCGGGTTATGGTTCGGTTCAGGTAACGGTTCGGGTATCAGCTAAACCCAGAACCGAACCGAACCCGTTTGGTTATCTAAAATCCTAACCCATACCCATACCCACGGGTAATATTTCGGTTATGGTTCGGGTAAAAAAACCGGTTACGGTTCTGGTACCCATCGGTTCGGTCGCGATTGCCATCCCTACCTGTGGCAACGCCCACACAAGGGTTAGAGCATCTTTGCCTCTGGTCGGCAAAGGCCCTCTGATGCTTAAGTTAGTACTGGATTACTAATTAAGCAAAGAACACAAAGCGTATAACGGGTTGTTACAGCGAACCTTTCTTCATGGGTATGATGCTGTATTTATAAGCGTGGGAGGCTTATCAATGAAAGCATCACGTTGCCCTAGTTTCCTATTTGCATTAGGAAACTTCTCCTAATAAGACTCTTTCTACTAGGAATAATGGTTCCATATACTTGCAAGATCTCGTCCTGCAGTAGAGATCCTTTCCATATAGGATTCCTTTCTATATGCAGTGTATTCCTAATTGTATTTGGAATACACATGTCAATCCCTTTAATTACGGGATTGCCCTTATCACGAAAGAGACCGACTTGGGACCTCCTGGAATGTCTCACCGCCCTATATTCTTAAGGCGGTGCCGTGCTTCCACATAGCTCGGCATGACTCGTACAAAGCTCAGCCCATTCGTGTCGAGCTTGCACCGGGCTGAACCATGTATTCCAAGAATGCTATCCTAGCTTTATTCGTATCGGCCATGCCTTGAGACATCCCTTTATGGCTTTTGTCGAGCTAGTACACCTTCACTTGGTACTTAGTTTATTATTCTGACCTTATTCATGGCCAATTCAGCTCAACATAGGGTTAAAGAACCCTTATACAACAATGCCAAGCTAACTACCCTCTCATGGCGGTTACCTAGCATGTGACTTGCCTTTTCTGAGGGTAATCAGATTTTACCGACTCCAATTGCTCCCCAGCTCTGACCACTGCTGTAATTCATTAACAGTGTGCAAAGCTTCAACGATCTCAAATTCACTCTACTGCATGCCCCTCCCTCGCGTGGGGACCAAAGTGAGGACCTCATGTTTCATGACCAAATTTTCGACGATCCGAACCATTAGATGTGTTTAAAATGTGATTTTAAGGTCCATCGCGAGGATTCGTCCAAAAAAAATACCCGGAAGGGCTTCATCCGATCAGTTTTTGTTAAAAACACTTCAGATCATCGAAATTCAGTTTGGAAAGTGGAAAAATAGCTAGGTCCGCATTTTATATAAAATGAGGGATCTTATTGGAAGGGGATCCTATATATATATATATATAAGGGAGAAGGCCAGGCAGCTTCTTGGGCAGCTTCGTCTGCCACTTTGCCATTGAGCCAAGATCGGTCAGCAAACTTGGGCAGATCAGTGGATAAGTCGTTGTTTCTTCACCTTTTCCTGTACCCTTATAATTGCCTCTTCGTTGGCGGCAAGCAATGATGGGATTTGTCGTACAATCGCGCTGGGTGATTGTGTGGCTGAACGGAAAACAAGGGGCTTTGATACCTTAATGCCCTAATTTCCTCTCCTTTGTCAGCAAGCAATGAGGGGATTACGGAGGTTCGGTACTTGAAGGGCAGGCCAGTTATTGTAGAAATGGCGGTTCACTGTTGAAGCGGGTATAAAAGGCGAAGAGATGCGAAAATTTGCGCTTTGCAAGGGTTCCCCGTTTCTCTATTTCTCATCAGGTATGTCTTTCCCTCCCTCCCTCTCTCCATGAGTTATGCATATCTTGTTACTATTTTTACCATTTTGGAGGTGAGTCGTTGCTTGTCATTTCAATTCTTCTTTTGCATGGGATCGTAGCATTAAGTTTCATTTACCTAATATGTAACACAGCTATATGAAACCCTAACTTCTGAACGAAATCAATACCGAGCAGTGAACACGGAGGATTGGTTTATAGAAGTGTGGTATGTACAACTTCAGGTGATAGAAAACATACTACTCGTTCAGTGTAACTGTTTCATCCTCAGCAGTCTCCTTCCCGGAAGATATAAATGCCGCAAATATTGAGTTCGAGGCCTGAACTACTTTTTCATTTGGATGTCCCATGTATCTAATTGAATACTTATTAAGTAAATAAGGATAAAGCAATATTGTGTGGGTTTTGTTCGCCTTCATCCTCATACCATTAGAAATTTTACTTGGCCAAAGGTTGAGTTTTATATTAGTTCTTTGGATTGAGCATTCAATTGGTAATTCGTGTACTGTAGTTGTTACGGTATGCACTCTACATGTTTGAATGTTTGATTATAATTTTCCGCAAGAATTTTTTATTGAGTGGACAATTGTGAGGGATTTGAGGGGAATAAATCTATTTGTGTAATATTGTTGAGGGGATTTCATGATAAGATGACGATCTTTGAGTTTTGCAAACAAAGAATATTAGTCTTCATTTTACTGCACAAAAGGTGTCGATGGAAGTCCCCTTGGAGAATTTTGCGCTTAATTCAGGGAAGTCTATTTTAAATTTTGCAATTATTTTACTATGTTCCTTGTTGTGTCTTTTATGTTAATCATGATCAACTGCTATCAACATGGCAGGTTCTTGCAAATCAAAGGGTGTTAAGAGGCTTAGGACGGGTGGCAAGTTCAAAGGTCCAACAGTTCGATTCCGATTAGCAGCAAAAAACCGATAATGGTGGAGCTTTTGATGACTAAAAAACTTTAAAGGATATTGCACACATAGCCTCCTACCTGGTTGAGGTATTAGAATTCAAAGCCCCATACCCTTAAAACCGCTACATTTTATTGACATGATTAATAATTTAGGGTTTTCTTGAATTGTTTGTGTACAATAGTTACTTCTATGGAATAGCCGAAATAGTTGTTTTTTTGTTATATTCCCTCTAGCCTCCTGTTCTCTCATTTTCTCTTGGTTGCTAGCCAAACTGGTCAGCCATTTCGTCTGTCAATTGGGTAGCGGTATGGCTTGCAACCAAAAGGGAGTAGCTGATCAGGCAAGTGCGTCCCTCCTTCCTCTTTTCTTCGTCTGTCCATGTTGCAACGGCGATGGTAGTCCTTCGAGTATTGTATAGACGCCAAGGAAGTACACACGCATAGGGTTTTCTGGATGACATCGTACCGTCCTGCTGTTCCAGTGGTGGGTGATAATGAGAGGGTGTACTTGAAATGTCCTGCAAATACTGTAGGAACGGTGTCCTACTATTCAACCCGCAGTGTATATAAATGAACAGAAGTGAAGATTTTTTTGTTGTTGCGGTTGCTCTCAAGGGTTCATCTCATTAGGTCTCTCTCTTCCTCCCTCCCTCCCAATCAGTGGAATTGAGTTGTCTGGGGTTTGAGGTCATGCATAAGGCCAAGAGACACTATGTAAGGACCAGCATTTTTATTAGTATTGTGCTTGCATAAATATGATGTGTTATATTTTATTCTAAAATATATAATATGACAGTAGTTTCTACATCATGACATTCGGAATATTATCTTAGTCTCACGGTGACTTTTGGGTATTTTTCTGGAACGAAATTCGGACAGCGTGACCGAGCGGGGCTCGATTTTATGCTGTGATTAGTAGGAGTGCCTCATGACCTCATGCGTGGGCTCAATACTCAGACAACTCAATCCTTCAAATTGGTTGCCAATTCCACTTCTTATCTTCCTTTGCCATTTCTTTTCTCTTTTCCTCTCCACATGCCTTTGCCTCCCAATGGTTTTTCTTTTTCTTTTCTTTATAGTCAGTGCATTCCTCTCCCTCTCAGAAGATGAACTTTTCTCTCTCCCTCTTTGAGAATTATTCCCTCCTCTCTCTTTCAAGTTTCTATATCCTCTTTTGTTCCATTCTAATCAAGAAGATCGACCCTTGTAGAGGAGAAAAATCCGGTACATATCTTCCACGCTCTATGAGATCAACAATATGCTCCTCTCGCCGGAACCCTAGCACTGCAAGACAATACACGGTGAGAAGCACCCACACCTCTCATCAGCGGTGGGCCCTCCGATGCTTAAGTTAGTATCACGTACTAAGAGGAAACCCTAATTCACACAAAGCATGTAACTAATGAATTACAGCGTACCTTTCAGCATAGGTTGAATGTCTTATTTATAGATTCTGGTCATTGTACTACCCTAGGCCTCTCATGCCAAAGATTTCCTTATTGCATTGGGAGACCTTTCCAATTAGGATTCGTCCTTGATTGGTTAATATAATTTCCTTATACAAGACCTTTCCAATTAGGACTTAATTTCATATTGGACTCTTTGTGCCATTATGGAATCTCCATCCCGATCCCTTTAAACTCAGGATTCATCCTTTATTACGTAACAGACCTCCCTAGAACTTTCCAGATAGCCATGCCGAGCTATCCTCTGGGGCAGTCTAACTGCCCGAGCTACAAACTATGCGGCAAAGCCTTTATCTACTGGCACGTGATGGTGCCGAGCTATTAGTAGCTCGGCACTACTACAACTACATCCTTTCGTGATGTTACAGTACAGCACAGCCATACACGTGGCCCAATTAGCTCGGCATTGCATTAAGGACCCTTCCTGTGGTACCCCTGAACTGCTATACCCTCATGTGGTATTAATGCCGTGCACGTGACGTTGTACTGCTCAGAAAAATACCCCTCACAACCCTTTCGGATTACACCCAAATAACGCCCAGCTCAACCTCGAGCAATTGATGTATTCCTGATATGCTTAATGGTACAGATCGTTCATCCATACGCTTAATCGGCAAGAATTAAGGTAGGACTTCGGCAAACTTGCTTTAACCTTCTGTATTGTAAAAGCGAAAGTAACGCTTTAACCTTCTATATGAAAAGGGCGCTACTTGGGTGTGACCCGAGAGGGATGATCTTCCTGAGTTTACAAGAAATAAGGGAGAAGGGTGGAAAAAATCTTGGAAGGAAAAAGAAGAGGAGAATAATTCTCAGAGAGGAAGAGAGAGAAAGACGTCTGAGAAAGAAAAGAGAGTCTGACTTGTATAGAAAAATGGGAGGGGACAAAGACAAATAAAATAGTGAAAGAAAAAGTGATTTTAAGTGGAATTACTAATGGGATTTCTAGTGGAATTGACACTCAATCAGTCAAAATTGAGTTGTGTGGAGTTTGAGGTCATGCATGAGGTCAAGAGACAATATGTAAGGACCCGCATTTTTATTAGTATTGTGCTTGCATAAATATGATGTGTTGCATTTTATTCCAAAATATATAATACGGTAGTAATATCTACATCACGACATTCGGAATATTATCTTAGTCTCACGGTAAATTTTGGGTATTTTTTGGGGAACGAAATACGGACAGCGTGACTAGCGGGGCTTGATTTTACGCTGTGATTAGGAGTGCCTCATGACCTCATGCGTGGGCTCAATACTCAAACAACTCAATCCTACAATTGGGTTGCCAATTCCACTTCTTATCTTCCTTTGCCTTTTCTTTTCTCTTTTCCTCTCCACATGCCTTTGTCTCCCCATGGTTTTTCTTTTTCTTTTCTGTCTAGTCAGTGCATTCCTTTTCCTCTCAGAAGATGAACGTCTCTCTCTCCCTCTTTGAGAAATATTCCCTCCTCCTCTCTCTCAAGTTTCTATATCCTCTTTTGTTCCATTCTAATCAAGAAGATCAACCCTTTCCCTGCTCAACCTAGAGCAATTGATGTATTCCTGACATGCTTAATGGTGCAGATCATTCATCCATACGCTTGATCGGCAGGAAATAAAGTAGGACTTCGGCAAACTTGCTTTAACCTTTTGTATGATGATATTTGTAAAAGCAAAAGTAACACTTTAACCTTCTGTATGAAAAGGGCGTCACTTGGGTGTGACCCGAGAGGCATGATCTTTCTGAGTTCACAAGAAATAAGGGAGAAGGGTGGAAAAAACCTTGGAAGGAAAAAGAAGAAGAGAATAATTCTCAGAGAGGAAGAGAGAGAGAGAGAGAGACGTCTGAAAGAGAAAAGAGAGTCTGACTTGTACAGAAAAATGGGAGGGGACAAAAACAAATAAAATAGTGAAAGCAAAAGTGGAATTACTAATGGGATTTCTAGTGGAATTGACACTCAATCAATCAAAATTGAGTTGTGTGGAGTTTTAGGTCATGCAGAGGTCAAGAGACAATATGTAAGGACCCGCATTTTTATTAGTATTGTGCTTGCATAAATATGATGTGTTGCATTTTATTCCAAAATATATAATATGGTAGTAATATCTACATCACGACATTCGGAATATTATCTTAGTCTCACGGTGAATTTTGGGTATTTTTTGGGGAACAAAATACAGACAGCGTGACTAGCGGGGCTTGATTTTACGCTGCGATTAGGAGTGCCTCATGACCTCATGCATGGGCTCAATACTCAGACAACTCAATCCTACAAATGGGTTGCCAATTCCACTTCTTATCTTCCTTTGCCTTTTCTTTTCTCTTTTCCTCTCCACATGCCTTTGTCTCCCCATGGTTTTTCTTTTTCTTTTCTTTATAGTCAGTGCATTCCTCTCCCTCTCAGAAGATGAACGTCTCTCTCTCCCTCTTTGAGAAATATTCCCTCCTCTCTCTCTCAAGTTTCTATAACCTCTTTTGTTCCATTCTAATCAAGAAGATCGACCCTTTCCCTGCTCAACCTAGAGCAATTGATGTATACCTGACATGCTTAATGGTGCAGATCATTCATCCATACGCTTGATCGGCAGGAAATAAAGTAGGACTTTGGCAAACTTGCCTTAACCTTTTGTATGATGATATTTGTAAAAGCAAAAGTAACGCTTTAACCTTCTGTATGAAAAGGGCGTCACTTTGGTGTGACCCGAGAGGCATGATCTTCCTGAGTTCACAAGAAATAAGGGAGAAGGGTGGAAAAAACCTTGGAAGGAAAAAGAAGAGGAGAATAATTTTCAGAGAGAAAGAGAGAGAGAGAGAGAGAGACGTCTGAGAGAGAAAAGAGACTCTAACTTGTATAGGAAAA
This sequence comes from Vaccinium darrowii, assembly GCA_020921065.1. Taxonomy (NCBI): domain Eukaryota; kingdom Viridiplantae; phylum Streptophyta; class Magnoliopsida; order Ericales; family Ericaceae; genus Vaccinium; species Vaccinium darrowii. Next base: position 21,935,390 of record CM037151.1, read on the forward strand.
TGTCATGGGACAAAAACAAAATAAAATAGTAAAAGCAAAAGTGATTTGAAGTGGAATTACTAATGGGATTTCTAGTGGAATTGACACTTAACCAGTGGAATTGAGTTGTGTGGAGTTTGAGGTCATGCAAGAGGTTAAGAGACAATATGTAAGGACCCGCATTTTTATTAGTATTGTGCTTGCATAAATATGATGTGTTGCATTTTATTCTAAAATATATAATACGGTAGTAATTTCTACATCACGAAATTCGGAATATTATCTTAGTCTCACAGTGAATTTTGGGTATTTTTGGGGAACGAAATACGGACAGCGTGACTAGCAAAGCTCGATTTTACGCTGCGATTAGGAGGAGTGCCTCATGACCTCATGCGTGGACTCAATACTCAGACAACCCAATCCTACAAATTGGTTGCCAATTCCACTTCTTATCTTCCTTTGCCTTTTCTTTTCTCTTTTCCTCTCCACATGCCTTTGTCTCCCCGTGGTTTTTCTTTTTCTTATGTTTATAGTCAGTGCATTCCTCTCCCTCTTAGAAGATGAACATCTCTCTCTCCCGAGAATTATTCCCTCCTCTCTCTTTCAAGTTTCTATATCCTTTTTTGTTCCATTCTAATCAAGAAGATCGACCCTTTCGGATTACACCCAAATAATGCCCTGCTCAACTCAGAGCAATTGACGTATTCCTGACATGCTTAACGGTCCAAATCGTTCATCCATACGCTTAATCGACATGAATTATGGTAGGACTTTGACAAACTTGCTTTAACCTTCTGTATGCTGATTTTTGTAAAAGCAAAAGTAATGCTTTAACCTTCTGTATGAAAAGGGCCTTACTTGGGTGTGACCCGAGAGGGATGATCATTTTGAGTTCACAAGAAATAAGGGAGAAGGGTGGAAAAAGCAGTGGAAGGAAAAAGAAGAGGAGAATAATTCTCAGAGAGGAAGAGAGAGAGAGAGAGAGAGAGAGACGTCTGAGAGAGAAAAGAGAGTTTGACTTTTATAGGAAAATGGGAGGGGACAAAAACAAAATAAAATAGTAAAAGAAAAAGTGATTTGAAGTGGAATTACTAATGGGATTTCTAGTGGAATTGACGGAATTGAGTTTTCTGGGGTTTGAGGTCATACATAAGGTCAAGAGACACTATCCCTAATGGCAGTGTAAAAATCAAGACCTTCACAGTTGCGTTGTCTGAGTTTTGTTCTCAGAAAAATATACAAAATTCACCGTACGACTAAAATAATATTTCGAACATCAAGGTATAGAAATTACTACTGTATTATAAATTTTGGAATATACTGCAACACATCATATTTATGCAGACTTCAATACTAATAAAATGCGGGTCTTACAGAAATCAAAGCCCACCTACAAGATAATAACACCATCTTTAGTTTATTAATATGAATTTCGTTCGCCTTTAACCGTCTACAACTATCAACTGGAAAAACAAATTGACCCAATAACTACCGAATGTAAAGTACGGTGTTTTATATGTATACGCAATAGCCTTTCCCAATCAAAAGAGAAGGAAAAACTTCTCTGACTCTGATTAAACAATTGGAAGATGTAAAAGTAAAGAAACTGTGACTTTGCAAATCGAGGTCACAGGAAATAGAGAGGTCTACACATTTATTCTCACTTTGATGGTCACAGGTCGCCGGAAAATCGAGATCTCACCAGAAGTTCGCCCAAGTCCTCATTGCCGGCTGAAATCTTTTCGTCCCTCTGTTTTCCATGGTTTGTTCTGTTTTTTATTCACTGCCCGCTGCATACCACCGTAACGCGATGGAAGAGTCGGAATTGACCGAAAGGGGCCGGTAAAATCGGAATCAAATGGTATAGGCTGAAAAGTTGACCAGAACTGAATCACTGGTCAATAGTATTGGATTTTCTCCAAAACAGGGTGAGGGAGAGAGAGAGAGAGAAAGAGAGAGAGAGAAACAGAAAAGAGAGAGAGAGAGTCTGTGTGTGTTTGTGTGCTTTGTGCGACTATTGCATCGGGGCAATATTGTAAAATTACATTCCATAGGACCTACAAAGCATTGCATGGATCTCAATGGGTATGAAATAAAAAATTGGGACCGGCCCAACATTTTCTTAAAAAAAGGGTTTTTCCAGGCCGGCCCTCTTTTGGGAGGGTGTTCCCATCTAGGCCCCGCGTCATACTCTTTCATTTAAACCCTTTTTCGCGTGCGTAGGTGATTTCTTTACCCTTTTTTACGAGCATCACATGCTTTCTCTATTCTCTCTCTCTCTCTCATCTGTTTACCCAGTACGCATCATTACCTTCTCTCTCTCTTCCCCATTTCGGCAATATATGGGCAGTCAAGTCCACTTTTATTACTCCTCTCTCTCTCTCTCTCTCTCTCTCACATACACACACACTCTTTCTCTCTTCTTTCTCCCTCCCTACTGTCGGTTTTTTTTCCCTAACACAATATTTCTCTCTCTCTCTCTCTCTCTCTCTCTCTCTCTCTCTCTCTCTCTCTCTCTCTCTCTCGAATTTTAGATTTAAAATAAAATAACTTTTGCTATACACAATTACTTTTAATAAAAATTATATATTTGAAATCTATTTGATGAGATCTTTCAAATAAAATCCAAGTTGAATATGAAATTGTGTACATATAAAAAAAACTATTTTATACCCATTAATTAATGTACTAATTTACATCCTTCTTAAACAATTCACACCTTCCAAAATGAAAGAATTCACAGACTTGAAATGCAGAATTCACATAAATCATAACTCACTCTCCAAAATACACAATACAGACCTCAAAAAGATAGAATTCATACCCCTCAAATGCAGAATTCACACCCCCCCAAATGCAGAATTCACACCCTTTGTAAATAATTCACAACCCTCAAATTCACAGAATTCACGCGCATGCAATAATTCACACCTCCAAATAACACACAATTCACACCCATGCAACAATTCACACATCTTGTTCGGATAACCAAAGTGGTGGGAGAGGAGGAGAAATGGTGAGAATCCGGAACGTGCGGTTTTCGAGATCACCGATGCAACAATTCACACATCTTTTCGTTTCTTATCAAAAGTGGCGAGATTTGGAGAGAAATGGAATGCCGGCGGCACGTGCGGTCCACCCCGTCGTCGGATCGTCGTCGTACTTCAACCGTTGTCTTCGTCACGTCAAGGAGAAACTGGAACTGTGATCAAAACTTAGTTTCGAGATCACCGGAAAGTCGCCGGAGATGAGAATGATGACCGAAATGGAAAGGAGAGAGAGTGATTTCTCACGGTTGTTTGGATGAGACAGGAGAAACTCTTCCTATTTCTTTTCTTTTCTCACTAGTAAAGGATCCTTCCCTTTCTTCTCCCTTTCTTCTTTCACCATCCAAAGGGCCTATTAGAGAAGCAGTAAAAAGGAAAGACTGAAGCTGGCTTTTAGCAAAGTTACTGCGGCCTTGTTCGTTTCTCTGTTTAGTTTTAGTTTTGATGACATCATCATTTTCCTCATTTCTCTCTCTATCTCTCTCCACTCATTACACCTGCTGACATCATCAAAACTAAACTAAACTAAACTATCTAACCAAACACAGCCTAGTGGCTGTCTTCTGTCCAAGTCAGGAAATGTGGCCGTAAACACCCAATTTCCTTTATTATGAAGAGACCAAATTACCCTTAAAAGCTTCAGGGGCTGCAATCAAAGGACACAATTGGGAAAATCAGACAATATTGGTAGGACGAAAGAATCAGATAGCGTTCTTAGTCTTTTAGGTTTTTTGGAAACCCTAGATTGATCGGGAATGTCCAAGAGAGGAGCTCTACTGCAAGAGGATGTGCCGTGGAGGGCGTCGCCCACTGTAAAACCCGTCCCTAAAATCCATCATTCTCCCGTTCTTCGTCTCCCCCAAACTCCTTACTCCAATTACGCCCTCTCTGTCATGAAGGTTCTCTCTCTCTCTCTCTCTCTCTCTCTCTCTCTCTCTCTGCGCTCTGCAGTCTACACACACATACATATCTTACGTGTTTGATTAAGTGTAATTCTGTAGATGTGGATGTACTGGACACATATAAGCAAATATCCGATAAGATATGGCTTGGATAGTAATTGCTCAATTTTTCTTTCCTGATATCACCATGACTTAAATCGACTCTGTTTGGATAGATGTTGACTGTAAGAGACATGATTTGAATGCTATGAAGCATAGGTATGATACGGGATAAAGGTACACTAAACTGAAAATAGGACACAGATTCGTCGGGACACATCTGTGGAAATTAAGCATTTCTATAATAATTAGTCTTCTTCTGGGCGTAAAAATAAGGCCAAAAGAAATAAAAGACTGCCTGAATTGCTAATATCAATTGCTAAAGTCATTCAAATAAAAGGAAAGCTAACAAAACTAACATGAAGCATTCAATACATTCCAAAAATCAAAACAAGAAGTGAAAAATCTTATTAACGTCCACTCATATCAACTTCAATCTTCATTTATCAAGTTCAATTGCATATCCTTCACCTTGATCTGTGAATATCAGGGCTACTATATCACGCTCATCAGGGAAAAAACTTTTAATTTCAAGTATATCATCACCTCAAAGTGAATCAAATACTGTGTGTGTGTGTGTGATTTCACTTTTAACCCCTGACATATCCCAAAAGTATCCCTCGTGTATCTAAATTAATGACATTCCCTTTAAATGCATGATAATTATTGTTGTATCCGATACATAGTGAGGCGTATCGGGCTCGTAGCAATAGCCGTCACTACCCGACACCCATTCATGACTAGTTGGAGTATCCATGCTTGATAGTTTGAATGCATATACTCAATGGAATAGGTGGGTTCTTAGTCTCCCCAAATCCTATTTTCCAATAAACGCTCTCTCTCTCTCTCTCTCTCTCTCTCTCTCTCTCTCTCTCTCTCTATACATATATATAGGCAAATTTTCTAGTAAGGACCTCCCATAAATAAGAAAAAATGTAATTTTTTCACGTTAAAAATTGTTTTTGGGAAATCCGAACCGTCCAATACAGTTTTTGCAAAAAACTGCTTGGATCAAGCTCTTCCTGGTATTTTTTTTTTTGAAGATTTCCTGCGTGGACCCTTGAAAACACCTTTTGAACACATTGGATGGTTCGGATTTCCCAAAAACAATTTTTAACGTGAAAAAATTACATTTTTTCTTCTTACTAGAAAATTTGCCTATAAGCTTCTAGTGCGGGATCCGGTACTCCGGACCTCCATGATCCGATCATTTTTTTGACGATCCGAGCCGTCCAATGTGTTCGGAAGGTGTTTTCAAGGGTCCACGCAGGAAATCTTCAAAAAAAAATACCGGGAAGGGCTTGATCCAAGCAGTTTTCGCAAAACTGTACAGTTTTTGCGAAAACTGCTTGGATCAAGCCCTTCCCGGTATTTTTTTTTGAAGATTTCTCGCGTCGACCCTTGAAAACGCCTTCTGAACACATTGGACGGCTCGGATTTTCCAAAAACAATTTGCAAAACAAAAAAAATATGGTTTTTCTTATTTCCGGGAGTCCCGGACTAGAAAATTTCCGTATATATATTTGTTTGTTGTGGACTAATCATCCCATATCGAACAAAATGCTGGTTGTCTGAATAACAAGATTTTTTTAGTGCCAGCCATCAATTCCATAATCGGTGACAGCAAAATGTGATTTTGGATATGGAATATTGCAATCAAAGCGATAAGTTGGCCTGCCAATAATGACAAGTGCAAGAATGTGTCATACTAGTTGTTACTTGTTACTTTAGTCTTGATTCTTTTCTTCCTAGTCTTGTGTCGTTTGTTTCTCAAACTTTGGGGGATCTGGGAAGGTATTATTCTTTAAAAATTGGGAAAATACCCCACCAATCTCTTGATGCCGATTAGTCCCGCAATAGTTGGCCTAAGCGCTAGGTGCCTTTCTTCCGCCTGACTAGCGCCTAGTGGTTTTTGGAACATTGGATCATTCCCTCCCTTCTGCAATGATTCCTTTTAAGGATATGCCAAGATCCGTCCAATGTGTTGATGTCAAGAGGACCTCTACAAAGGTCTTACTGTTCGCCGTAGCTCAGTGAACCTGGCTTGTTTGATTTATCTTTGTTCAGTTTAACTTCAAGACAACGCGGTCTTGGGCCTTGCTCTGGGCGACATCCTTTACATGGGCTTGCCCGCTCGATGGGCTATCCCTGGCCCATTCTTTTGGGGTTGTGTATTCCGACCCCCTACAGTATATATGTTTGCCCATCGTAATTTTAAGATTTTCTGTCTCTGTTCTATTGGCTATATGTTGGTTTGTGTACATGTTTTCTTAGGGCCATACATTATTTGAGGTTTTGATTTTTTTCGTACTATGGGGTTTTGGATGGAAAATTTGCAGCATCCAAATCCTGTTGGAAGTGGGTTGGGGAGTGCAGCTATAGTGGAATCAGCAGGGCCGGATTGCATTGTACCAGGACAAATCACTCCCATAAGGTTACTCGGTCTCAAGGTGCTTTTCTGTTTCCAACAGTCCGAGAATAATTAAATTTTGAGTTCGTTCATTGGTTGTTTGATATTGGAGACCTGAAGAACAAGTTTTGAGTTATTTAGTTTTCCTTGCTTCTATCTTATTGTGGAACTAGAGTGCATTTGTTTTTCAATAGAACATAATTTATCTGAAGGTACTAAGAACGTGTTTATTCTTTTTCACGCCAATGCCGCTTCTGACTCCATTATGTTTTGATGCACCACATTTTAGCTTGACTATTGTTCTTCAGTTATGCTTTCTACAATGGTTGTTTTGTTATGAATTTTCTTTGTTGTTTTTTTGTAATTATTCTGGTCTAGCGAATCCAGGGGTGCAATGTAAAATTGCCCGACTAATAAGGTGATGATGCGCCTTGATATGCATTGATGGCCTGGGCCAGTCAATTCTGTTTATCAAGTTTGACATCATGTTGCAAAACCTCTAAATGTTTTGAAGGCATCACGAGAAACACAACATAATTCTGGAATCAAATATTTTTGTTTTAGCGATTCATTGTTGGCTAGGTTATTTGCATTTTCTGGTAGCACAGATATTGACTACTTTAACAAGTCAGGAAGCTGCAAGCTATTGCGGTTTCATGTTGTATGTTCAAAGAGGCGGGGGAGAGTTTTGTTTCCTGTTATTTGATCGGCAACAAAGAGTCAAAGAAGATTTTAGTCATTTTCTTTTTTATTCTCTGTGGGGAGGGAGTTGTGCAGCAATCTGTTGGTAGTTATTGACAAGGCTAATTTTAATCCTGAATGTCATTGCTGATTTGACGGGTTCTTTCTACCTCTGGGTTGGAGGAAAAGAGGGAGGGCTTGGATGGCAGCCTCTTTGTGGGATAGCATAGTATAAATGTGTGTTTTTTATTTATTTTTATTTGATGGGTATACCTGTGCTATTCCATTGTTTTATGTTGTGGGTTAGTATGGAAAACCACTACTTATCTATTAATATCCCTTTGACCATCTAAGACTATTGATGTGTTCAGTAAAGATTTTTGTATGAGAATATGATTCCCATGTATTTGGTCTTTCAATCTATTCTTGTAAAGGGATCGACTAAATAATTTCATGTCTGAGTAGCTCAATTCGAAGTGAGTGTAGAGTACACGATTAGTTATATTTGTGAGATTCTTAGTCAAACTGTCAAAACAAATGCCCACATGCGTGGCTTTGGCCTTTAAGAATCAATTGAATTGAGTAGAAAGTGGATAGACTTCATACTTACCATCTAAGAGACAACACTATAAAATGAGTTGGGTGTAAATGACATGAGGATATTAAGCTGGATGTGCGGTACGGTATCAGAAGAAGAGAGAGAATTGAACTAACAAAATGAGACACTTGGTGTTGTAGTGGTAGCACCAATTGGAGATGAGTTGAGAGAAAATTGACTGAGGTGGTTTGGATATCCATAACGGAGACATGTAGACGATACAATACAAAAAACAATAAGTTCGTACGTAATTTGAATTTTGGGGGGTGGAAGACCTAAACTGATATGAGATGTTTCTTGGAAATTGTTGTTTTTTATTTTTTATTCTGGATAATGTAACTGTTATTTGTTGTATATAGTTTTCCGTATTTGATTGAAATGTGTTGGTGTATTGAGCAATGATACGATCAGTAAATTGTATAATAACTGATTTACTTAATGCTTGATGGCGCTAAAGCAATAGACAGTGGCGGAGCCACAGTGAGCAAGTGCCCATACTTCTCTCTCTCTGTTCTTTTTTTTTTTTTTTTAGTTTTAGTTGTTACTTGAACCAAATAATTATTATTGTTCAAACAATTCTTCACTAATACAAACGCCCAAGGATGTCTTGTTCACTCGCTCAAAAATAGGATGAACATGACCTATTTTATTTGGGATTCTTATCGGGCCCCACTTCAATAATCGGAACATTTATTTTATATGCCTTTATCTTTTAATCATTCCTTAAAAATCATATCGATTTTATTTTCGTTAATGCTTGATCAAATCGTAATTTTTTTTTGTCTAAAAGCTGAACCAAATTCTAAGGCAAGACGTGTAATTCGATCACATACTTACTGATATGGAAATGAACTAATTTTTTGCTTGAAATTGTTCAACAATAAGCCCTACAATTCATTTTTGTTATTATCAAAGTAAAAACTCAGTGTACTACACAAATTTCATTAATGTTCAACTACTTTTTAGGTTGGGTGAACAAAATAACACTCTAGACATGCAAGCCTGAAACTCCCATTTGTTTAGCCACCATCGTATCGTCAACAACAATCAACTCGTGGGGGTGTGGTTTGTTGTTGAAGCCTGGCGATTCTCAGAGCTCATGGTTTATAGTTGTTATTGGAAATAGATACAGCAGTGGTATAACTACTAAATGGCGTTTATGCAACAATACAATGGTGGTTATGAAAATATATCCAGGTGTAGGTCCAACCACTTATTTGCATAACCATGTTGTATTATGGTGATAATGCCATTAAACATTTTACATTAATTAGATATGTAGCACTGACCCAGACACACGACACCGACACGTAAATTTTGAAAAGTTGGAGGATACGACACGTTGGGGACACTTTTTAAAGAATATTTATGCATACTATTAGATGAGTAAATCTTCAAAAATGTGACTCTAATTGTAAATATGTAAGACACATATATCTTACATCACATTCATCTTTACATCTTTTGCAGAAGTATTTCAACAAAAAGCATTTCATCATTTATCTGTCCTCATAATCAAATAAACATCCTGGAATTGCCAACTATTAGAAACCTCACTTAAAAAGGACACAGAGTGCACATGGATGGACAAACAAGAGGGGCTGGCCCTTCATTCTGTTTACTTGTCCCTCAAGGTACGATTTTTGTGAAGGCGGTAGATACTACATTAACATTAGAAGTGAAGGATGCAATTCAATTCTTCTGTCATACAGAAAATAAGCCTTCCGTAAGTTTTAGTTATAGTCCACTATTTCGTTTAAAATCCCCAACTTGTTTGGAGCATTTTTTAGATTTCCTCCAGAGTGTCCAACAAAAATGTTGATGAAAAAAAAAAAATAGGTCACTTTATATTTGTATGTGGGATATGTGTCCGAAGAGTGTCAGTATCGGTGTCCGACAGTGGTACATGACCTCTACAAAGTTTCTGAGCTACATAGGCAATTAGTATACCATTTAGCATCCTTAGAATTTCTTGGGTACTTTTTTGCCCTATGGTTGCTTTGTTGTTTCAATATTATTTATAATGGAATTGTTATTTCTCGTTTATAATCCCTATTTGATTGTAAAATTTTGTTAGGCATTATCCCTTTGGTGTCTTAATACTGTTTATCACGGGGAAGTTATAATTATTTGTGCGGATGTGCCTATTTGATACATAAAAATGTTATGTTGAATGTGGATTGAGTGTGTACAGTATGCAGAATATATTTTATTTAAACTAATCCTGATGTGCCCGTCCTATAGGTTATTCATTGCATCTGTGTCATATTGGTCTCTATGCTTCAGAAGTGCACTTGATTGTTCGTAACTGTGGATGCTTTAGATCTTCACTTTTGTCCTTACTGTGGTTTGGCATAAGAAGGAATGCAGATGTGCAGTTCATCTTGCTGTCCGCTTCACTGTCCTGTTGACTAACACGTGGTGATATCCTATTAAGTGTCATATGGCCTTTGTAATGTGGCCACCAGGTTTTTAGAATAGTAGTTAGTGGTGAAAAGGCCTTTGATATAGCATTGTCCAATGTGGTGGCATCTTTTATACTTGTTGTACACAACAATGCACGTATGTTTGGTGCTCAGATGCTGCGTCAGATTGACTCTTTAGACACTTGGATAAGGGCATGGGGTACACCTCAGACATGTTTAATTGGTCATTACTTAGCAAGCATATTTGCTAATTCAAATTTACCATTAACCACGCGTAGAACTCTTAAATTACAGATGAAATACCCCAAGACACCTTGGAAGTGCCATTTATGCTTGAAAATAAAGAATTATACTGAAACGTGAACATTAAGTCGTGTTCCCATGACCCCACACTGGAAATCAGACGAATCCTACACTAGGACACATACCACACCTGACATTCTTACCCAGGTCCATTTAACATTGGTCACGGCCATGAAATTCTGTCCATAGTGAAACTAAAGAGTTGTGTGATGAGATAACAAAGGCAGCCTGATGCTTTATTGCTGAAATAACTTCTTGACCTGTCATGTATGCACTCTGGCTGTTAGCCGAAGAGTTGGGATTTGTGGGGGCTCACCGTAGATCCATCCTGTTGTTGCCACATTTAGTGTCATATTTTGCTGGAAGCCTGGTGTTAGATCCACTACTTGATCTTGAAGGATAAGGGGGTTCATAGTTGTCAAAGGCGCGCCTAGGCGAGAGGCGCACCCTTTGCGCCTGGGGTACACCCAGGCGAGGCGACTTGAAAAAGGCGACGCAAAGGCACGCAAAGGCGCAAGGCGAGAGGCGCAAAAAAAGCGCGCCTTTTTGAAGCGAGGCGCACCTATGTAAAAAAAAATCTGATCTCTACATCTCTCTCTCTCTCTCTCTCTCTCTCTCTCACGAACGAAGAACGTCTCTCTCTCTCTCTCTCTCAGAGCAAGAAGTCAAGAACGAAGGACTTTCGAACTCGATCAGCGTGAGAGCTCAAGTCGATCAAGTTGGCATAATGTCGACCTACATCTGACAAGCTAGGAACTCGATCCTGTATTCCTGTCCAAGCTAGGAAGGTACTCGACAAGAGCCCCGGTCTTTATCTCCAATTTTAATTATAATTTCAGCGTGAAGCCGTGAACTGTATTCGCTATGGATTTTAGTATTTCAGCCCTCCTTATTTCTTTTCCAATTTTTGAATTCATTTTTAAGAAAAAAAAAAAAGAAAAAAAAAACAGTGATTAGTACTTGCTTTAAATTGGGATAACTACTTGGTTTAATTTTATTTCAAATGGTGGACGCTTGTGTTTTGTTGATTTCGATGTATTAGTTCTACTCTATGCGAGAACCATAAACTATGTGCGATTTGGTAGATGTTTTTATGTATCTTTTGGATGGTATGCTATCTAAAACTCATTGGCTTAGTGTTATTAGTTAAAGTATTGCTATATGCTATTTTTTCTAATTTTTTTTTACATAGGTGTGCCTTGCTTCAAAAAGGCGCGCGCCTCGCCTCTCGCCTTAGTCCCCACAGGATTTTGCGCCTCGGTGCGCCTTTCGCCTTTGACAACTATGAGAGGGTTGAAGACATTGACAAGGCTTGTATTCTTTGAAATGCCATGTTGAATGTAGAACTTGATAAGCTAGTATCATTCGCTGTTTTATCCATTCCAGATTTTCATTCATATATGTTTCTGGCACTACCATTATATATTTGCCGCAGATAATGTACTGTTCTTTTGAAAATTTTTGTTTTGTGATAGTTATCATTTCAATACCACTCTGCAGGTATGGCCCATTTATATTGACTTAACATTTTTGGAACCAGTTGGACAACAGCTTAAGACCATTGGGAAGGTAAAATTCTTTGTTTCAGTAAATTTTCTCGCTATTTGTTCAAGTTCATTGGGTATGGAGCCTTTCAGAAATTATCGTTGTTTAATGTTAAGATACTCATACATGTACCAGAGCATATATATTATAAATATTTAAATATAAATAAATAATATATATATATATTGTGTGTGTGTGTGCGCGCGCGCATGCGTGCGTACATGCATGTGGGCAAGATGTCAAGATCTAATGGTGGTATTGATTCTTCCCAAACGTTGCCCAAGTGACTCAACTCCTTGACCTCCTAGTCACTATACCACTGGACCACACACGTCCTTTGGTCTAGAATGCAAATCCTTGATATTCTGCTGTTAAAAGTGCCAATCCACAAAAAAATTAGGCAATGAAAGTTAATGATGTAGGTTTAGTATATGGAACAAATAGTTAGATCCCAAGATTGGGTGGGGGGGGGGGGGGGGGGGGGGGGGGGTGGCAGGGTGCTTTTGATACATTTTAAAAGCTTTTCCGAAGTGAAAGATTTGTAACTTCAAATGTGTTGGACCAAAAGTGTAATAAAAAACGTGTGTGTAGCACACGTACACCATCGGTCAATAATCCATTTGATAGGATCCTAACCTAAACATTTAGGTTACAATGTAGGTTTACCCAAAAGTAAATTTAATTAAGAAAAATTTGCCATGTCCCCAGCTGTTTCTGTCTTCCGGTTTTCTGATAATTGCCTTGTCCCGTATTCATGTCACTATCCCCCATCTTGTCCGTATCCGTATCCATGCTACATAGATCAAGACAGCCACAGAATGAATAGGACATGCCAAAATGATTTTGGAAGATTTGTATTTTTACTTATGTTTAATATGTGAACAAGAACAAAGCAATCTAGATGAAGGTAATTGAAGCTGTGCAACATTTAACTAATGAAGTTGAAATGCATATGTTTCATAATAACAGAACATGACATCAGTTGGTCATTTATTTCTTCGTCCTGTCTTGATTAGAGAACTAAATTAACAGTGTTGGACACGTAATGAGAAGTATTTGAGGAGTGTCGGCATCCGACATGACACGGCTCCTCCTCTAAGTTGTCCGTGGGTCTTCGACAGTGTTCTAAAAGAAGGTCTAGAAGGCCGAGTACTCGCCGCCTAGGCGCTAGAAGGATCCTTGCCAACTAGCCCGACTAGACTGATTATCCCGACTAATTGCCGACTAGGCGCCGAGTACTCGGCCCTGGAAGCTAGAAGGTGCCCGGCCGCCCTGGGAGCGCCTAGCGAGTTTTAGAACCTTGGTCTTCGACCAACGCCTGGACTATCAACTTGTATTGCAGGGATGTTGCTGAAAGTCAACACTCTGCATCCTAAGTGGAAGAACAATTTGTTGCGTGTGGCTATGGTTCACCTTGTTGAACCATGAGTTTTGTGTTCCATATGTGATGCTCTGGGTAGACCTCAGTATTTCTTCCAGTAACCCATTCTTTCGAGTAGGATATTTTGCCTTTGTGGTTTTTAGTTATTTTGCATAAGTTAGAATAGACTCTGGTTTAGAACTACTTCATCACAGATACCAAATTGAATTGTGTTACGTGATAAGCAATGGTCTTAGGGTCGCCTTGAACATTTTGGGGCCATAGGCGAGCTCGTAACATGGGATCCTTATCCCTTACAGATCAAGTCTGAAAGTGGTTTTTAGTTATTTTGCATAAGTTAGAATAGACTCTGGTTTAGAACTACTTCATCACAGATACCAAATTGAATTGTGTTACGTGATAAGCAATGGTCTTACGGTCGCCTTGAACATTTTGGGGCCATAGGCGAGCTCGTAACATGGGATCCTTATCCCTTACAGATCAAGTCTGAAAGTGGTTTTTAGTTATTATGCATAAGTTAGAATAGACTCTGGTTTAGAACTACTTCATCACAGATACCAAATTGAATTGTGTTACGCGATAACGAATGATCTTAGGGTCGCCTTGAACATTTTGGTGAGAGCTCGTGACATGGGATCCTTATCCCTTATAGATCAAGTCTGAAAGTGGTTTTTAGTTATTTTGCATAAGTTAGAATAGACTCTGGTTTAGAACTACTTCATCACAGATACCAAATTGAATTGTGTTACGTGATAAGCAATGGTCTTACGGTCGCCTTGAACATTTTGGGGCCATAGGCGAGCTCGTAACATGGGATCCTTATCCCTTATAGATCAAGTCTGAAAACTGTCCTTGAATAATTAAAACATAATATAAAGCCTTCTTAATTCAATAATAAATAAATAAAAGTTAAAGTATTTAGTACAATGTGGCGACTTTTTGCTCGAAAATCCGGGTTCTCGCAGCGGCCGCGGGGGGGGGGGGGGGGGGGGGGGGGGGGGGGGGGGGGGGGGAAGATTGGAATGGGAAAACTATTTAGACTTTTTAATCAACTTTCTGCTAGTGACCGTCTTATGTATCGAAGTGATGGCTCCAAGTGCCTCCAACCCATGCAGGAAAACTTCTTGAGGTTCATTAAGCACTTTGGTCACATCCATTTGTGTGCACCACTTGTGTCGTGATTGGGTTCTATATTAAAACGTGAAGTTTGACTTTGTTGAAGTGTACAGTGAAATTTAGGTTTCCCATGGATGGATTTGTCATGTTCCCCAGTCGAGCCTATAACATACTTGCGGGCTCCCAGGCTATCTTTTAACATATTCTTTCACGTCTTTGTGCAACACAGGATGTAGCCTTTTTGCTTGGCATCCCATGCTTCTGCACATCGCTGATTTGTTTTTTGTTTTTTTTTTTTTTTTTGGTTGTGTTTGTGTGTTCAGATCGTGGACTCGGCTTTTGACATTATGGACAGCTCATTTGCGGATCGTTAGCAATTTGGGGTTTTCTTTCAAGTAAGCTGAAACGCTGATGTGATGTCGATTACAAGGAATGATCACAAACCTAGACCAGATTGCACACAAAAAAAAAAAAAAAAAAAACCTAGCCTAGCATCGCAAAGTGACGGGAGGGACCCCTCTTCTAGATGTAAATTTAGCATTTGTTGTTTCTATATTCATTATCTTAAGTCTAAATTCTTGGCAACTGGGGAATTTGGGATTGAAATTTTTTTTGTTATGTTTCTGAGAAATTTCAACTTTTCAGTGGTGAACTTTGGTTTGCTATACGTTCTTGGATTCTATGTTTCCTCGCTTCGGAGAGGGCTCTACCACAAACAAGTAGTTCACAATAATTATTGAACTCTGCAAACGTCAAAAAATGAAGGAATGCATATGTCTTTTTTGGTGGGGATAAGGCTCCATCTATTTTTCTTAGAAGGGACAGCACTTGATTTTAACACACAGCGGGGGATCCTGGGCCCAAAACGATGGCTTAATTTTGTAGGGCCCTTGCACATTTTGAACTGCTGCATCTACTATTTACTCCTCCCTGTGTCCCTTTTTGTTTTTTTTTTAATGGTTTTATGGTTTAGTTTATTGTCTCTTAATGGGTGTTTGAAAAGTTATTGGGTAAAAGTTAGTACAATTTCCATTTTGCCCTTAAAACTATATTTCAATGTGGAAGTTAGTAGGTTAAATGTAATGATGATGTCTACGTAAAGAGCAAATAATGGAAAACTGAAATTTCTCAAGTGTAAGTGTTGATGTCTACGTAAAAAGTTAAATATACGAAGCTAGGACACTTAAAAAATGGAATGAGAGAGTAAGTTGGATGGTGAGAGTAAGTTGTTTGGCAGCATCCTTATCCTACCATGTATTTGAACCATTGGTTCTGTTTTTTTGGTTAATTTGGGCGAAACCATTCGAAGACCTACAAACATGGACCGAGGGAATCTGTTGTCCTTGAGGGATAGCAGAGGTGATGCCCTTCCAAACGTTGTCGTTTCTTTGCTTTGAGGGGTCCCTCAGGACCCTCACTCAGTTTCGATTTAATGATTTATTAATTTTTTTTTGCGGGCCTCTTTTGGGTACCACAAAAGTGAAACTGCTTATTATTATTCTTATTCTTAAAATAATTTTTTAACGTATTTCTGCAAAAAATTAGATTAATCCAATATTAGTAGGGTCTTTCTCAGAATTCGTAGAACGCCCGTATGAATTACGAAGGTGTTGAAGAATTTTTTTCCTTTGCATTTATTGAGTGCGTTTTAAGAGAAAACAATCATGCAAAGATGATTACACCCTTAATTAGGTCCCATGTAACTCACGTGACTATTTTTTGATTACTCATACAAATGTATTAACGGATGGAGGAACATCGTATTGACCGAAAGTATAAGACTTAAAACATCAAAATTAAGACCTAAAACGTTAAAATTGAAAGTAAAATGTGCAAAGTGACATGGAATAGAAAGTGCAGGTGCAACCGTGCAAAGTATAGCTCATGATTGAATTTACCAGCAGCCCATGTAAACACTGACTGAGACCCATGGGAGGATTAAGACACAAAAAGCTGAGGTATTCGAGAACAAAAGCTGAGCCATGTATGACCACACAGAGCTGGAGTAGGGAACAGCAACATTAAATATGGTCAATTGGGTCATCCATTTAGTCACACGGGACAAGTTGCAGAATCAATTATACCCCTGGTCTTCCAACATGTCTCTTCTTTTCTCGTGGTTTCAACTGTCGTGTTCGGATAAGTTTATGAGCATTTTAGCTATTCTCCTCCCCGGTCTGGTCATAGGCAAACCGTCCACACCGAGAGTAGAAAATTCACAAGAAATTTCTCTCATGCGACCTGACCCTAACAAATTGCCAAGTTTTGAACAAACGTTTGGATTTCCGAGTCATCACTGTTGCCACTTAAGTTACCTCTCGAGTTTCTTCAAACATTTCTCTGGTGGTTATGAGATTCCAATAAATAAGTCCATATGCTTGGATAAGTTTACGAGCATCTCCCCTATTCTCCTCCCCAGTCTGGTCACAGGTAAACCGTCCACACCGATAGTAGGGGATTCACAAGAAATTTCTCTCATGCGACCTAGCCCTGACAAATTGCCAAGTTTTGAACAAATGTCCGGATTTCCGAGTCATCACTGTTGCCACTGAAGTTACCTCTTGAGTTTCTTCCAACATGTCTCTGGTGGTTCTGAGATTCCCAAAAATAAGTCCATATGCTCGGTTGTAGGATTCAAATCAACTTATATGATTTTGGACTGAATTGTAACTTTCCAAAAGTGTCCCGATTCTATTTTAGCTAATCATTTTGTCAAAGTGTTAGTTACATTCGTCAATAGATTCGCAATCCTGTTTTTATTCTGTTAATATATTCTTACTTTCTTCTTCTTGTCCTTACATCGAATCTTTTTGAATTTTTTTTTGGAAATGTAAAGTGAACAAAGTGATGTAATTGTTAAAAACACATTAAAGAGGTTGATAGAGTAGCATTTTGAATTTTGAATTTTGAATTTTTTTGGAGTGAGGCAAATAGATGGTCCAAGAAAAGAAAGAAAGAATCATGCCAAATCAGACCAATAGGATCATGAAAACTGCTAGTAACCCTGTACAAGAGACACCAGAGCAGGCAGAATGAGAGGCAAGCAAGAGAAACAAAAGTAAAGTAGATTTGAAGCTCTCTTGATGTAACTCAAACCACTTTGCTTGCTATGCTAACAACCTCAAGATCTTCCTTGGGACTAAAAATTTAAAAAAAAAAAGAGTTAAAAGGTCTTCCTTGGGACATGAAAGAGCCAGTTAGATTGGAATATGGGGGTTACAATCTTCTGATTTCATACTACTAGGAGGCATATAATGTGGTGACATACAAAAATAGAAAAGATGACAAGGAAGTTAGAAGAGAGTAGAGAATGGAATCAGAGGAAGGCCGCCTTGGCGCGTCGCTCCCGAACATAGCATCAGAGTTGTCTTCATTGCTCTCCGACTCTAAAATCGTTCCACCACCACTCACGCCATTGTTTCCGGAAGTCCACTTGCTTAACTTGTTGCTCCTGCTCATAACCAGCAACCTTATGTTATATATACATACTGGAAAAAAGATGTATCTTGTTGCTAATATTATATGCAGATGGCGAAAATAATTTTTTCCCCCTTGGTTTCGGCAAAATTTCGCCCTTGAACATTTCAGGTAGGAGCATCTCCTTTGCAGACTGTTGAAATGAGGCTGCTAATGATCAAATTCATGCATGCCATATTGCCAAAGTATTATAATTTGGAAATCTTGCTCCTGGGTAAAAATGTCATTTTATTTTTATTTTCCTAGTTCTCCCACTCAATGCCATATACACGTTCTATGTCGGGATCCCTAACAAGGGAGATCCCGGCATATTTGCCATAAAGTTTGGATTTTTCCATTTTTTGCAATTGCAACCCTTGACAAACCAAAGAATGAATTGTGTCTGAGAAAGGGAAAGAGAGACAGAACGGACCTGCCGCCAAGGACACCGGCGTTGAGGGTAAGCTGGTCAATGAAAGAAGCAGATTTAGGCTCAACACTGTAGGCCTTCTCGTACTTGACCTCCACACCTTCACCTGATGCCACAAAGTATGCTCCATTTACCATTACGTCCCCCTCGCTCCTCCAGTTCCAGTCCCTCCATTCCTCCTCCCCTGTGTTCACCCTCTTTGTCACCTACACTCCACCATCCAAAAAATACCATGTAAGTTTAGTAGACCCAAAGCGAGAGAAAACAACCTAAATGACTCGATAAAAATACCGAAATATTAGGCGAAAACGAGCTTAATTTACCTCTTTAGCGTTGTAATTGAAGGGAGCAATGTAACGATTCCCCTGGCTATTAATGGTGGGATTCCCGCTCCCACCAATGGCGTACATCTCCCACTGCGTAAAATCGTTGTTGACAACATGAATATAGCCTCGTCTACACCTGGGCATGCGCTGGATCAACTTCTGGCCGAAGTGATTGAAGGCTATGGTGACCTGCATACCAGAGTCGGGCAAGTAGGCGTCGCTGTGACCCAGTAGCATCACCTCGTTGTGGTGGGAGAACCAGTTATTGGAGATGGTGATCGCCGTGGAACCCATTACAGCATCGATCAGCCCGTCCTTGCAGTGGGAGAGCGAGCAGTGGTCGATCCATATGTCCCTGGAGTGGTTCACACACAAACACACACACACTGAGAGAGGCTAAACTGAACTGAATATATTAGACACAGAAATTTATGTGCAGTGCAGGAATCCAAATCAGAGTTTGTTAAGTTCTAACAGGTTTTATGTTCGTTCGCTACTTTGAAAAACCAAAATTCAAATTTTCCGCATTTCAGCCTTAAGCGGTTCACCTGATGGTCTTGGCTTTTAACTTATTGATTTGCTCCCTCCTGTAAGGTCCAGCCAGCATGAAGCATGACTTCACGTGGGATCTGGGGGGCGTAGTGAGCAATCTTGACTGAGTGATCTCCGCAATCGAAGATTCAGATTCGCCTAAGCACCTTCACCGGTAAAACGTATACTTTACCAGTAACAGTATATAAACATATCTGAACTATTGATGGTCGAAATAGATAGCTTGGATGCTCATTGTACGCCTGTAGTGAGCAAGGCCCCCTGGGTCCATTGACGTATGGATGTGAAAAGGGCTTTGGAGGGGCTATAGAGATTAGTCTAAGATACGCAACCTTCTATTGCCAAACAAAAAATCCCACATTTCTACCTCTCTTGTGGAGTAAACTGGGGCGGTACCCAATTGAGTAATCACTCCCTCTTCCTCTCAGGTTAGAGAAGGGTAGAAGAGGAATTTTATTGTAAAAAAATACTCTCTTGTGGAGTTGTTTCAGTTTAGAGAATGATTTTTACGCCCTTTTTTTTTCCATTTTGTATTACTCCAATTGCATACCCTTTCTTTGTCTTGTAATGCATTTAAATATTTGAAAAAAATCAATTACTACAGTAGAAAAAAGAGGGTGTGACTGTGATATCATTCCCCTTCAGTTATTGGTCAAAAAAGTGTTTCCGGTTTGTCTGTTAATAATGATATGAATTGAGATAGTGAAAAGACAAGGGTAAGGACAGAAAAAAGAAGTAGAATTTGACTTTTTCATTTCAGATGATTTCTTTTTCCCCATTTGGGGCTAAATATTTTTGCTTTGCTAATTTTCCTCCCTCATACTGTAAAATTTAAACTCCAAAATATTTAACTATTTTGTCATTCGTGTTTTTATTAGTGATTTTTTAGCTAACTAATTACTAGCATTTATTTTTACCTTTTCGGATGTACATGACATCTCTCTATTCAAATATTTAAAAAAATTGTTAAAATATTTTAAAAAACTGACTCAAGACCAAAAAATATGCAACACCGTATAACTTTTTTATCTCATAAATTGGAGCAATTTTTCAGTGTCAAGCGGGTACCACGTGATACTCGTATGCGCGATCTGGAACGGCCATTTCGGCTTTAGACGCTCCGGATTATGGAAAAAGAAACAAGAGGGGGGGAGTTTCGATCTGGGCCATTCAATACACTTTTGAACTGTCTAGATGTAATGTTTGAGTACAACGTACGCTCGGCGGCCACGTGGTACTCATTTGATGCCCAAATTGTTTTCCATAAACAGTACTACTACTTCATATAACATGACTTTTTTTTTTGGACTTGAAATTAAGTGTTGGCCAACGATTGCTGCTTGTACACAAAAGAAATTTACCTGGATCCAAATATGGATATTCCGTCTCCATCGGATAACGTTCGCCATCCAAAATGAGTGGGGCTAGATCGGACATTGGCCTCGCCCGATTGGTAACAATGATGGACATGGACATTATGAATGATGACATTGGTGATGTACTGGAGCGTAATACACCCACCCCCAGTTATGTG
Organism: Vaccinium darrowii; assembly: GCA_020921065.1. NCBI lineage: Eukaryota > Viridiplantae > Streptophyta > Magnoliopsida > Ericales > Ericaceae > Vaccinium > Vaccinium darrowii. The sequence goes on from CM037151.1 coordinate 21,956,175, forward strand.
CACGTTAGCGCCGCGACCGTCGAGGGTTTTATAGCTGTTGAAAATGAGCTCCTGAGAGAGGTGGATGAGCATGTTGGCGGCAAAGACGATCCAGAGGGGCTCCGTCTGGATGACGGCGTAGCGGAGGGTACCGGGGCGGGGCGTGACGGCGTCGTGGTCGGAGGAGTCGGTGACGACGTAGAAGCGGCCTCCTTTCCCGCCGAGCCCGTGCTGGCCAAATCCGATGGCGCAGTCGGCAAGACGCTGGCGGTTGAGCGGCCAGTTTGGGTCGCAACGCCAGCAGTCGTCGATAGGGTTTCCGGTGAGGCAAGTGCTTGACTGGTAGTTGGTGGTGGTGGATAGCATTTGTCTTCTTGACAGTGAAACATTAACCTTTCTGCAGATTTTTAGTACAAGGTAAGGAAAATGAGAGGGAAATGCTATTTTTTTTTTTAGACAAATTTTGTCCTGAATAATGCTCTACAAGGAAAAAAGACTATGAATAAGATCATAATGAGGGTACCATTCACCCTTATCAACCCGAAGGGTTGGCAAAAGTGGGAATGAAAAAATAATAAGTACTTGACCATGAGGTCAAGTGTGCGAATCCACAAAGGCCAAGAAGAGTTATGCCTTGTCGCCATCTTTGAGTCCAAGAATTAGTGGAGGTACACTATGGACCAGACATCCGGTTTCAAAAAAAAAAAAATACTCTAAACATTTAGTGAGTGTGAACAAAAATCACACTTGAACTAGTATGCTCAATTATTATTATTTTTTTATTTTTTCTTGCTGTTAATGCTCACTAGTAGCTGTACTTTTACACATGAACTTTACAATTTCGAGCTTGATGACTTTGTGATATGCAACCACAATTTGTCACACATAAACAATTGGAAAATAATCAAAGAAAGGGCGCAGGAAAAGAAAAAGCGAAAAAGCAGAAATGACATGCATTGGATGCTACGCTACAAACCTAAAAAAAAATACTGTAAAAGTGTTTTGGAGCCACTGAAAAATTGTAGAATAAAATAAATTGGCAGTGAACAATGAAGAAATTTCACAGGCTTATTAGAGCAACAGAACTAATAAACAGAGACAGAGCATAGCATACTTATGAGCTCCCATACATTTCCAAAAATAAGACTGATTTAGAAAATCGAAAATTAGATCATTAAAAAGTCACATTTACAAAAAAAAAAAAAAAACATGGGTAGAAAAGTTAAAATACAAGACAGATCCTCCCTCCTACATTGTAAATAGAGCCCAAAAAAAAAAATTACCAAATAAAAAAAATGGAAAAGGGAAAAAGAAAAAAAAACAATACAGTAATAAGTTAGAAAATCAGAACATTCAAGAAGCACATTGAGCTAAAACATGGATGTGGTACCTAAAAGTGCAAGACAAAGCCTCCTACATTGTAAACAGAGCAGCTGAGAACCAGAGGAAGAGAGTGAAAGAGGTAAAGAAGAAGAGTAAAAGTCCTGAGAAAAGAGTGAGAACCAGTTGTTTGTTTTGCTACTCCATTTTTCATACCTTTGAACTTCTTGGACAATGGCATCAGGGTTAGGGTGCTGACCCGGCAAAGTAAGGTTGAGCATTGCCATGGAAAATGGAGAAAATGAGCTCAGAACAGAGATCAAGAAAATGCAGGTCTTGTGGAGCATTTTTTTGGGGTTTTTTTGGGGGGTGAAGAAGAAGAGAATCGTACCCAATGTGTCTGATGAAAGTTAACGGATAGTGTTGAAGAGATGATGGAACTGTTATTGACAAATGTGGGGGAAATGTAAGTTGGTTGTGGGGAGTGTAAATGAGTTGGTGAGTGGAGGAGGAGACAATGGGGGAGCCGTTTCACACTCTCTCTCTTCTTCTCCAACTCTAGAGCCTCTGCTTTTACTCCTTTCAAAGGAGTCCTTTGTGTCATAATTTATAATTATTGTAGCAGGATCTTGGGGATTCAATTTAGGGCAACTAAAAGGGAAAGCAACAGTGAGAGACCAGTGTGTGTTTTCTTTGCAGTTAATATGGAGAGGGCTTCTGTAGTGATAGTCTACTCACATCTGCACCGTGTTGACTATATTCAAGAGGCAAGATTCTCCAAGTTTTGGTTGCGGATATGTTGTCCCAAAAATTTTGTCTCGACTTTGTGTCTCGTTCATCCGAGTTGTCCATCTGAGTACTCGACTGCTGAGATTCGCAGATGAATGTATATGGCTCAGATTTGTTTGGGGTGAGATAGAATCTGAACCGTTGATTGCTCAGATGGACGGAACAGGGAGTTGGGACAAGAAGTTTGGGACAGCGGATCCGCTTCCCCAAGTGTTAGGCTCAGCTCATAAATGTTGAAATGCATTCAAACAAGCTTTAGAATTTTTGGGTTTTTGCTTTTATTTAATTTTTTCACGTTAGATAATTTTGCGCGTCAAATTTTTCGTGTATTTTAATTCGTCTCGACGTGAGAAATCGAAATAATACAAAATTATGAGAATTATTCAATTTTTTTGAAAAATATCCAACCAAAAACTAGCTTAAGTCGACTTGTTAAGACAAGTCTACCCATGGGGATGGACTTCTTAAGACAAAACTAACCATATTATTACACATATTGCCACAAATGTCCTTGAATTGTTTAACCTGAGAAACCTCAATTGCTGTTGGCCCTCCTGATTTCCATCCATATTTGTGTGAGTTTGGAAGACTTTATCAAAACCTCAGGAAATGAGCCATATTCTTAATTACTCCGTTATTGTTACTTATTTATTTTTTCAATGTGACACCAATATTTCTTTTCTTTTTTTTTTTCAGAAAACAAAAAACAATTTTAGCGCCAACGAAATTTTGTTTATCAAATTGAGAGAAATAAAAAATAAAACTTTGAGAGTTGGTCGCCAATTAGTCCTCTAATAGTTTGGCTGAAATAGTGTTCTTGTATTAGGGTAAAAGTGGAAACAATTGATTTTAATCCAATTCTCTCAAATCAAAACAAACATGTTATTAACAATTCAATGATCTAATCGACTAATCCTATGCAAAACAAACAAGAAAGAATTCATCTCCTCATTAATAATCCCAACTCATAACCAATCTCAATCCTAAGATCACTTTATTATTAATCCCTTAAAATGAAACCTCGTATCAAACATGCCCTAAAATTGTAGGAATTGGGGTTAGAGCATATTTAAGATGCGCAGTGTTTGGTCCCACCCAATTGGAATTCTGACTCCATCTCCCTCCTATGCTTATCCTTCTAACTTCCAAGCTCGTGAGTTCAACTCTCACCGTTTCACAAAAACTCTCTTGGGGCTTCTAGAAGTTTATAGATCTATGGAACCTGAACTATAGTCTTTGATTTTTTGAAAGGCGAAAGAAAATTTACTAATGTTTAAAGATGATACAAAGATTAAAAGGCCAAGAGATGATGATATCATATCCTAAGCGAAGCTAAGAACAATCTCGTGGCCCAATACCCAAACCCAAGGTTAGAAAAAAACCAACAAAGGGAGCACCCATTGGGACAAGTCCACACCTAATGGCCTTAGCCCAAGAAGGGCCACACCAGATACAACAATCAGCCCAAACACCTAAATGGCCTAGGCCAATAAAAGCCAAACCAGATAAACAACAAAGCCCAAGTCTTAAAACCCTAAACAACATCCAACCAACAATACCCACAAAAGAGGCAGCCGCCCCCACCACCCTCATAGGAATCCAGGGAACGAGCCCTTGTTGCTGCCCCATTGAACAGCCTGGTTGCTTCTCTCCAAGACACCATAGCCAGGAGCTACACTAGCCAACCACGTTGGAGTGACGGAACAGCCACCAAAGGCTACCATCCGCCACCACCAAACAAACACCCCTTGTAGCCCAATCACCAAACGCCTCACATAGCTGCAGAAACCAAAACCTAGAAAACTTCACCAACAACAAAGTGACTCGAAGAGAATCGGCCGCCAACGAGACCTCGAACCCTTTGATGCTTATATGGTCGTTAACATTAAGATCTCGAAATTAGTCGAGATTTATATAGTTGCGAATATAGGAACTTGAAAATGTATATCTTCTCCGTCTCACAAAGATTGTATATTTTAATTATTCACATTTCTTACAAAAATATCTATATTTTATGATTTATATTATTATCTATATTTTACATATAATATGAATTGTGTTCGATAAATCTCACTTACTTTTATCAAATATATATTTTTTAAAATCATAACAAAATTACAAATCTCAAAATATATGCAATATCTATTATCATGTACAATATTCTTTGCAGTCCCAGGGGAAAAACATGTCGTTTTCCATATTAAATTTGCTATTTCTGTTAGAATATTCTATCTTAGTGCTATATTGTGCTCTTTTAGGTTTGATATTTTATGATAACTCTTGGCCTTCGGGCACCTCGACTAATTCTCTATATATCAATGTTCACTAGAGGGGGATTGAAGTTTGGATTTCGTACGGACTCACTCCACAAGAGTTGATAGTATGGTGGAGTAAGCTTTTTGTTGCATGATGTGTGAGGTGTTATTACGCTTGGAGTGTTCTTTCATTTCTGTTGAGAATCCAATTATTTTGCTCTTATCCTTGAAGGCTTGGACGTATCCTATTTCTAGAGGTTTAATGGTCCACATTCGAGACAGTGAAGTGGTAAATTTGTAAATTAAAATACTATAGGTTTTGTTTTTTAATTTTTCTATTAAAACCTCTCATTGGTTTTGCCCCGTAATTAGCTACCAGCGTGGTAAACAGTTCCCAGAATTTTTGGGTTTTACCCGCATTTCAGGGCCCTCACTAAATTAAGACTATTCATCCTACTTGACTTTTTCCATTTCATTTCTTGGCGCCAAATATTAATTTATTTAACATTAGTAATGTTCACCTCTTTTTAAGACTCATCACAGGCTTTTTGTAAATTTTACTCCAGTTTGCCTTTCTCTTTTTGTTTCCTTTTGTTTTGTGGGATTTTCACTTGATTTTTGGCTAGACCCTTTTTCTAAGTATATAGATATTCTTAAAAAAATGTCACATGTTTTGATCTGTAATTTTGAGATAAGTTTCGGAGACAATAGTTTTATAGGAGTATAAATTTACGTAATTTTGTCTTTGGTCAATTTTTTTAATATTTTAACAATTTTTTTTTAATGTTTGAATAGATGTAACCTCTATACATCCAAATTAAAAATAAATAAATAATATACTTGATATAAAATCATTAAACATAAAAACACGGATGACGAAACAGTAAAAAAATTTAGTGATACATTTTCTAATCTACAAACTAAACAACCTTGCATGGACATAATATCTTCAAACTCTAGAAGAAATGTTGTCAAATAAAGAATGTACGGTAGTGATACCAAAAAGTGTTATGATTTTAGCGAGATACAATTTTTATGTACTATTATAAAAAAAAAAAAAAATTATGCACTCTCTCCAACAAATTACGTATTTGTTCATAAAATATTATTACTTGTTTCTACACATACAGTTCATCCTCACGCACACACAATGACACAAACACACACACATTTGTATGCATATACACAGAAAGAGCAGTAAAGATTATCGGTGGTAATTGTCTGATTTGAGTTGGCAAAACAATGGTGATGCAGTTTTGTTAAGAAATTCAATGATGAAATTAACCAAAATTTTTATCACACGGGGTCGGTAAGGAATTGTCTGATTAATTCAATGCGTCACTAAATACAATATTGGCACATCTCTACTTAATAGCTTAAACTTTTGAGTTGGACATAAAAGTTATCATATCGTATCAGAGCATAACCTATTTCAAACCATTCCTCATGACAAACTCAATAAAAGACTGCATAAGGGGGAGTTTTCCAATGGATTATTTGATTTTATCATCTTCGATTTTATCATCATCTTTTACGAATGGATAAAAGAAAGGTGATTTTATCACACTATATTATCCACAACTATTATCACACTAGATTTTATCTATTGGGAAAACACTTGGCTTTGTTTGGTTGAGAATTTTGAAAAGAATATTTTGAGAAATATTTTTGAGATAATGTTTGGATAGGTTTTTGGAAAAAGTAATAATTAGAGAGAGGTGTAATAATTGGAGAGAGATAGAGAGAGAAATGAAAATAATGATTAGAAAGAGAGGTATGAGTAGAGAGAGAAATGTGATTAATGATTGGGAAGATGAGAGATGAAGAAAGAATCTTTTTGAAAATGTGAAGTGAACACAGTGTGATTTTATCACCCCTTCATAAAACATCAACTAAAATCAAATTTCTCATTTTATCTCATAAAATTCATTCAAAAACTCCCCCTAAGAGCATCTCCAATGAGTTAGCTAAATTTCCATGGCTAAATGGTTGTTTTTGATAATAATGTGACCCACTTATAGATCAATAAATAATCATTAGCTATTGAGTGGGTGGTCACTCCAATAGACTTGGTAAATTTTATTATTTGAAACTAAAAAAATATTTTTTGAACCAAGCGGTTTAAACCTAGACAAACAGAAAATATTTTTTTATCTAAAATTTGAGTCCAAAAAATTTAATGACTCCATAAACAGGTCGTAACACTTATAAAGTGAGATATTGAGCTATAACATTATAGGCCATTTTAAAATTTTAGTATTCACACTAACGAGCGATTTATTGGGCCAAGAAGAGGCTTTCCAAGATATGATATATAGAAGTCAATGAATAAAGGCCACATCGGCAGCCATCACTCTGACCATATGTTGATGTTTCTGCTTTTGTGCTCTCACTAGGCAGTAATTGTGTTGGAACTCTTAGGAAAAAAATTAAGTAGGCAAAAGTAATGAGTTCTGCAATTTTCACCAATCACAATACGTATAAAGCACCACATGGAGCTTGAACGAAGAATAACTTCTCGTCGTCATCCATTCACAACATTTTTGTGAAAATGTTTCTAAGAGTATTTGTTTCATCATAAAATAATTTATTCCAGTTCTCACTGTCAAAGTAGAAGAAAGATAAAGGAGGACTTGTAATATTACGTTCTCCTACTTAAAAATAAAAAACATTCCACTGATGCAATAATTGTGAATATTCCTTTCCTCCGCTACTGGTAAAGGTGAATAACTGAATACTCTTTCTATCATCCCTTTATCCAAAATGGGGCCGCGCGCGCCCACCACCACCACCAACACAAGGCAATCTTCTATGTATGCATCTTCACCTTATAATAGCATCTCTAGTAGTACAATTTATACAATTGAGCCTAAAACCTGTATTTTCAAGAGTTAGAATGGTACACTTTCGATAGCCTCTACAAAAAAAAAAAAAAAAAATCGTTATTATTGTATAGTAATTTAAACACAAGTTTTTACCTCTTAATTCTTTTAGACCTAACTATTTATCGAGGAGAGAAGGTATAAATACAAAAGGTGATGGTTGGCATTTAAAGATTGGGTGATTCTATTGGCAGCTCGTTTTTTGCTACATACAACCCAATTGCTACATACAACCCGGCTAAGGTGGCAAATCTCTTTATTTGCTACATAAAACGTCGTAAACTTCCCAAACTATCCTTATAGTATTTTTCTTCTCCAAATTTGATATCACCTCTCATTCCACTGTAGAGTATGATGCAGCGGATCAAACAAAATCTTTTATTGCATATGCTAACTCTTGTACATACACTCCGCACTCACTTCACTTAACAATATCTAGGCACACTCTTTGTGCTTACTCATTAGGTGGTCTCTCCCCTACTTGGGTACTCTCCCACCCAAGGGGTGCTTTCATCACCACCAAGGTGGTACTTCCTCACCACACATCACAAATGAGACTTTCCACCCTTTATATAGCCATCCACCTCCTCAATGGACGGCCAAGATCATTCTCATCCAACAGTCCATCTTCTTCATCTAGAATCCTCCTAGAAAATATCTTTTCCTCCTCACACCTCCACAACATTCTAGAACTCTCCACACAAGTCTAGCATGTAGTGGAGTTTTTCATAACCTTCTTGAATATTCCGGAACTCTCTAGGCTCTTCCACTTCTAGAATCTTCCAGAAATATCTAGGACATTCTAGACCATTCTAGATTTATCTAGATTATTCTTCGACCTTCTAGAGAGTTCTTCATTATTCTAGAATTCTCTCGAACCTTCCGGACTATTCTAGAATTCTCTGTTCTATTCTGGAGGATTCTAGATCCATGATCTATTGAGAGTCAAGTGTTGACTCTCAACATCCACATCCACAGTCACCACCAACGGCCCCTCCCACACTAGTACGCAACCACCACACCACTTGTAGTGCACGACCGATGACCACTCCTGAGACCACCCCATCCTCTTATCTGCTCTGTTTTCTGTACACACACACACCCACAACTGGGGATATATATATAAATTTGCATACATAAAAGTGTAATGATTTGATTTGCATTGAGGAGGTTCGAAAATTGGTAATGATTTGGTCGTAATTTTAGAAAAGATATCGCCAAAATGGACCTCCAAACGGGAATTGAATACCGAATTTCTTCACCATATTCAGTAAACAATTCCCCCAAAACATAACCTTTGTCGGCAATTATAAGTTGAAACATGGTTCAGACATTAACTCCCGAAATTTGATATATATTTAGGGGTTTAACTGCCGAATTTTTTGCATAATTTCGATAGTTAATTACCAAAAATATGGATGTTTTTCGGAACTTTGCTACCGAAAACAAAGCGAACACAAACCTCTCCTACAAATTAATGAGTTAACTCTTGGCTTGTTTTTTGGTCGAAAATCTTCTCTCTCCAAACTTTCTTCTTCAAAAAGTAATGAGTGAGATTCATCTAGGGGATTTGTTAAGAGAGATGAGAAAGGAGAAGGAATGTATTCAGTTTTGCTTGGATTGAGGAGTATTGAGGAGAATGAAAGATTAAAATTAAATCTAAAGGAAGGAAGAAGAAGATAACTGTGAAGAAGAGGGGGAAGAAGAAGATGATGAATAATTTACGGGGCAAGATCGTCTTTATACATGAGGGGATTTGGTATTTATTTTTACTGAGCTGCATGTAGCAATTCTCAGGTTGCCAATAGAATCACCCTTAAAGATTCTTCTGCAACACCTAGCTAAAACTTGACTGAATATTTACCTATATCTATTAATAGTTCTACACACACACACACACACACACACACACACACACACACACACACACACATATATATATATATATATATATATATATATATATATATATATATATATATATATATATATCCTTCCTTGAACCTTAAGGGATTGTCAAAGTGGACTTGCCTTGGGACTTATGAGTTTTCTCCCGTCTAAGGTTTTAGGTTCGATTCCCCTTGCCAGCAAATTCTTGGGGTCAATGGGGGTAGAGGTGTGCACGGCACGACCCATTTAATTTCGTGCCAACCGTGCTTCGTGCCGTGCCATGCCGTGTTGTTTCTTAATCGTGTCGTGCTATGGCAACCCATTTACTTAATCATGTCGCGTCATGCCATGTCATTTTGCAATCGTGTCGTGTCGCGCTGACACATCTCCGAGTTTCGTCGAATTTTTTTGTATAATCTATCCAAGTTTCGTCGGGAAAAAAAATTTGTATAGCTATTTTTTTTTTGTATAATCTAGCCGAGTTTCAGCATATTGAGATTCTCAAAATATTTGTATTGATTTATTAAAAAGTGTATAACATACATATAATTAGAAAATCCGTCATTAAAAATTAATTTTTTTTGGTACATTAAAAATTGGTATTTGTTGTGCCCTGCCCTAGGCCGTGTCCCGTGTCGTGTCGTACTGTGCCGCGTCTAGCCCACTTCTGTGCCGTGCCCGTGCCAGTCCAGCCTGTTTGACACTTCTAATTGGGGGGTTATGTCTGGTCATTACCTCCAGGACCCAGAATTAATTGAGATGCGCATAAGCTGACTCGGATATCCTGTTGTCAAAATATATGTATCCTTTATTCAACGTAGGCCGGTTACATCTTGACATAAAACCACAAAATCAATCAACTACTCATTCCGTTCCATTTTATTTGTTCTCTAAGAAAAACTCAACCTGTTATAGATATGCAATTAATGTATGTCTTCTATGCATTTGCCGTACATATGCAACCAATACACAACTTTACTCTTAATAACACAATAGGCTAACTTCAGCATTTTCTATTTTATTTTCTACAGTATATCGATCTTTGTCCAACAAATACCAGAAACCATACCTTTCATCTTTGCTGACCTGTAAAACGCGGATAATCTATTTTAACCACCAAAAACTCAAATGATCTTAATTATTACTAAGTAACTTTTGTCTCAATAAATTGCGGGGTATCTTTGAAAATCACAGCATGGGATCTTTTTGTGCGTGCTTGTGTTCACCTTTTTATTCTTTCTCTGTTGAATAGGTATTTCTGTATGTATGGTGCTTTTATATATCTACAGAGAGTACAGACTACAAAGTAAAGAAAGTGGTAGGGCTGCACTGTCTGGTATTCCATCTCTTAATTCCACTACCCTCGGGTCTTGAGCAAAGTTAAAATTTGGTTACCTAAATTATTTGCAAATACCGTATACAATTTGCTTTTATTTTTTTATAACCACTAATAAGGTGTCCGGGCCAACTTTCGTTCACCTCGACTAATCTTGGGATCATAAATCTACCATTTATTGTTTTTCGTATTTCATTATTGGGTGTGTGGTGATTTCTCTAACAACAGAGTATGTACATTCTTCTCCTATTTATAAGTCCTAAGGTGAGACGTGTGTTGGTTGGGCGAACGGGACCGGCATGACAGGAGTAGGCGTGGATCATAGTATCGTGGGAAGGTAGTGGCTGTCACCCCATAAATCTCAATGGCCATCTCAACAGGAACGCGCGCTCGAACAAGTCGAGCGCAACTCGCAGACCGAGCAGCCCTGACCATGCCAACCAGGCTGTCTCAATTTGGATTAACGAGCGATTTTAGAACCAGCCACGTGTCCCGTAGAGCTCTGGAAACTTATCCAAATACTGACCCATCACAATTTATGTTAATACGTATAACGTTCGTATTTCCTTAATTGTGTGGTAATTAATATTATTCCTTATTCGATGTGCTTTTGGCACATGGTATATCAATGGCAGATGCAAACTATTCAACCTCATTTTTGACTCTTTATTACAGGTGGGTCCTTAGTGCGTGACCAAATCTTCTTTGTGGGTCTCACACATTATGCTACTCCTCATGAGCAGTACAAAAATGCAGATTTGTTGAAGGTTTTATTTGACTTTGTTTGGATTGCTTGTGTTGCGTTAATGGTAGCTTCTTTGTCCTTCAAACTCGGCTGATTACAAACAGGTTCTTATATTAATGCCAAACAAAACCCAACAAGGTCAGGCTCGAATTTGGAGCTAGGGAACCAGTAATTTGGCGCTACTGAACCAGTAGCTTCTAGTAGGCAAGGATCCGGAGATCCTATTGTACATTTTCATGCTATACCGCTTTACATGAAAGAAAAACAACACCTTTTTAATTGATGCTAAAAAATCTTCGCGAAGCAAAACGCTGTTGTCTTCTCCAGTTGAAATGAAAACCCAGTTCTCCATGAATCCTTCGAATCTTCAATACCCATCCAGAGAACTTTAATCAAAGACTTCATAAAAAAAAGTCGAATTTCAATTAAAAATGTCCCCATCTCACATAGATCTCAAAATCAACCTATAAATTGTGATAAACTAAACTAAGCCTTCTCTCGTGTATTAGTGACACATCACAGTATGAAACCCAAACATGGTTACCAAATGTAGTCACCAAGGTCATTGGAGTTTCCGAAATCAACTGTGCTGCAAAGTTTCTTTTTTATTCTTTCTTTTCTTTTCTTTTATTCATAGTTCTCGATCGAAGTGACAGATTTTTCATAATTATGCTTATCCAAGTCCATAAAGACAAAGAAAAACTGAGAGTATCTTTTGACATTGAGGTGGCTTAATCCATGGGGCTACTTCACTAACAAAAACGTAGCTGACAAAGCACAACTGTGGCTGGTATGACACTCTTGGCGGATATAGAAGATAATGTACTCTAATAACACTTTATGTCATTGAACACAATTATGGGCCCAAATAATCCGAATAGGGCTTCAAGCCCAATCAAGCAAAGAGAGAAAGCTCTGAGGCCCATTTCGGATCAGCCCAGGCCCAAGCCGAACAGCAAGACGCATACCCCGAGCGGTGTACCGAACAACGGGAATCAAGGGCCCTATAGGCCAGGGTCGTGGATATTGGATCCTCAGGTGCGGGTCAGTTCCGCGTGACCCGAGGAAATGTAGTTCTTGCTCACATGCATGGCAAACTTGCTCGTAATCACGAGTAACATCCTTCAAAAGGTTGGGACACGTGTCATCGGAAGATTGGTTGCATGTGCCGACGCAATGATGCTCGGTTACGTCTACAATGACGTCATCCGAGCAGTTACTGTGCGTGACGTGCACGAGGACCTTGGAGGGCAAGTCAGATTTCACCTATAAAAGATAGAAGGATCAGCCCAAAGAGGTATGCACAATCTCACTCAAAACTCTAGATTTGAGTACTTCATTCTTCTTCAGTTTACTGACTTGATCGTCAGAGTACCATTCTTGACTCCACGGTCCACCCAAATTGAATAAGATCGGTTGAGAATTATCCGGCCACCACATAATCGTTTCTAAAAATCCTGATAGGCTAGCTCGGTTAGGGCTGTAAATGAACTAGGCCGTTTGTGAACTATTCGAGACTTGATTTGGTAAGAGCCCGTTCGAGTTCGATTCGTCTACTAAAAGAACTGAACTTGAACCTCAACATTAGGCTCGTTTCGTAAATGAGCCAAACCTAAATCTAAGTGGATTCGGCTCGGTTAGGCTCGCAAACCTAAGCTCAAAATGGAATTAATATTACTTTAGGGGTCTACATGTAAATTTTTATAGTTGAGGAACTCCTATGTAATATGTTATTTTTTTATCCCTAACTAAAGTACTCTACTACGAACAGATTAAGCTAGTTTGTTGGTCGTCAATGTTATTTAGCCTTAAAGTACATATTGTACATCCACTACGTGACATATGTGGCACATTCTACCAATACATAAGTGACACACAACATTGTACTCAAAACGTGGTTACCAAAGTATTAGTCATATAACAAACACTCAAAAGTTGTAAGCTAGTCAACCACATTGCGGCCATCCATTTGAACTTTGTTAGTTTGGTATATCCACAACAAAGTATTAGTGTATTACCATCTTTTTCTTTTAAAACGGACAGCTTAACAATATTAGATACATTCATTTTCTTTTTCTTTTTGTGCAACGGAAATTCAGTAGATATATTCATTACATGACGCTACACTTGAGATGCATACATGACTTGTACTGAACTGATCACTCCATACTTAGGTAACTCGGAATTAATCTCTAACATTAGGACGACACAACTCGTAACGAACAAAAGTTGCTTTCCATGCGAGAGAGGTTCCAGACTCACTGTTTTAAACTTTTAAGCTATGTACAAACTACGGTATTCCTATACGTACGTACGTACGTTCACCTCCTAGGTCCTATCTCCTACCAGAAATTAATTACAAGTACTTCGGAGAAAATAAAAACCCGTTAACCATTGCTAGCTAAGGGTGGATCATATTAACCGATCCTCCTCCACCATTGGATTCATCATCGGAGTTGGATCCGTGGTTCTGGCTACTATCCCACGACTGCCTTGGGATGGCATGGTGGTTGTTTATCTCTAGCTTACTCTCCGTGGCTGAGCTCTTTGCCACCGCCTCTCCTTTCACCATGTTTTGTTGCTTTCCGGCCACCCTGTTGGGTTTATACTCCGCCACCATCATCTTCCTAGTCGTGATACTGATAGCACCACAAGCCAAGTCTGTTGTGATCACAAGCAGCAAAAGCAATGAGAGAAGTACAATCTTCATGACTACTCAAGACTTTTCTAATTTGATGGTTTGAAGCAATGAGGCAGAGGCAGTTTAGTTATTTATATAGTGATAGTAAGGTTAGGGAGGGAATCTTAAAAGGAATATAGCCTGATGATGGAGGCCTGAAAGTTAGGAGTTCGCTTATTTTTAGGTGGTTCAAAATCTCTTATGTGCTATCTGCTATCAAATATTTTGGGCGGAGGTCAAGTGGGTCAAGTCCAGCATCCTTCCGGGGCTGAGATCAGGTGGGCGAAGTCTCAGTTGATCCGTTGGTGCTTGGTTGCAATAGAGAATAAGGAAATAAAGTTGCCCCATTCACTAACACCTGTGAGTTTTGGTGAGATGGTAAACGCTTGATCCTAGCAAGATATTTTGGGAACAGTCCAAATATATGGCTTCGTCCCGACTTTTAATGAGTTTGTAACAAGATTGATCCTCGATCCTAAACTAATTGAGGTAAGTTTAAGATGACCCGAACATTATGCTTTATAGAAAAACGGTTAGAGAGAGAGAGGGGGGGGGGGGGGGGGGGGGGAGAGGGACTGTGGTAGTGGATGGTAGATGTTAAAAAAAAAAAAAACTGATATTGGAGTTTGCACCAAAATTAAAAATAAGATCAATAATTTGCTTAATTTAATGATTCAGTTATAAGTTAGTGGCTAGCAATATAGCGTAGTGCTGCATCAATTTCTGCCGGCCTTCCTATAGATATTTCTCAATGAGGAAAATCAGGTTGTGGAATTACTGTTTCCAAATGGGGAAGTGCCACACTAGCCACTAGATTAGAACACGGCCCCACTTGCATTTACCCATTCACTAATTGTGCCCATTGAAAGATTGTAATGGGACTTTCATGCTGGACCACTAAACTCTATACAAACTTTCGCTTAATGGTACATAATGGATGCATTAGCACATATTAGTGGAGAAAGTTAGTTAAATTTGTCTCATTTTTAGGGATGGGCATGGGGAGGGTAGGGGGTGGATACCACTACCTCCATTCCCGATCCCCGAACCAATATCAATCCCCATCCCCTCCCTGATCTCCACCGGGGATTTTATTTTAACCTCCATCTCCGCCCCGATGCGGGGAACGGGGATCCCCATGGGGAAATGGGGATCCAAAAATTCATGCACTAGTCCATGCCATTACCCATTAAATTCAACCCCCACGGCCAAAATTCCATTCCATCCGTGCAATCTCGTTGCCATTACCCATTAAATTCAATGTGTAAACTGCATTTGCAACACACAGGATGTGCCCTATGCATAAAA
This sequence comes from Vaccinium darrowii, assembly GCA_020921065.1. Taxonomy (NCBI): domain Eukaryota; kingdom Viridiplantae; phylum Streptophyta; class Magnoliopsida; order Ericales; family Ericaceae; genus Vaccinium; species Vaccinium darrowii. The sequence continues at coordinate 21,971,359 of CM037151.1, forward strand.
TGGTTTAATGGGTATAATCTGGTTGCCCTTGCCTCCTGGTGGAAAAGAAATTTTAAAAAACTTATAATATAATAAATATATATTATATATACATATATATATGTATATGTATATGCAAACGGGGATGCAGGGAGGAGTGGGGAGGGGTGGGGAACGGGGAGGGGAGGGGATCGGGTAGGGGACTAAAAATACCATCCCCTACCCGATTCCCGAATTTTTTTAAAAATAATCCTCATCCCCTACTCGATCCCTGAAAAAATCCCCGAATCCCCTCCCCGAATGGGTAGGGGACGGGTTGGATAGGGGCGGGTCGGCCGAGATGGCCATCCCTACTCATTTTGAAGTTCCAATGCAAGTTTTTATTTCGTTAGTTAACCATAGCCACGTCGGCCCATACTCTAACCAACACGAGCTAGCTAACTAACAAGCATGTCAAGTTTGCTATCTCATAAATTGTTACCATGTGGGGCCGCGGAGCTGTGCAAGGGCCCGAGGGCCCACCGGCCACCCACAATTTTAAACAAGAAATTACAAGCCGGCCCCGCTTTTTTCAACTCCTCCTGTCCCATCCCTCTTTTGTATCTCTCACCTCTATAGGCTTTGCATGCGTGAGAGATGTTGACGTGACATGTATTTGTTACTTCCTCCGTCCCTTTTTAAGTGATCCACTTGAGAAACGCGTATTTTTGTGAACGTTTAAAAATATATTTATGTATAACTTTTTTTCATCAAATTAAAGAACTCAATGAGCACTTTAATTTGGTATAAAAAAAATTAAAAAGTTATATAGAGAAATATGTTTTTTAGGGGTTTGAAATTGCACGTATTCCCATATGGATCATTTAAAAAATTAAAAAAATTATATAGACTTGTCCGTTGATCTCTTTAGCCATTATGAAGTTTTGTGAGTTGTCACTAGTTTTAGGAGTTGACTACTTGGTTTTTTTTTTTTTTCAATTTTGGTTTAGTGACTTGTCACTAGATTCGAAATAACTTTGTTCATTGATCTCTTTAACTTTTATGAAGTTAGTTCTCACTAGTTTCAAGAGTTGACTAGTTGGTAATTTTTTCAAGTTTCTACAAAATTAGAACTTTTAAAAATTGGTGAAATGTCACTAACTTTTTGGGTCCCCAGTCTGTCAGAGGTGATGCGGAGGAGAGGCGATGCGGAGGTGGGGTGGTAGTCAGCCGGAGGTTGTGTTGATTTTTTAATTTTTTAATTTTTTATGTACGAAATTATGTGTTCTAAACCAAGTATGAAGTTTAGTTACTTGTCCCTAGATTTGAAATAACTTTATTTGTTGATTTCTTTAGCTTTTATGAAGTTTAGTGAGTTGTCACTAGTTTTTAGAAGTTGACTAGCTGGTGATTTTTTCATGTTTTAAAATTAGTGAAACTGCCACTAACTTTTTGGGTCGCCGGAAGGTGTGGAGGTGGTGTGGTGGTTAGTCCGAGGTCGTGTTATTTATAAAATAAAAAAAATTATGTACAAAATCAGGTGTTTTAAACTAGGTCTGAAGTTTAGTGACTTGTCACTAGATTCGAAATAGCTTTATCTGTTGATTTCTTTAGCTTTTATGAAGTTTAGTGAGTTGTCACTAATTTTAGAAGTTGACTAGTTGGTGATTTTTTCAAATTTATGTACAAAATTAGAACTTTTAAAAGTTAGTGAAATGTCACTAACTTTTTGGGTCGCCAGAAGTGGTCTCCAAGAGGTGGTGTTGTGGTCGGTTGTGTTGATTTTTTTATTTCTTATGTACGCAATTAAGTGTTTTAAACCAGGTATGAAGTTTAATAACTTGTCACTAGATTTGAAATAGATTTATTCGTTGATTTCTTTAGCTTTTTATGAAGTTTAGTGAGGTGTCACTAGTTTTAGGAGTTGGCTAGTTGGTAATTTTTTCAAGTTTCTATACAAAATTAGAATTTTTAAAAATTAGTGAAATGTCACTAACTTTTTGGGTCATCGGAAGTGGTGAGAGAGCTAGTGTGGTGGTCAGCCGGAGAATGTGTTGATTTTTTTTGAATTTTTATGTACAAAATTAGGTGTTTTCAATCAGGTATGAAGTTTAGTGACTTGTCACTAGATTCGAAATAGATTTCTTTAATTTTTATGAAGTTTAGTGAGCTATCACTAGTTTTAGGAGTTGACTAGTTGGTGATTTTTTCAAGTTTCTGTACAAAATTAGAACTTTTAAAAATTAGTGAAATGCCACTATTTTTTTGGCTTGCTAGAAGTGGTTTGTCGGAGGTGGTGCGGAGGTGGGTGGTGGTCATCCGGAGATAGGAGTTATTTTTTTTTTAAATTTCCTCTATGAAATTAGAAGTTTTAAAAATTAATGTCATTTCACTAATTTTTTTGGTCGCCAGAAATGGTCGCCGAAGGTGGGGTGGTGGTCGGCCAGAGGTAAAAGTTATTTTTAAAATAAAAAAAACAATTCAACTTTTAAAAATTAGTGACATTCACTAGTTTTTTTGTCGCCGGAGGTGGGGTAGTGATTTTTTTTTTTTTTGAATTTCATGTATGAAATTAGAAATTTTAAAAATTAGTGACATTTCACTAATTTTTTTGGTCGTCGGAGATGGGGTGGTGGTCGGAGTTGTTTTTTTGAATTCCCTGTACGAAATCATAAGTTTTAAAAGTTAGTAACGTTTCACTAATTTTTTTGGTCTTCGGAAGTGGTGGCCGGAGGTGGGGTAGGTGGGGCGGTGGTCAGCCGTAGGTAAGAGTTGTATTTTTTTTAAAAAAAAATTTCCTGTATGAAATTAAATTTTTCGAAAATTAGTGACATCTCACTAATTTTTTTGGTCGCATCGCTGAGGTGGAGTGGTGGTCTGCCGGACTAGGAGTTGTTTTTTTGTTATTGTTTTTTGATTTTTCAACTTTTAAAAATTAGTGACATTTCACTAATTTTTTTGGTCGCCAGAGATGGGGTGGCGGTTGGCCGGAAGTGATCGCTGGAGGAGGGGTGGTGGTCGGCCAGACGTTGAACTACTGATAGCCATTTGGGTCCCAGCTGATATCCAAATTCAAGATGTTGCAAATCCAAGTCAGGAATAGCCTCCATAATTGACTTAATAAACGAAAGCCATGACTGTTTACAGTAGTAGTATCTAAGAATTTTCTGGTGGATTTCATGTGAAAATTTTCACCAATTTTTTCACATGAAATACTTCCTCCTCCCCACCCACCTCTCCATGTGTATGATGAATAGTCGTGAGCTAAACTTTGATAATGTGTGTCATGGATGACGTCACTTTCCCAAAAGATTCAATTTTGTTGAATTTATTTTGATAACCAACTTCGTTGAATAGATTCGTGAAAAAGCCAAAAAAAGGGTCTCCAAGTATTTCCTTATTGGTGTCAGGAATTGAGTCAAACTATTCAAATGCTTCAGCATACGCTCCGAAAATCTAACCTCTTGATGTCATCAGGGGAAGAAAATTATAACAATGCTCTTAGGGTCGGCTTGGAACTTGGAGAAGGTAAGAAGATAAGGAAAAATAAGAAAATAATAAGAAAATCTCGTCCCTTAATTATTGTTTAAGAAGAAGAGAAGGAAAAATACTCATTCCGTCTCAATTTTTTTGTCCCTCGTCCTGTTTTGATCGGATAACAATTTTTTTTTTTTTGATTAATGTATTTCATCTGCTATTGTTTCCTTTCTGTTTAGCAATTTGTAAATAACTATACACCAATAGTCAAATGGAAAAATAAATTAAACTTACAGGTAGCAGAATCCACGCTAATGAAATTTTTGAAACCTGAAGAACAAATTTGAAACTCGAAACGAAACATTAGGAAGAAATTGATTGAGGCTTGTGTTTGACAAAATTTTCTTAAGACAAATTTTGCCCTCGCTACGGTTCTATGAGTTTAACAGCGAGCGTCTCCCAGGTTACAACAATCTCGCCTTGTAAAAGCAGCATTACAATCTACAAATTTGTCGAACCAAACTTGAGTGTTGAACTCACTCTTGAAAGGAAAAAGTGTAGAATAATATGATGAGTAATGCAGTGGGAAGGCAACTTTTTTCGAAGTCTATCTCGGGTGGAGTGTCCGGATTGCATGTGGAGTAATTGCTTAAAGAGCACTGCTTCCACGTCCCCCCCCTTGTCTGGGGGACACCACATCCCCCTAATTCTCAGCCCTTGGATCTTGTAATTTTAATCTGAACCTTTGAATTAAATATTCAAAAAAACCGACTACCTTTTGAACCGGTTATTATATTTTTGAAAAAAGAAAAAAAAAATCATTTAACCACGGGTTAACAAATCGTGGCATGTGGTTAGGGTATCTTACTTTACCTTTTCATTCATTTACCTCTCCCGACCTCCTCTCTCTCTGTCAAAAACCCATTCCGAGCTCTCTCTCGTCGACGGCCATCTCCCACCATTCCATCCTCCACCAGAAATTAGCTTCCCCTTCCCCCCTCTCTTTGCCGCTCTCTCGAGAAATGGTGGCGTAGATCGGAAGTAGTGTCGTCCTCCTTGTCGTTACGTCTTCACTTAGTAATCGATTAGGTAATCGATTAGGTCAATAACCCTAAATTCGATCAAATCTCAGCAGCTCCGGCGACCTCGGTACATCTCTTCTCCTTCCCTCTCTCTCTCTCTCTCTCTCTCTCTGTTCGTCGTTGTATCTTGCGTGTTTTCACTGATTAGACCGTCTACTCACTTGGTCAGGTACAGGTGAAACCGGCTAATGAAGAAGGTGAAACCGTGAGGCGTGAAATCGGCCCGGTCGGTGGGTAACGGTGGTGACTAGTGACTGGTGAGTCTCTCTCTCTCTCTCTCTCTCTCTCTCTCTCTCTCTCTCTCTCTCTCTGACTGTGTGTGTGTATCGACCGATGGGTAGCGGTGATTGTGGTCGAGATGTCTGAGATTTGCTATATTGACCAAGTTAATAACTATATTGTTGCCTTCTTGGTAGATTTTTATACGAATACTAGCGCCGGGAACGTGCTGGATTTTAATTTTTTTTAGTCTTAAGTTGCTTGTGCTCTGTGCTAGTTGTTGTTTAGATTTAAAAATGTACGTGTTGCTGCTAATGTTAGCCCTATAGTAGATTGAGTCGGTTTGTAAGTCAGTCACGTGTTGTAAATTTTTGTTATGGGCACAATGTTTCTTCCCTATTTGGGTTTGTGTAGCTTGAGAATTTATGTGACGTAAATTACAAAGGCAAGGGTATAATAGCAATTTGATTGTAACTTGAGGATTTATGTGACATAAATTACAAAGACAAGGGTATAATGGTAAATTGGTTGAGCTGCTTGACAAGCAGCTCACTCCCTCTTTTATTATAGGTACTAGAAACTCTCTGTATGGATGTGTAATTCTAATGTAAGATTGTAAGCACTAAATGGCAAGCGTATTTCAATTAGCTAAATGACAGATACGCGTACCAAGTAGTGATGTGAGTCCGGGTTTTCAACATCCAACCATACATGTAGCTTTGAAGCCTTAAGGGAAAGGAAAATAAGAAAATGTATTTAATCTAGGCTTGAGCCCAGAATAATAGGAAGCATTTTAGATGGTTCAAGGCTCCATGTGGCAGCCATCAGGGGGATTCAATTCGAGATATGCGTCTCTATATATATTGTATATATATTGTGTCTCTAGGAATAGAAGGAAGTTATTTCAAGACATGGGAAGCATGTCATCTGTTGCGAGCCCAATCATGTGTGGTTTAGGAAAAAGAAGTTACATCCTAAACTCACATTTAGTAATGAGTGATAACTTGTTAAATTCTCTAGTGATTTTTGAGAGATGCACTCTCATGAGAGAACTAGTAATTGAACAATTACCAAAGCAATGCACAAGAACACAGATTGTGTACATATATAGGTTGGTCTATATTAGCATAAGCCCGCGAATAAGTCAGCAGATCAATCCCACTATGAAAGAAGGCGTAACATTTTACCTAAGGAGGCGTAATATTCACCAAATATAGACATAGAATTAGCAAATCAACATATTCTAACACGTGCTTAGCGTCAATAAACTGGAGATACAATCCGGTCAAATGAAAAACACATACAACATAGACGAGATGGACATCTTCCAAACTAGCAAACCAAGTGAATTCTTTGAAATCTAGAAAAGAAGAAATTGGTCTTGTCAAGATGCAAAAGGGCATGCATCCTTCCCTATATCAAAGAAACTTCTAATAAGTTACTCTAAGATCGATTCTTGACAGAATTGATGTTTATGATTATTAAGTGTTTTAGTCGATTTTGCTTTAGTTATTATGGAAAAAATTCAAGCTTCATTTGATAACCGAGAGAGATTTAATATTAATAATGAGGTTGTTAGTCCATTATTCATGTTTGTTTTAGATTTGAAAGAAATAATTTTAATATGCCCCATATTTGGTACTACGTGGATGGTCGTATTACTTATGTGAAGATCAATTTTGTATGTGCAATTCCGTTCCAAACTATCTCATTGTTGTTTTCTTCTGTTGCAGAAATTTGACATACGAATTAGGCTATTTCGACTCTGAATCGGCACACCAAAGCAAAGGTATAAAGCTTGCTATCCCTTATGAGTTCTGCTAGTGGGCAGTTAGCAGTTAGCATTGTATTTTTCTTTTGTCCAATGATTCAATCGGTGGTTTAAGTATGTGAAGTTTGGATGGCTTGCTGTTGGCTTGTTGCTCTGCATGTGGTGTTGACTTGTTGGGTTCTTGTTGGGTTGTTGATAGTTTTAACTACAAATTACTACGAAAATTAAAAATTGACTAAGGTAAAGTAACATTTTCCTTGGTAGATGGATGAGTCTGGGGTAACTCGCATTGGATCTAATAAGCTTGATTTGGTTAATATTGATGATGAGAATAAACCCATCTTAGTGGATGAGAATGTTGAAATTGAACCCAAGAAGCAAAAAAAAAAAAAAAACAAAACAAAACAAAACAAAGGAGAGGAATAGGGAAGGGACCCAAACAACCCTAGGTTTTGAACCCGTTGGGGCAGGAGGTAGTAGTACAGTTCCAAAGTATTTGCTTTCCATTAAGTTGTTTTTACAAAATAAAACTTTAGGAACTATCCACGTGCATCGCACGTGGACTTCCACTACTACATGAAAAAGACACTTCATTTAGTAGGATGTGAAAAAATAAATTTAGTTATGTAATACATCTCAATAAGTTGTAAATTTGAAAAAAAAATTTGTCGACTTGGTTTATTATGTAGGGGTGATGGAGAATCCGAGTAGTAGGACCAACGGAAAGGGTGTGAAGATGGATTCCTACGAATCTGACCTCCAATCAGAGTCTTCCCCTAGGAATGCAGATATGGAAAGGGCAGGGTTACAATCAATGGCAGACGATGACAGTCTTGGTAGGCTCACTGAGGGTGAAATTTTACAAATGAAATTTGATTCCGAAGAAGAGGCTCATTTATTCTACAATGCATATGCCAAGGCAAAGGGGTTTAGCATTCGGAAATGTAAAAGTAAACCCTTAAAGGGCAATGATCTAAAGGTAAGGTATAGGGTTTGGGTTTGTTCGAAGGAAGGTAAAAGACTCCATAAATACTTACAATTGGAAAATCGGACTAGACGTCATAGGCCTGAAACCAGAACTGAGTGTGGTGCTAAATTTCGTGTCCGTTACGAGAGGGAAACTGAAATGTACATTGTTACGCACTTTGTGAGTCGCCACAATCATGAGTTAGCATCCCCGCATTGTGTTCCATTTTTAAGGTCGCACAGATTTGTAAAAAGTGCTGACCAAGCTCAGACAACCGCCATGAAAAATGTTGGAATGAAGCATAGTCAGATTATGGACTTTATCACCTGTCAGTCAGGGGGTTTTCAGAATGTGGGGTACACAAGCAAAGATTTGCGTAACAAATTGGATAGGGACCGTAGAGAAGCACTTAACGATGGGGACGCTGAAGGTGCCTTGGGATATCTTCATGGTAAAGCCAAGAGCGATCCCATGTTTTTTTTTAGGTACACCGTTGACGATAATGACCGGTTGGAGGCACTATTTTGGACAGATGGGAGGTCACGGGCAGATTATGCCGCATTCGGGGATGTGTTGGTGTTTGACACAACCTACCGAACCAATGCTTACAAGAAGCCATTTGTTATATTGGCGGGTGTTAGTAATCATTTTACTACGATCATATTTGGTTGTGCCTTGTTGGCAAGTGAGACGGAGGAGACTTATAATTGGGTTCTTTCAACGTTTGTGGAGGCTATGGATGGTAAAGAACCGATATCTGTTATCACCGATGGAGATTTGGCAATGCGCAATGCAATTAGAAACATCTTTCCACATGTGAGGCACCGTCTATGTACGTGGCATTTGGAGCGAAATGCTTGTAAAAATGTCCACATACCTGGCTTTCTCTCCGACTTTACAAGGCTAATGTTTATGGAATGTCACGTGGAAGAATTCGAAAATATGTGGACTGAAGTGGTGGCACACTACCAATTACAGACAAACAGTTGGGTGTTGGAGATTTACAATGACCGCGAAAGATGGGCTGAGGCATATCTTCTTGGCCATTTCTTTGGTGGGATGAGGAGCACTCAGCGGTGTGAAAGTATGAATGCTCACTTGAAGCAGTTTTTAAAAGTAAAACTACGCCTATTTGAATTTGTCGAACAGTATGACCGTGGTCTGGATAGGATGCGTGTTGCCGATGCGGAGGCTGAGACGGCAAGTAAGCACAGTACCCCTGATTTGATCACCCAACTGCATAGTTTGGAGAAGCATGGGAGCGAGGTCTACACGCATAACATATTCAAAATGTTTCAGGATGAGATACTACGCGAAAGTGCTTTGATTTTGGCTAATCGCGTTGATGAGGGACAAGATCGTCGTTTGTACTACCTTGAGCATTATTCACGCCGGGAATGTAAATGGACGGTGGAGTATAACCCAATTGATAGCCGAATTACATGTTGTTGTTTAATGTTTGAGTCATTTGGCCTACCGTGTTGCCACATGATTTTGGTTATGAAATATGAACAATTAGTTGCCATTCCTCATAACTTAATCATGCAGCGATGGACGAAGAGTGCAAGGCCTGATGAACTCACTTTTCGGCAAATACCTCACACTATGACCTCTATGGCACGGTATGGGATTTTGAGTTCGGGTTACAATTTGATGTCATTTTATGCATCGCAAACGCATGAGTCATTCCAACGTGCTAGGCAAGTCGAACATGAAATGACGTCCTCGATGAGGGAGCATTGGGAGATGGTAAAGAAGCAGCGTACGACAGAGGATGGTGGGCCAAGTTCTGCGGGTAGTCTATTTGGCGTGGGAGATCCTGTGAAAGTGAAGACAAAAGGAAATCCTGGGAAGAAGTTTGAAGAAAAACAAACTCGGAAGGGGAGGAAGTGCAGGGTGTGCAAGACCATAGGTCACGATAAGCGTACATGTCCTAAGTTGAAATCGAAGGAGTAATTGATTGCTTGGATGTCCTTTTTGGTAAATTTGTATGGTTGAATTTGATTTTCATGTAATATTTAGAACCAAGTAATTTTATTTTCAATTTGATGCAATATTTCAAACAACTTCGCATTGTGGATGTTGTCATCGCTGTAATCGGAATTTCATAATGTGGGTTTGTTTATTTGAAAAAAATGAGAAAGAGTTAGTGTCTCATGTTCTTTAGTTTCTCAAATTCATGGAATCACAAACAGTGCATGAGTTTATTTTTGGTTCTATTTCATAATGGAATTTAGTTTTTTTATGAACTTCTAGTACCATGTCTTTAATCGATTGACCAACAGATCAGTACATGGTGCAATCTTTTATTCCCTTACGCTACTTATGGATGTGTTTTATTCAATACATTTTTCTTGTCTGTAGCTTTAACTGTCCATTGTGGTTATTAACTCATGTCATGTGCAGGGAGCTCATCATACAGACCCGTCAATCCCAAAGAGTAGATGCATCTAAGGATGTGGCTGGGCCATCGCAGAGGACAAATACACATAAAAGGAAGGCGGGGGCGACGACGACAATGAAACTGATGGCAACGATGATGACAAGGACGAAAGTGAAGTTCATGCCAATCATGAGGAGGATGATCAAAGTGAAAGTGGTGGTGATGACGAGGACCATGGTGAATAGCCTGCACTCTTATGGTACGTAATAACCTCTATACAACTAGAATGGAGATTCTGTCTGCCTCTTTGACTTACTCGTTTCGCAAGTTATAAGATGATAAATGTGGTTTTTTACTTGGTGGATAATTTTGTTGTTGGCTTCGTGCTCCATGGGTTTGCCCCGTGTCACACGGCCAATCATTTTCCATTTTGGGGAGTGACACTACTTATTTTCTTCAACAATTATACTGATTTTTGTTGTTTATGTTGGTACAGGGCTATGAAGTGAATGAAGTGGAGGAAGTTTGTTTTTGTTGGTGGTAGAAGGAATCAAATGGGTTGACTGAGTTTAAAACTTTTGATGTTATAACGTTGAATTTTAGTATGGTCTAACTTATATGAACTTTGTATATGCTGAATATTTGGTGACGGAATCATGGTAACGTAGACGTGTGTTGGTTATTTTCGGTGAATTCGTGTCGGTTTTGCTGGCAATAGTTGTAATCTTGTTGATGCCATGGAAATGCTTATATTCATGCCATGGAAGTGGTAATCTTGTTGATGCTTCTTTGAAGGTGCTATGTTCCCCTAAAATTTTGGGTAGAATCGATTGGATGATCGATTCATAATGCAACTCAATCCCTTAAACGCATCTTGAATTTGTAATTACACTTTCTATTATACAATCGATTGGCTGATTGATTGTTTAAAATGCAAAGCAATTCACACTACAATAACAGTTTGGTGCATCGTCATATAAAGGCGCCGCCACGTCCCCACGACCTTTCCTGTAATTACTGCTGAATGAACAAGACATTTTCCAACTACAATTTGTAACAACCCACCACAAATCAGACAAATTTGTAACAATTTACGATACTGTGAAGGTCAAATACATTGAATAAAAATCCATAATTTCTACCATTTTAAGATAACAAGGGTTATCCTGGTATATTTGGTGTTTTTACCTACTAATTGATTGGTCGATCGATTGTTCAATGTTCTTTAGATAAATGAAAATTTATGAAATTTGTGATATTTGTGAAATAAATACACAGAGAGAGAGAGAGAGAGGGAGAGAACATGTTTGTTTTCCATCTGACACACATGTTTCATATGACTATACAATAAATCAAACTGAAGAAGGTAGGATTAAATTTCGTATATGTGAAAAAGGTTCGATTGCCCGCCATACCTGAAAAATCACCACCCCGTGAGAGAGAGAGAGAGAGAGAGAGAGAGAGAGAGAGAGAGAGAGAGAGAGAGTATGTGAATTTGTGCAAAGAGTGAGAGAGGATTTGTGAAATTGTTCAAAATGGGGTAGATACGTACAAATGGTGGCAAGGAATGATAGGTGGTCTAGGTTTAAGAAATGACGGGGAGGGAAATTTCAAGTTTTGAATGAAATTTGAAATTTTAAAATGTCCCTCAAAATTCAAATGTTCTGGTGAAAATGGGGGGGAGGTAGATTGGTGGGAAAATACAGCTGGGGTAGATGAATTGGGCCCACTTGGGCCACTTTTTATTTGGAATGTTTGGGGCAATTTTACAAACATTAGTTGACCCAATTTCAATTTCGTTCAATGAATGGTTTGTTACACAATGATTAATAAAAGAAGAAGAACTTCACAAATTTAACAAGTATAAAGAAAGAAATTTTATTTAACTCTCAAATAATTATACAAATTTATTGGAGATACAATTACAACAACTTAAAAAAAACAAAGTATTAAAGTGAAAAATAAATATACTAATTTTTTTGAGATTCATTACAAGGATAGCAAAGTACACAACTACGAATTTATTTAATAAACTTCCACTAATTTCAGTCTACTGACGTTCAAAGCAAAAGCTCCATCCGTTGAAGAAGGGAAAATGTGGGACCTTGCTTTCGGTAGCCCGAGGATTTGTTTCCTGCCATCAGTACTAATAACAAAGAGGACTTAAAACATAATTGATTGGTCGATCGATTGTACCTTCATTACACCAAGTAAACCAATTTAATCATCATTGCCCAATACAGACTTGGATGAGATCCATTTACGAAAACTGCCCTGGTTTGCATTCAACGGGAGATGGTAGACAAGTCCCAGATTTGATCATCACAATATAAATAGCATACGATCAAAATCAACACATACAAACCGTTAAAGTGGGCTCAAAACTCGTCAGTATAGATGCATGCATTAGGGTACTCATGGCTGCAACTATGGTTGCCCAGCCACAGTATCTACCTTCATTATGCGAAGAAGACGAATTTCATCATCATTGCCCAATTTCCATAAGTACCAGATCTCTTTCACAAACCTACCGTCAGTTGAAGTGGAGCTACACACAAATACAGTCAAAATAAGTGGTGCTACCCACATAGAAAAATAATACAAGTGAACACAAACACTGCCTATATAAGACCAGTTGGGTACAAATGACATCCATACAAATTACTTGTCCACCTTACAGAGTTTTCGACTCCTCATATAACATTACTTCATGCCACGGATTTTGGCAATAGCCCCAAAATATCCAAAATTAATAAAATTACTTTGTCCATAAAAAATAACAAACATACGCTCTAAATTGACATCTACTTTCCCACCAGGTCATATATCAATTTCATCTATTTTGGTTCGCAAAAATAGGTCTCACGTACCTAAAAAAACGAAAGTATATGGAACATGATACTTACGTATACGGTATGAAATACCTGCGCGGTCCAACCAAAAAGAATACAAATTAGTATGGTCTAAATTATTACAATTTCATAACTGAATTTAGTGATATACCGTTGCCTAGGTTCCTTTCCATTCATAAAATTGAGTCAAGACAAATGATTTGGCCCGATTATTGACATCATGTACCAAATCCATTAACAACCTTGGTCTTTCATTATCATTCATCTGCAACACGACACGACGTCCTAAATTAACTTTTAACACGAAAACAAATTATTTTCAACAACACCAAACAATATGGGACGATTTACTTGCATGAAACAATAACCAAGTGTACACTAGGTGGGTAATCAACTCCTTGCATGAATTTGGTGACGAACAACCCACAATCATACCTACATTTATTTTCAGTGCGAGATTTGGAAATCAGGGTGCCAACATATGTTCGACAAAATAATGCTAAACAACCGTATTCCTTACGTGTCTGTGTCATGCTGTAAGGGTTGCCTTTCCCAACTCACAACCTTAAACTTAGAAATATTTTGCTGATATAGGTCTCCAAAATGCAGCCCCATCATCTGATCAAGTAACCCCATCTGTATGGAAGTTGAAGTTTGGGGTTGTAAGTAGGACAGTGGCATGCCATTAACACGGTTTAGGTGACGTACCACTCCACTTGCAAGATTCAAGCGTCTACAATTCGATGGACGACATGGCATCGAATCAAACAGGTAAGTCATTTGCTTGCCGATGTCAACCTTGATGCAAATCCAGTGGCCACCCGAGTTAAATGGTATGATCCCAATATGTATAGGGCAAATTTTCTCTTAAATTCCTCATTTGCCACCGTTGATTTCAGCAAATACACTTGCAGCCCTTTAATTTCTACAAATCCCTTAGTGACTCCAAGATCTGTACACATTTCACGAAAACCTTCCACACTATCCATTGACACAATGTTGCCTTGCCCGTTAATGCCCAAACACTTTTCGACATGGGATTCCGTAATATAAAATTTTCGACCATGAACCGTAGTGAATGTGTATCGGGATCAAAATTATTAACTAACCACTCGCATATCCCATGGTTTAGCTTCGTACAACTAAGGTTTAAAATTCCACCCAATCCAATGGCTTTCACAGCAGTGCGTTGTTCCTCGCTAAATTTTGATACAATTTCTGTGATTTGTTTTAACGCAATACGCGTCTGGATCTTCCTCCTCCTCTATAAATTCAACAACATCCCACCAGGAAAGTTAGCGTTCTTAAATCGTGTGCTTTCATGCCTTCATATTTGACTACTTGATTACAAATAATTTTTTCTCACCTTCCTAGGCCGCGAATCCAACGCTTTAAGACTACTGAGTAATTCATTTGCAGACGCTGCCTCATCCTCGAACTTTTTCTTCTCCTCCTTCGGCAGGTTATTCCATCGCCGCCCAATTTCCACCTTGTCCTGCATTATTTATCCAAATATGAAACCATTACAATTTTCCTTCAACACTTGAATATAGAAATATATCGTGCCAAAATACAACTTTGACCTCATTTGTGAGAGTGCTGCTACCAGCGTCTTTAAGTCTTTGGTACTCTTCTTTGCTACATGCAAGCATGAATTATATGAGATAGTCGCAAAAATTTACATATTTACGTATGCCCTATAGGGACGTTAACAAATGCAACCATGAATTACTTGTATATGAGGAAGGATGTTGGCGCCCGTCGTTTCAAATTTCCATCCTTTCTTAAAAAACCAAAGTACCTGAACATACAGAAATCAAGCATGGCAATGTAAAAATCTGGCATAACCTCAATCACTTACTTAATCGATTGACATTGGTTGTTTATAAAAAAAAATACATGGTTTCACTTGCTAATGTAACAGATTATAAAATAAATTATACGAACTATTCTATAAACGAAAATACTTGTACCAATCAGTTACTTAATCGATTGACCGGCAATCATGCAAAAGCAAATACATTCCGACGATGGATCAACATTTCATTCAATTGAAGCATCCATTTTCAGTAATATATATCTTTTGCTCAATCACTTACTTAATCGAAAATACTGAAAATTTTTTGCTCAGCCGCAAATGCACCCATGGTTATTCAAATATCAACAACAATGATTTTCGTTTCTATGTTTATGTGGGTGTGTGTGGGGGTTAGATACATAGAGGGAGAGAGATAGAAATAGAGATAGAGAGACTCACGCTGGATCATCCATCCCAAAGTCGAATGCGGGATTGGATATGAGCTTTTCTCGAATGCCAGGCCAAGCCAAGCCGTGGGTGGTGGATGGTGGATGGGTGGCGTGTCACTGGTACGGTATGGTGGTGGTGTGGAAGGCGGATTGTAAGGGGAAGAAGATGACTGGTTTAGGGCACAAGGGGGAAAGGGTGGGGTGTGTGGTGTGTGGTGTGTTTAGGGCACTAAGGGTCACGTGTATTGGGTTAGGATTGGAATTGGATATATTCATGTGTACTCGTATCACACACTAACAATGTACTAATTCTAATAACATTCGCCAAGTATATTTATATCGGTCGATCTAAACCGTTAGGATTTCACATCTCGCGCATTCTATGACTATAGCCCAAATTTGCAATAATCGGAGGAAGATCTAATATTCAAAACAATGTCATTGCAAAACGCTTAAATAACCTTTATTCAACTAAACTCTTGGGATGTACCAAATGGGCCCCACTCCAAATATTTGGCCGATCGGAATCATCAATCATTTACAGTGCATGCATTACATAATTTGTACAAAAATTTAAGTTAATCGGACATCCTTACACCATTAATTGCCCAACAAAATGCATTTTACTAACGAAATTGTGTGTAGATAAGTATGCTTTCTAAGCCCGATCGATCCAATTTTAAACAGCATTGATTTAATCACTAAGATAAACAATATGAACGGTGTGGATTATCAAGATTTTGTCGCGGTCACATGGCTACTGTACATTAAACAATAGCACAAGTCTTAGTTCGTTATAAATTATATTGAACGTACATATTGTAGAGGTCGATACCATCTCAATTTTTACAATGAACGATCTAAACCGTTGGGATTTCACGCCTTGCTTGTTCCATCATTATCGCCAAAATCGGAGATCATCGGATTTTGATAAGCACGTGATCAGATCACGTTTAAGTCATCAATAGCCATTAAACTCTTATTTTGGACAATTTCACTTCCACCAGAGTTTCTTTTGGCCAATCCGAACCGTCTATCTTTTACACACTACAGAGAACCTCATTCAAACCAAAAATCAAGTTCATCGGGTATCGATTGACATTTCATCAAACGATAGACATCATTGACATAACGACTTTCTTAACGATCAACGATTTTCATAAGTTTGATCGAGCTAAAACTTTCCATGACTGGTTTAATCAACAAATACTACGATATTAACGCCCTTGATTTTTGAAATAGTTTAATTTGACAGAGATCTGAACGTATTTGTGTCGGAACACTGTTATAGAATCAGAAACATACAATTACATTTCATATTTTAATCACATTAATTTTAACCATGGTTAACTTTTTAAAAAATCATAAATAAAATTTAAATTTAAATTTAAAAATAAAAAAATATGTCGAATCGATTAGCCACTGGTCCCACTCACATTTAATGTTATGCACAAAATTCGATGTCAGTGCAGGTTATGCTGATTTGTTGTTTTGGTAATGCCATTTTGCGGTTTTTCAAACAAAGGTTATGTCAAATTGTGGTTCTGGTTATACCATTTTGGGGTTTTAGGTTGTGCCCTTGTCACGTCACACTTTTTGGTGTCACATCACACTTTTTGGTTATCTCAATTAATAGTTCTTGTTATGCCATTTAGTGGCTTTCAAACAAGTGTTATGCTATGTTGTAGTTTTAGTTATGTCGTTTTGGGGTTCCACTTTATGGCCCACCTGATGGTTATCCCGTTTAATGGTTTTGTTATTCCATTTAGTCGTTTTGTTATTTCCTTTTAGGGTTGGTTAGGTACCTTTGGTCATACCTTTTAGGGGTTCGATTTTTTTCTTCTTCTTTTTTTTTTTTTTTTTTTTTTTGATTTACCGGTTGACCCCTTCACTTTTGCCTACGTGGCATCCATCTACACCGTTAGATTGGGGGTATACGGTATCCCCAAACAAGTGGGGGATATTGAAGCATTTTTCTTGCTTAAATAAGCAAAGCGTGTTTTGAAATGGTGCCGACCAAACTGTCCGAAGTGATGCCAGGCAAATTAAGGAACGTGGTTATTCATTTCTGAACTGCCACATTGCAATTGCAAACTCAATAGTTGCAATTGTGGTTATTAACAAATACAATACACACCCCTATTTGGGTGTGTATCATATGCAACCTTATAAAAATTACGAATTGATTAATTCTTATTAATAAAAGTTACAATTTTCTTTTTTCTATAAAAGTTACCAACGCACCAAATGTTATAAATCATAGAAAATGTTATGAATTATATTGCTGAAAAGTTACAAAGCACTAAAAAATGTTACGATTGTTAATGAAGTGGCACAATATGGACCATACAATAGGTGCATGTAGTACACACATTTAATGAGTGTGTATTGTAGGCTTTGTTCGGATACATATTTGAACCAAACTTTTTTTTTTATTTTAAAATTTGAAATGTCCACAGACCCAGGCCCCACCCCACCTCTTTCTCTCTCTTCCTCTGACTTTTGACAGCTTAAAACGGGGCCCACTGGCCCCCTCACCCCAAAACTTGCCCTCCCTCTCTCAAAACGTGATTGGCTGATTTTGTTTGACGTGGATTGCTAAGGTCTTGGGCCCACTGCGCCAGAGTACCCCAGAGTGGTCGGTCTCCATTTTTGACCAATTTGAACGTCAGACAATGGGTGACGATAGACCCCACAAAACTTGTTTGGAATCTGGCTGAGAAGCCATCCGAACACGGCCGTAGTCATTCCCTAACATCAGATTCAAAGAAATCTTCCAGAAGAATTAGTTACAAATAAACTAATTACCAATTAATTCTCCCCCAACGAATAATAGTCTCTGAATCTTAAACCACAAACGGCCACGCCCGGCCCAGTTTAATGCGGTGGTCGCGAGGTTTATCAAACAATTTCTACCACTGAAATTCCAACCACTTCAGTGGTTTGTATTGGAGAGAATTTTTTAATTCACTCACAAATACATATGGTAAAGCAAATCATGTTTTTTCACCAATCCCGCACATAAATGAAATTGACGAACAAGAAATGCAGCAATATGCAGATGTCAAGAGAGTACAATTTAGGAGAAATCCTACAAATGACAGATAGCTATTGGTCTTGAACATTCCCTTGTGAAAGACTGGTTTATAAAAGTCGTGTGACTCCATTAGTTTTCGATATTTGAATGCATCACTTAGTTGATGAGTTACATATAATTTGTCAATCCGTCTATCCCATAAAATAAAAAATTGTTCTAAAGTCCATTATAGGTGTTGGCTGAAAGGCCCAGTCGACTAACATTTTGGGCAAGGATTATGATCTGTATTGTAGTTTCTAAAATGTGAGATTCACTCCTTTTTAATAGGACAAAAACACCCACATGTATTGATTCACTAATCCTTTCACATTGAATTACACTCAATAATTTCTCTCCACGTCATCACCAGAAAGGTTATTGGTGCCGAAAAAGTTTACTTGTGTAGGAAAAGTTGCCAGTGTCACAGTTCATCGCCATAGATGGTAGTGGTAAGGAAGGAGAGGGTGACCGAACTTATCGGTGAAAATTTAAGCTTTGTTTAAAACAACTCAACATATAAGTTCATATCTATCAACTACAAATGTGCATCTACTGAAAACAAATAGTTAAAAAGATAAACTTATCTTTGCAAATGTTAAACTCTGTATCTATTGATAATAGAACGAAACTTTGGAGAGATAAGTTTATATTTTTGTAATTTCGAATAGATATAGAGATAAACTTTCCACAAATAAACTTATCTATCAATTATTTTATACGGATACAAAATTAGAGTTTTATATAGATAACTTATCTATGAACAACTTTCTTGTGTTGGACATATACAAAGATAAACTTTGCAATCAGTTAATTATTTTGTGCAAATGTCGTAAATAATTTTGCAGAGCTAAGTTTATTTGTTTGTTATTTAATTTGAACACATACATGTATAAACTTTGCAAAGTTAAACTTATCTCTTAGTTATTTCAGACACATACAAAAACAAATTTTAGAGAGATAAGTTTATCTGCAAATGCGGAGAGAAATTTTGCAAGATAAATTTACATGTTAATTATATTAAACAGATATAGAGACAAAATATACATAGATAAGTTTATTGATCAGTTTGTAATTTTGACAGGTACAGAGATAAACTTTGCAAAACAACTAAGTTTATCAATTCGTAATTTTTGACAAAAATAAGTTTATCTATTACTTATTTATGATAGGTACAGAGATAAACTTTTCAAAAATAAGTTTATCTGTTAGTTGTTTTGTGCAGATCTTACTGACGAATTTTGCAGATAATAAGTTTATATGTTCATAATCTTAGCTAGACATATAGAGAGATAACTTTTGCGACGATAAGTTATCTATTTATTATTTGGGACAGATACATGATCAAACTTTGTACAGAGATAAGTTTTAACTATTAGTTGCTTAGCTACTTTGGACAAATGCAGAGATAAACTTTCCTAATGTTAATTTACTGTAAGTTATTTTCAACAAAATATAGAGGCCAAATATACAGAGATAAGTTTATCTATTTTTTATTTTTGACAAATACGGTGATAAATTTTACAAATATAAGTTCACCTTTAATTATATTAAATGAAGAAAGAAATAATTTTTATTGAGATAAGTTTATCTATGAGTTGTTTTTTTGTGTTTTGCAGATGCGTAGATAAACTTTGAAAAGATAAGTTTATCTATCTTTAAAAAAAATCATCAGATAAGTAATGCATAATGTCATAATCAAGCGTTCACTTTTTTAAATCACCAAAACTTTCATGGGGATGGTGTAGAAATGTAGAAGAACATCATTAATTGTTTGGCTCATAGGTTGTTCTAAATTGCTTAATGAAGAATGTGACTATTTGACTATACGCCACGCCTAGGTTGTCCACACATGTTTAATGTTTTGCCTATCAATCTAGCTTTATGCAATTATTATTGATTTTAACCGGTGTCCCTCTCCCAAATTGTACCCCATGAGCTGAATTAGAAACTTCATTGTCGAAATGAATGTATTTGATAATTTTACTTATTTGTCTATTCTCCCTCTCCCTCTCTCTCTCTCTCTCAGCGTTTCTTTCAGGATAGTGATTTCACACTCATTTTTTTTATAATCGCGCTTCTTTTTTTGTCCTCTCTCAGATGTTAATTTATAAGATTAATCTTTCATTTGTATATTCCTACACCCTTAGAAAGACAACATTTTATTGCTTTTACCCAATCAAGAGAGTCTTTTAAAATACGAATGAGTCTATATGATATTCTAGAATACAATGCATACCTATATAAAAGGTGGAAGCTAGGCCTCGTTTGAGGGGTCTGGTGAAGAAGTACCACCAAGGTGGTAATGAGAATACCCTTTGGGTTGGAGAGTACCCAAGTGGGGGAGAGACCAACAAATGAGTGTGCGCATAGAGTGTGCAAAAGTTGTAAGTGTCAACTGTCAAATATGTGTTGTGTTGTCTATGTACACTAAGTAGTATGTACAAACATTTGTATACGTAATAAAGTTTGTATTTCTTTTGTTGGGTGTGTACTCAACATGTGGTATCAGAGTTGGTAGGAGCCTTGGGATATTAGAAGTAGTTTGGCTATGATTAGTTTATTGTAAGAACATGCTTGACTCGTGAACGTTTATGGGTTCACGCTAGTAGTTCGAGTCGCGAAAAGGGCTACTTAGGAGAGGGCAACCTAGAGAAGTGAGCAATAACAAGGTGGAGCCGTCTAGGAGAGAAAAGGGCTACCTGCTTCTTCATTGGAAACCAAAATCAGTCATAGCTCAAGAAATCAATAATGCACACAAGCTTAAGTTTTAGTCTCCTGAGTAAACGAGCCGAGCACAAAACTATAAAACTCGTCTCGAAAAAGGTCAACTTATTTCTAGAGACTCGTTTGATAAGTGAACTGGGCTCAAAATCTACTATACTCTTGATGTAATTATAATTGCTTATGTTTTGTTTTTAGTATTTGTTTTCCTCTCAAACACAGAAAAACTTTGTATGCCTTCAAGCATATATAGGACCAGGTTAATTATTCTCTCAGCTATTACATATGTATACATTCGTGTCCATTGCTAATATCTAAATGTCAAGTCATTGGAATCCAAGTCAGAAATCGCCTCCTTGATTAATGAAACAAAAGACTAATCTTCCGAAGTATTAAAAAAACCAAAAAGAAACAAAAGACTTGACTTTTGAGTTGTAGTTAAAAATTGGTGAAATATTTCTTACGAAAAAGTTCACTAATTAATGCCTGGTCATTGATCTATGAGCTCACCCATATTTGTTTATGTGGCAAAGTCTAACAATGCGTCTTTGTCGACGACACACTTTCTCAAAATTTTCAAAACAGTTGAATTGGATTCATAAAATTGGTCTGCAAGTGTTTCCTTGTGGTGCCAGAATGTTTCAGTGGTTCTGATTACCCCTGCGAAATCTACTATCTTGACCTCTTCAGGTATGGAAGTTCCAAGTAGAAGAAAAACTAAAGTTACAAATTAATTTTCTCAACTCAGTTTTTTATAGTATATTGTACACAATAAATTTGTCGGAATTTTCAAATGTATTTAAAAAATAGAGTGCAAAAGTTAATTTTTTCTTAAGATAATATATTCTTTCGATAAACAAATTAAAAGTCTCATTTCACTTTCGCGCTAGTCATAAAAAGGGAGTTATAATGTGATTTTAGGGGCTCATCTGCTTCGGTCTTTATAGACAACCGGTCATAAAATGAGAGTGCAAAAGTTATTTTTCCTTCAATTGTTTTCTAATGAAATGTAACACCCCAATTTTCGGAAACATTAGTTAAAGTACTTTTAAGAGATTTATTCAAAAGAGTTTCATTGATTAGCAACAGAAATAACATAAGTGTCTTAATTCGATTATAACAATAACATAGTACTTTGTTGGAAAATTAAATTACAGTTTTCCAACACAAAAATAAAGAGATTGGCTCTACAGGTTAAGATTGAGATCTTGATCCCAATGCTCCTCTTGAGCCTGATTCATTTGGAAAACCTTCTATTCCAAAATAAGCGTCACCCTCGACACATACAGCTCCTGTTTGATCACAATCTGGCATAATATGTCCGAATCACGAAGCAACATCATGGTATTATACTAGGGTCACACGAAGTGTAACACCATGAGCGATAAATCACTCAATAGCTACTCTAACCTCCGACCCTTACATAACATACAAGAACAATATATATGATTGAAAAGCATCACGCAAAAGAGTAAATACATAACTGATTTCATTACTAGCCATTAACTTGCATTTTCATCTAAGTTCTCAACCTAAAGAACTTTCCTCCCAAATAACCACTAAGGACTATGACCAATCCGTGATTAAACTCCCCCCTTGCTTGCCCTGACTGGTAGCCCGGACGGAAGGCATAAGTTACGTATTTAATCCAACCATCAACCGCCTCACAAGAATGAATTTCCCAAGGACTAACTGTACCACTGGGCTACGAGTGACAACTGTCAGCTCCTGTAGGTATATAGCAGTAACTCGGTCTATAATACATTCACCCTTTTAACGCCTCAGAATTCAAATGAAGTAATCACCAGATTGTCATATCCTAGGGTTTCGAAATCCTGGCAGGCTGCCAAATAATCCTCCAAACCGAAATCACTTGGTTGTCTGTCATTCAACAAATCTTGGGGTGACTCCCCATAAATCAATTCATTTCCAATTTCCATTAACCTCAACGTCTACGTGAAATCTGCATACGATCACCCAGCCCGGTAACCTAAGTGTCCATTCTAACATTCAACAATTTCATGATAAGTGCACACAACAGAATAAGTAAAACAATAATGATATTCTAAGGGTCACAAAATCAAATAACACAATTCACAAGTTCACAAGTCATCACAAACCAAAGTAATTAAAGACAAGGGGTCTTAACGTAATTAAATAAAGTATAGGGCCATAAATGTAACTTATAAAAATAAGGGGTCGCCCTCGAAATTTTAAGTAAGTATAAGGGTAACAAAAGTAATTTCACGGTTCTATAGTCCTTCGCAAAATTTTTACTAACTTAGGGGGCCTTTTGTAAATAAAACTTTATACAAGGGTAAAATTGTAATTTTGCCACAACGAAGGGTAAACACGTAAAATACCTTATTAAAACCCACGTGACAATATAAGAAATGTATACCATTTTCTAAAATCTTGATACTTGCAATAATAATAATTAACATGTCTAATAAATAAACAAGTACGGTTGCAAAAATGGTCAAGAGATAATCACGGGCACATTTCCTAGTCTGGTCATGTACTTGGTAATTAAATTAGATCATGTTTAATCTAATGTGATACAAAATTTTGCAATACAAGGTTAAAATATAAAGTAACCAAAATCTGTGATTAACATGTTAAAAATTTAAAGTTTAGGGACCCAAAAATAATAAATCTAAAGTTTAGGGGTCAAACTGTAATTAATAAAAAATTAGGCATGGGTTAGTCGACCGTCCAAACTATTCACTTGTTACAAGTTGGTGGCTCTACCAAGTGAGGTGATAGCCATGCGCTCCACCGATCGAAACGTCCGAGTTTTATCTATACACAATGAAAATTTACAAATAATATATCAAAATGTTCGTTAGAACATGAACTACACTTCTATCACAGAAAAAGTTGGATTTGAAGTGGTTTGGACGTGACCTAGTAGCTCGGAAAGTAAAAAACGCATATACACTACTTTTCAACGATTGAAACATTTGAGTTTTGTTTATACTTAACAAAAATCAACGTATTATATATCAAAATGTTCGTTATGAAATGAACTACAACTCTATCATGGAAAAAGTTGGGTTCGGATTGTTTTGGATGGGACCCAGTAGCTCAGAAGTTCAAAAATGCATAGACACTGCTCCTCAACGATTGAAATGCTTGGGTTTTGTTTCTACTTAACGACAATCAACGTATTATATCAAAACGTTCGTTATGAAATGAACTACAACTCTATCATGGAAAAAGTTGGGTTCAGATTGTTTTGGACGGGACCTAGTAGCTCAAAAGTTCAAAAACGCATAGACACTGCTCCTCAACGATCGAAACG